>JAECWU010000002.1:21680000-22030178 GCA_018150985.1 Chymomyza costata | reverse complement strand
ACGGTGTACTGCCATAACCGCGCCTGCCATAACCGCGAACTATTTTTGTCATAAGCGCGAAACTGAGTTTTGTATGGGATTCGCGGTTATGACAAAAAAAAATGACAATACCGCGAACTTCTTTTATTTTTGTCATAACCGCGAATTCGCGTTTGTGGCAGAACATTTCCTTAGCCCATTCGCTATTATAACAAACAAAAATGACATTACCGCGACAGCTGAAAAAATTATTTTTTGGTGTCGCGGTTATGACAATTTTTTTTGTTATAAGGGCGAACATTACAAATCACGTTTTCAAGTGTTGCGCTTATGGCAAAACAAATTGCCATTACCGCGTCACCAAAAAAATTGATTTTTATTTGTCGCGGTAATGTCATTTTTATTTGTTATAATAGCGAAACTTGAAAACAGTCAGAAAAATCGTGTTTGTGCATGTTTTTGCTTCTTCTCATTTGTTTATACTGCTCTCGACCATGTGGTTACTTTGCCCTTTGCGCAGAATGCTTCGATGCTTTGGTAGCGAGAGCGTTATCGGCGCCGGGACCGAGAAGCTAGAAACCGAAAAAGAAATTAAAAATTAGATGCCCGATTTGCCGTAAAGATGCGCTTGTGCACACGTGCGTAGTGAATGTGTTCAACGTTTGACGTTGCAATGCAAGTTGCATTTATTTTTCATTTTATATTTTTTATTTTATATTTTTCATTTCATAATTAATAATAACGTTTCACATTGCATTCTTTAATTACAATAATGATAATAATAATAATAATTATGATAATAAGAAATTACCAATTCACATCAAATATTGTGATTTTCCTTCACTGACGTAGTAATAATAATAATAATTATAACAAAAAAATGACCAATGTCCAATTCACATCGAATATTGTGATTTTCCTTCATTGAACTACCAATTTAAATTATGATATTGTTGTGGCTTTCCATTCACACGCTTGTCACCAATATAGAACATCATTTGTTCCGTCATCATACTGTAATAGTAATACTTTCGACAAATCTCGTGGTAGCTTGGGTCACACACGTCATAAGGCTTGTTCAACCAAACAAATAGATTTTCGAATTTCCCCAATTTCGATTTCCATTCTCGGGCTCTGTAATTCACGTTGTAATATTTTATCATGTTACACGCCAAGCTCGCGTTTCCGAAGTTGTTGCCGTGCAGGAATGTCGCCAATGTGAGACGGTCGTGATAATTGAACCCCGAACACAATAGAATGGTTACAGCAAATGCTGGCCATTCGCTTATTGGCCAGAAGAACTCATCGATGCAGTTTTTCATTGTGTTGCGCGATCTTCGGTCCAACTGGATGATTTTAGTCAAATTTCTTTTGTGTATCATAGCGTTCTTGTCGGTTGGCGATTTCCAATGCTTTTCCATGAATAAACGTAATTCTAAGTTGGCTTTTTCCTTTTTTTCGCCATTGTCACAGCATTCCACCAATTTCGTCTCGTCGATTTTGGCGAAAAGGTGATAATTTGTCGGTTTCGGGCGTAATGGTTCGGTAATTATAGGCTTTGTTATCAAATTATTTATTTGCGATAGCGTTCTAACACGCACAACATTATCATCGTCGCGTATTAAGTTTGCCATACAATCTTCCCAACTTGTATATCCCAAAAATTTAATTGATTGGCGTGACATTTTCAACAACTCAACTTTTTCTCGCGTAATCAAAGAGCAGACAAAATTGACATATTGCGAAACGCCATTTTTATGAATCACATGTCGCGCTTATAACGAATTTTTTCGACACTATCGCGAATCGAAATTTTTATAAATTTAGCTGTCGCGCTAATAACAAAATAAATTGTCATAAGCGCGACACCGCATTTTTAAAAAAATAGCAGTCGCGGTAATGTCAAAAAATTTCGTTATAAGCGCGAACGCAAATTTTGCAATTTTTGGACGTCGCGCTTATAACGAAAATTTTTGACATTACCGCGACTGCTGTTTTTTTCAAAAATTCGGTGTCGCGCTTACGACAAAATTAAAATTAAGAGAGTCGCGCTTATTTCACTAATATTTCATAAGTCGCGCTTATGACAAAAATAGTTCGCGGTTATGGCAGGCGCGGTTATGTCAGGTAGCCGATTAAAGAGCCCACTGCAGGGTTGCATGTTTTTGAGCAAATTGTTAGTTCGCTGTGATATGAGACAGCTATTGATACTGGGTCCATTTCACAGGTATATAATGTAAGGTGGTTGTAGAGTTGGCATTTATTGATAAGCAGGCGGCTATTAAAAAGAAGCTCTTTTTGGGGGTGCTAGGTTCTGGGCATGTTTTTAAGGGCTTTCCGGATCCGCAGATCTTTTTTATTAATTTATTAGTTGATAGATGGCGCCAGCAATTTATGCTAGATGGAAACAACAGTCACAAAAACTATTTTGTTTAGCGCTAAAATCAAAAAGTAAATATCAAAATCAGATTTTAGTTTAAAATGAAAAAAAAAGAAATCCACAACAAAGTATATTACTTGGGATTTATTTTGCAAATAATGTCATAATAACAAACCTGTTTGCAAAATTATTATCTGGCAAAAAAAAATGCCATGAGTAGGTTACATGCAGATAAAAACGGAGTATATGGGTGAACTCGTATTTATTACGCAGAGCTGAGTGGTAGATTTTGCAGAGACGTACTTACTCACACGGCCAGACTCAATTCCAAGTAAAGCCAATGGCCATATTTTAGGTGAAAGTAACATTTCAAGTGTTTAAAAAAGCTTTTTTTAGTAGATTGATTTTTTGCTCATGTGTAAAGTTTTTGCATCTACTTTGCCTACCCAACATTGTTGTTGCTATTAAAATAAGAATTCGCATTAATTTATTGTTTTTAGCGCTAAAACAGAACAGTTGATATTACAGCTGGCGCCATCTAGATGTGAATCGCAAAAAAAAAAAATGGGCAGCACTTTTTGCTTACCAGAGAACAAAACAAGAATTTTGCTAACTTTTCTTTATATGGAGTTTTGTTTTGTCTCGGCGCTCTAAGCAATGCTGCGTACTGGACTTGAGTTGTAAGTTTGTACAAGTCTCCGGAACGACTCTTATTTGTCTTTGTTAACATTGCACGAAATCATATTCTTTTAAAGTCATTCAAAGCATTCTCAAATGAAAAAATTCGGTCAAGGAATGTTTATCCGGCCCTTTGCTCCCCTTCGCTTCAGTTTTTTTTTGTATCTGAGCACGTCAGCTTCCAGATTCCTCTTCCAGGTCAGGGCTGGTCTGCCCCTGGGACGGCTGCCTTGAGGGTTCCAGTCGATTCCGCTGCGGGTGATGTCGATTGGGTCTCTTCTTGGCACGTGCCCAAGCCAGCCCCATTTCCTTTTCAGAATTTCAAGGCGCATCGGTTTCTGGTTGCAGCGAGTCCATAGGTCAGCATTTGAGATCGTTTAAGGCCAGAAAACTCTTAAGATTTTTCGGAGACAACGATTGATGAAAACTGGCAGCGTTGAATATTTGGATAAAATCATGTGGATCAAAAAATGAAAGTTCTACTATTTCAGACTTTTTAATTTTTTCAGACCATCTTTTGAAAGTTTCAAACCTTCATTTAAAGACTTAAGCCTTGACTTTTCAACAGTATTTTCAGCCAGACGTGTTCAAAGCTATTCAACTTTAATTTAAGTTGAGTTCGAAATTGAAAAAAGTGAAAAATGTGCTGCCACTCTCTCTTAAAAAATGCTTTAATTTGCTTGGAGGAGCAATAGTTTAGGCCCTATTGAAATTGATCAGGGGACAGAAGAATTCAATTTCTATTTTTCCCCGTTATCAGACTAAAGTGGATATAAACATATTCTTATTTAAAACAATATATACTTCCGAACAAATTTTTATGCGAATTTTTTCAAAATCTTAAATTTCAGAAGTCGATTTCAATGGGAGAAGAAAAAATTCTGCAACAGCTGCAATCCGATAAGCTTTGAAAGTTGCGTATTTAGTTGCAAAGCAGTTCCTCACTTGGAACTCAACTTGTAGCCCTGGTTGCAACACCCACTGCAGCTGCTGCATTCTGAGTCCAGTCAAATGCTGCATGAGTGCACGAGTGCGATTATCAACACGTAGGTTTATGGGATAGTATGGTATGCTTGCAGCATACCAGATGGCATTTGCAGCTGCCACTTCACTCCGCTGGAGCCGAGCAAAGCTGATGCTTCCATTGCAGCTGACAACTGAGCCCCGGAATGCCAACGGGCCATGGAGCCAGGAGGTGCATGGATTACGGTCTCGGTTGCGTGCTGTCCATATTTTACGCACCAGGCTCGCTTAACTGCTTCGACATTTAAGCGAGTACCTCACTTTATTAACATTCGATAGCAATTTAAAAAAAGAAGAAGAAAAGCATTCAAATTCCTTTTTAATTTCGGTGAACTGAAATTTAATGAAATGGCTGGCGAAATGTTTGCGCAAAAAATGATAAACAAAAATAAAGTAAGGAATTTGTTGGCATACAAAACAATTTGAGGCAGCATAAAAATTCCCATTTGGCTTTTTGGCTGACTGACTTTTCAGCAATGGATTTGAAATTCACACGCAGCCGTTGCACTGAAACCCTAGGGTTCCATCCTCGTTACCCAAACCCCTTTGTTCCGGCAGCACAAGAAATCAAACAAACAAATAGACAAACAAATCGTATGCAATATTTTTTTTTCTCAAAACGTTGTTGTTTGTTTTTGGCATGTGTGTGGATAGATAGAAATATGCATAAAAAAGCAAGAAAATAAACAACAAAAAATAAATCCATGCTGTATGCCTGGGAAACATTTTTATTTTTGTATCCTGTATCCATTGTGATTTCAACGCCAAAGCGGAAGCTCTATGTAAAGTCAACATGTGAGTACCAGTTACATGTTAGTTAACACTTTAAAAAGTTTTTTAAGGAGGCTGAAGATTTTTGTGATTTTTGCCTTTTAATATTCTGACAAAAGTTTTTGTAAAAAACAAAAAAGCTTAATTTGTTACTTTTTGTCTTTAGGCATAAACTCTCAATAAGATTATTATTCAATTTTTTAAATCGGAATTAAAACAAATACTAACATAGCATTACATACTATGAATTTTGCATTCAACGTTTTCTACATTACTTTAAAAGTTTCAAGATCAAAAATCGTAAAAATTATTTAAGTCAAAAAGATCGATTGAAAAAGTACCCCGCTTCACTTATTTTCGCCCATATACATATTTTTGCATAATATTTCAGTTTACTGTAAAATATTTACCTATATATTTAATTAATGCACAACTTGACTTAAAAAAAAGAAAATAATACAATTTTTTACTGCATGTGATTTAGAAAAAATGTTTATTTGCATAAATACGTGTAAATAAAATGAGTATTTGCATAAATAATATGTTATTTTTTAAATTGTAGATTACTGACTTAACTGACATTCAAATATGGAGTAAAAAACTCTCTTTTGTCTGAAAAAGTTTTTAGTTCAGTTTAAAAAAACTAAACTTTTTATCGTTAAAAAAAGTAATAAATATAAAACATATAAAAAAAGTGATTTTATATGTACATACGTGAAAAACTTAGAAGTGGTTAAATATTTTTCTTTGCAGAAGAATATTGTTTGCATTAAATAAAACGGTTTGCGACAAGATTGAAATACATTTAATTTTTTTATTGTATAAAAACAAAATAACCTTTGTGTGTTGCTGAGTCTATAGAGAATAGCTTAAAAAATCAAATAAACTGTATTAGGATGCATATCGTATCGATTTAAAATCGAAATAGTTTTGTCATTCAACGAAATAAAATACCCTTAAATCATTTTTTTTTTTTAAGAGCAGTAAATCATACCGATTCGCCATTTTTGTTTGTCTATATGCAAGCAGAGACATCGGAGACCATGAAAAGTAGGTTCCAACTATTTCGATATCTAACACCGTACCTCCCTAAACATAGCGGAGGAAAAGGCTAATCTAGCGAAAAATAATTCAAATTTCAAAATGTAATTTGGAGTCAAAATTGTTTGAGTTGGACACGTGGGTCGTATGAGAATAAGCCGGGTATACTGGTGGAAGGAAAAGAACCGTGTCTTGAAAGCTTAAGTTCAAAGTTTGGTGTTATTGGATAGAGTAGTTTGTTTTTTGCCGCTATTGCCAGTGAAGGCACTCGGTGAATTCAACAATATGGTTACATTGGAAACCACCTCAGAAATGTTGAAAAAACTGTTGTTGGACAAAAAGTTCGTAAGTCATTTCAAAAAGTGCTGTATATATTGAACTGACGGAACATTTGGAGATGAAAAAACTGTGCGCAAGTTGTTTGCGTAGTCTTTGTTCCATTACCATGATTGAGTTTCGTCCCAAGATTTGAAAAGTTTTTTTTTTACCAATTTATTTGTTGTGCTAGAGTAAATATTGCTATTTTGTTTTTTTTTTTTTAACATAAAACTAATTAGCTATTCAATAAAATCAAAAGAATTTAATTCAATTCAATTTATTACACATTTATAATATTACAGAGTTTGTGTCTTATAACATGCTAATGCTAAAAATTCAGGTCTTAAAAACCATTTCTGCTTAAATATGAACATTATTGTGTAGTCGAGGTTGTATAAAATTTATGTTTAGTTGTGAAGAAAATTAATTTTTGCACAAAAAAGGCGTTTTTGACTGATCCGATCTATAGGGGCTATTTGATATAGGCAACCAATTTCTAACAAATTTGATGCAGTGCTTCGAACTATTAAAAACTTCCGAGTGCCAAATTTTATTATGATGTCTTCATAAACAAACGAAAAATACCGAATTTTGTACAAAAATAGATTTTTTGGCCGATCGGTCCTATAGGGGCTGTATGATATAGTCATCCGATTTTGATCAAATTTGGTTCAGTGCTTGGGAACTCTAAAAAACTTCCGAGTGTCAAATTTGATTATGATATCTTTATAAACAAACGAATTATTTAAAACTTTTTGTTTTTTTCGAGGTCCTCTGAAAAATCTCTATGGGAGATGTATAATGTAACCAAGATATGGAAAAAATAAAATAAACTTGACTCGAAAAGGATAATAGGGGATCTTATCTGAAAGTTTGGTTGCTCTAGCTAATACAATTTTTTAGAACTAGGCGTTCATAAGGATGGACAGACGGTCAGACGGACATGGGTGTATCTTTTTCTAGTCACCCTGATCATACTTTTGGTAGGTAGTAGGGGGTCTCCGACGTCTCTTTCTGTATGTTACATACATTTTCGGCTTTCACAAACTTAATATACCCTTTGTACCATACGGTACAGAGTTATTATTATTGTTGCCGCAGCACTGAACGTTTCTATTACATTATATCGTTTACTTTTTATTTTTATTAAAATTAGAGATATTACCTTTTATTTTAACTTTAAAATTAATTTACACAATATTAATAGCTTTAGCAAAGATAGGTAATTATTGAAATTAAACACGTTTTAGCTATATTTATAATCAGGGCAAATTTTTGTGCAACACATCAACCCTGTCGCAACTATCAGTTATCGAAATGGAAATTTGTGTGTGTATGTGGACGTACACCGCAAAATCGTTTTGGGTTATGCATGCTTTTTTTTGGGTTGAATCGAAAAAAAATAATTTAAAAAAATTATCAATAAATACCTAACTTGAAATTGGCACAAATAGAATTTAAGAATATCAGAGAATAAAAAAATATTATTTTAGTTTAAAATCAGTACACTTGTGAACAAAGCACTCGAATTGAAACCACACGTTTGGTGATTTCGGATTCGATTTCCGAAGCACGGCCGATAAGTTATGTAGTGTCTGCCAAGACAGCTCAATTTGGGCCAAAACCGTCACAAACAAGTATATTTATTCCAAAATGTCAAATTTAATGGAGACTGATTGGCAAGCAACGCAGAGAATACAATATTAATGACAATAATAAACAAAATAAGTTTATTATATAAGATTTTAATTTTCTAGCTAAGCTAAAGCGAATACAGAATATTAAAAATTTATTGTTTTGAAAATCGTTTGATATTTTCAATAAATAAAGGCAATAAAAAAAACTATTTTCGGACAATTCCTTTTTTTTAATTGTTTCAAAAATGGGCTTGTCGCTGACTCATTCAAATTTTTATACCCTGTACCGTATGGAACAAAGGGTATATTAAGTTTGTGCAAGCCGAAAATGTGTGTAACATACACAAGGAAACGTCGGAGACCCCCCAAAGTTACCTAAAGTATGATCAGGATGACTAGAAAAGTCGATACACCCATGTCCGTTTGTCTGTCTGTCTGTATGAACGCCTAGATCTCAGAGATGGTAAGGTCAGGGGATACAAGTTTATTTTATTTTTTTGATATCGGGACTACATTTTATAGCTCCCATAGGGGTGTTTCAGAGGACCTCGAAAAAAACCAAAAGTTTTAGATGGATAATTCGTTTGTTTTTGAAGCGATCATTACCAAATTTGGTGATTGGAACTTTTTTTTAGAGTTCCTAAGCATAGTACCAAATTGGAACAAAGTCGGTTGACTATATCATATATATGACCGATCGGTCGAAAAAACGTATTTTGAAGAAAATTCGTTTTGTTTCGTTTGTTTATGAAGCTATCGTTACTAAATTTGGCAATTAAAATATATTTTGGAGTTCTTAAGCATATATATCGGATTTAATTGCAAAGTGGTGGTACAGGGTATCCCAAAGTACGCCATCTTTTAATGACGGTTTTGATAAAACAACTATAATCTCATATGTGGTTTATTTAATAAAAAAATATGAAAAGTTATATTAAGTTACAAAAGCAAGATGCATGTCTTTACTCAAAAAGTAGTTACAAATTGGCATATTGTACTTTCATTATTCATTCAGGTCATTACTTTTATAACTTCCTTAAAAACTTGTGATACTAGGTTTAAGTTTACGAATGAAGGCTTCAAGGAAATTTGCTTTTTGTTAAAAACTGATCAACTCTATTTACTCAACTTCATCAGCCTTATGTTTTCTCTGCACAAAACTTATAAATTCTTTCTTAAGTCATTCTTTCGCATCTCCCTTTACATACATTTAACTTTTTCTCTAAAAACTGCTTAGCATTTAGTCTACAAGCATTTACAAAAAAACAAAAAATAAAATCTAGTATGTGTTCTAGTATTTTCTGCTGTCATCTTCAACACTTTTGAACAATTTCCAAAAATTACGCAACGTAAATATTTGGAAAGAGAATAAACTTGAAAGCCAAAAATTGACACCCAAAGCTAAGCAAAACTTTGCCTCATGCAATTTGCAGTGATGCCACATTTTTGCTGTGGCAAGGCTTTTAGCTGCTACAATTACAAAAACTTGAGACTTGACCTGAGTGCTGTTTAGCTTTTCCAACCGAAAAAAAAGAAAAAAAATTTGCTTAAATAAATACTTATCAAGTTTGTGGGGTTGGCTTTGCGAGCTCATATTGTGCAGCGTAGTCAGAAAGTCAAAGGCGCAAAAAGTTTTGATTGACTTTGCGGGCCAAGCGTTGCCGGATCTGCAGGATTTGCAGGAGTCGAATATTTGCGTGTCGCCAGCGTCAAGTCGTGCTGGACAGAGCGGCAAACAGTATGCAAAAGCATTTTTGTTCTCTTTTTTATAGTTGTAGTAAAGAATGTGCATAAAAAGAAGGAAGAAGGAGAAAAAAAATTAAAAAGGAAAAAACGCAACAAGCGAGAAATGCTGATAAAAATATTTTACTTTGTCGTATAATAAAAATTTCATTACGATTTTTGCGGTGTGCGGCAATGCTGTTACACCCCCACTTCCTTATCAAGGAGTCTACCTCTCTACCCACAACCCACTCCTTGTTTCTCTTTTGCATTTCCTCGTAGACTTGCAGCAATACTCATTTTGGCTGTTAATACCCTTTTACCTTATAGGTTTAAGGGTATTATAGAATTATGCAATGTATGCAACAGGCAGCAGTAGGGAAATTTTTATATTGGAGCATGTAATGCTTAAAGGAGAGGGGAAGGTCTACAAATGTATTCCAATCACAAAATAAGTTTTTATTATCAAATATGAATTGACAGTAAATTATTTTAAGCCAACTATTCATTTTTTAAATGCCTTATTTTAAAATGATATTAAACTAGTATATTCGTTCGTCTTTTTTGTGTTATTAGCGAGACTTAACTGAAAAATAAATTATGATGAATTGGAGCAATTGATCGAAAAAATATTCACATTTTTACAACTTAACGTAAAATCCGTTTAGATTAAATTAAATATGTATCCTTAATTATCACAAAAAGCTTTTCAGCCATGTCTAGGGGCTAAGAATAATAAAGCCAAGAAGATAATACATTTTAATTTTTTGTTTAAATATGCTCTTAATTTATAAAAAAAAAAAAATTATATTTAAATAAAAAACCAAAATTTATTGTTTTGTTTTTAGAAATTTAATATTAAAGTGCTTTTTTTTAAACTTTTTACACGATTTTAAAAATTTTTATTCTTAGCCATCCCATTCTAAGGAAAAGTGCGCAAATCTTAAAAACCAAAATTACATACCTTTGGAAATAAAAAAATGTAGCCTTCTAAATTTCTGCAAAATATAAGAATAGTTTTTAAATTCTGAATGATTTTATATATATATATATTTATTCAATTTACTCCATAGTGAAGCACAGGGCTGCAACAAAATTCTTAAATCTACTTCTATCCGATGACATCCTTTTAATTTCATTCCAGTTCCTTTCACTCGCTTCTATTTCTTTATCTAACTGCCTTCTCCATGTGTGCGCTGGACGCCCCCTTCTGCGTGATCCTTGAGGGTTCCATTCGATGCCTTGTGATGTCTTGCGGGGTTTTTCTTAGCGTATGACCTATCCAGTTCCATTTTCTCTTCGTTTTATTTATCTTAATGGGACTTTGTTTTGTTAGTGCCCACAGCCTCTCATTTGATATGGTTTCTGGCCATCGTATTTTTAGTATGCGTCTAAGGCATCGATTCACAAAGGGTTGAATTCGCTGCAGAAACCGCCAAGCTGCATATCAGGTTTGGCACCCGTATAGTAGGACAGATACGACGTTAGAGTTGAAGATTCTTATTTTGGTGCCGCGTCATAAAGATGAGGAGTTCCAGATGTTCGATGTCTTCGGCACAGCCGCCAGAGGTCGTGATGATACATCCTAGGTAGCAAAATTGTTTGGCATCCTCTATTTGTGTTGAGTTAAGAAGGAAAGGACGGGTGTTGACTGTGTTTATGCGCATGGCCTTGGTTTAAATATATATTGATTGATGATTTTTTATGTTAAGGTAATTTTTTACGATAAGTAAGGTTGGTACAACAAAGCAATGCCCAAGAAAATCGTACGCTCCATTCTTCAGTTAATTTAAATCATCTATATTTATAATTATAAAAAAGATTTTAAGTATTTTATTTATTTATTTATTTATAATGATTTACTTTAATAGTTATAAACTAATAATTAACATAAAAAAAATAGCACTGGCTACTCAGGCCTTCGGCTATGTCGTGTTGTTTTGGAATTTGTGGCGTGTGATTAATGTTACAAAATGGTGTTATGTTTTTATACGTAATGGGTATATTTGTGTATAACAAAAAGAGTACTTAATTCTAGGTTAGTTTTCAATGTTGAGTGTGTTAAACAAGTTTTGTATTTGGTGCGTTGACTGTTAGGTTTTATTTATAATTTTATAGTCATGCATATGTGAACAAGTTTATGAGTGATGTGTTATATTTCGTGGTATAAATTAGTAACTTTAAGGAATTTTATGATTTTTTGAAAGTTATTACTAATATAAGATAGATAAAGAGTGGGATTGTCGTTTCCAAAGATTTGTGTTGTGGCTTGGTTAAGTGCTGTGCAATGACTTAGTAAATGATCGGTGGTTACTAATGCATTTGTGTTACATAGATGACAGGAGGTAGAAATGGTTCTATCAATATAGTGCTGGTTCGTTATTTTAGTGTGTCCTAGTCGAAGTCTGATAATTTTAATTTGATCAAGTCTACTTTAATTTTGTTGTGAAGTAGAACCCAGATAATCTGGTACTATAAGTTTATTGATATTAATAACTTGATACAAATTGGACCACGATTCAAACAGTTGTTGTTGTCTCGAGATCAATGATTTTTTTAGGTATCTGTTTATGTCTTGTGTATTTAAGTTTGGCGTGTATACAAGTGGGAATTGTGTGGTTTTTTTTGCTTCACTATCGGCCAGCTCGTTGCCTTTAAGGTTCGAATATCCTGGTATCCATAATATTTTGATTTTAGGGTAGTATTGACTCAACAGAGATCTTATAGCAGTTGGATAAATGTTCGAGTTGTTAAGGTTACAAATTGCGTCAAGAGAAGAAAGAGTATCAGAGCACGAATTTGCCCTTTTTCCTTCTAGCAATTTTAATTGCTTCAAGCAATGCAATAATTTCAGCTGACATTACTGAGGAAAATGGTGGAAGTAGTCCAGTTTTCAGCAAGTGAGTTTCCGTAGTTATAGCATAGCTGCTTATATTGTTGATTTGAGAACCGTCCGTATAAGTATTATAATTTTGGGTAGTTTTTAATATTCTCGATTAGTTTAACTTAAATATAAATTTCTGCCTTTCGACACCAAAAAATTTTTAATAGTGACTTTAATTGCTAACTTCTTAAGTAGCGCTTCAATACTGAGAGTGCTCAATCATGAAATATGGTCTTGTGTAGAGATGAACTTTGAAAGATTGTTAATATACGATGACGAAGAGTATTCAGCAATAGCTAAAGTTACAAATATTTACTTTCGGAAAAATGATCTTTTCTTTCGAAAGATGGCATTTAGCAATCAAAATGACGACAGCTTTTCTTCAAAATTCCCTCAGTAAATATGTCTTACTTGAATATTTAATCTTTTTACTTTCGAAGAACGTTAGCTTCATTTTTGTTTGTCCAAAGCAATTCTTTTAGTAGTTTCTCTCTTTATCCATCCCTTTGAAATACCTGCAAAAAGACGAAACAACGATAAGTAACGACAGGGCTCTTTTCTTTTTATTTGGTCTCATAAATAGATAAGATATAATATAATTTTGAAAACTGTCTGCTTTCCTCTATTATTAGAGTTTAGGCTTCTAGCCTTTCCTGCTTAGAAAGTAATAACATTTATAACAAACTGACTCTTTTTTTAAATGGATTTCTGATGTTCTTCAGTCATGACATCTTTAAACAGTTTAAAATATTTCTTCAAACGGTAGCTTCTCAGAATTTGTGGCTGAATTATACAGCTTGTTTTTATAAATAGAACGCTACAATAATTCAAAATAAATATTATATAAATTCAAAATACCTATATTGTATATAAGCTCTTTCGCCACTCCCCACTGTGAACTGCAAAATTATTTCACTTTCTTTCATTCTACCTGGAAATTCGGAATGTAAGCCTTATAACAGAAGCTTTTAAATTAAATAGCTTGTCATTCTTGTGAAACTGCTTGTTTATTTTCGTAGCAAAATGCCCTCGAAAATCCGAAAATGCAGTCAACAAATTTTTTTTGTTAACTGAATTTTTGTAAATATTATATAAAGAAAAGAAGGAAGTATAAACTCAACTTTTATCCGAGATATTTATAAAAAATAAATTTAAAGTGGCTTTGAAATGGAGTGCTGAGTGTCTGCATTGAACAGCTCCCAAGATATCGCAATTATTTTTGCAGAAATCTTTGTATGTCTTTCAAAAGTTTAAAGAAATTTCGATAAATTTTAAATAAATGTATAAAAAGCGACCAAACCATGATTGTAACAAAAAAATGTTAGAATGTTAGTTAGGTAAGGGTAGATCTGGATGGAAATATTGAATTTCGTTCTATAGAATAAATATAAGCATAAGGGGCTATTTTGGATAATTCCGTCCCCTTCTGCAGGAAATGTCTGGACAAAGTTTTTATGTAGATCGAATGCTGACCCTTCTTTTAAATTCAAAAAAACATAGAATTATCGTGTGATATTGATGGTAAAAGTTTATATGAATCGACAAGTAACCCTAGAGCAACTAATGGCCCACAATTGCCGAAAAATTGTCGCTATTCCCAGAGAAATATTAAAAAAAGTTATGGAAAACGCAGAAAAAAGGCCAAATATTTGCCCTTTGTCATTTTTTACAAGTCACCAAACAAACTGGTATAAATAAAGTTCCCCTTAAGCAAAAATCCACTTTTTGTTTGTTTTTTCAAAGTATGATGACGCACCCTGTATTAAGCTTCTTTATTTGAAAATTGAGTGCAGAGTATCCCACTGTCATTCGCCAGCTCGTCAGAATCACATTTCATTCTTTTGTAGCTTTCACTCGTCTTGCCATTAAGTAAAAATGTAAAATGTGCAATGCATAATAAGCTGGCATTGTCGAGCACTGCAAAAGAGAAACGACATGGGTAGAAAACATGGCACAACGGAAGCGAAACAAAAGCAGAAAATGGCAACAAGAAATAACAAAACAGAAAAAAAAAATGGAAGAAAAAAAATATGAGCCAAAGTAAAAGCTGGAGGGAATTTGCATATTAGCTGCACGAAGCAAAATGTTACCAGCTAAAATAGTCAGCATAGGAATAGGGTAATGGGTAAGGGTATAAACATGGTTAAGGGTGCCAGAAGATCTGGCGGGTTGCGGGACTGCATCTATAGTTTGTCGTTAAAGCCAAACAGCGGCTTATTTATAAGGCAAACGTTGCAGCTACATTTGCAAATTGTTAACGCTAGAGGGCGCCCACAATTGCCACTGACTTGAGAATTGTTTTTTCTAATGATGGTAGTAGATGGAAGACACAGTCCATGCAAGTAGTTGCAAGAGCAGGTACCTACAACTTGCAGAGTGTTGAGAAAGTCTGCTTTAGATTTGCATGGCAAAGAGACATGCCCGCCAGCTGACTGCCAATTAGATGCAAATATCTATAGAACAAATGACAATTTATTGGTTGCTATCTTTGCAGCTCAAAGATATGCTACACATTTTGGTCTACTAGATAATCGTGTTTTGCTTAAGTTTTCCTTAAAGTGATTGTCTTCAGACTTCAATTAAATGCGTCTTGGTTACATGGAACTTTCAAATTTTGACCTAGTTTGTGAGGTTCGCCTTCAGTTGCTTACTCCAGTAGTGTTAAATAACTATGATAAATATATTGTCAACAAACACAAATATATATAGTCTTTTATTGATAGATATTTATTCTTTTAACATCTATTCCCTAGAGCTTGATTTTGCACCACAATTTTATTATTTATCAATCATTTCTTTGTTTGAAAAGTTTTATTGTTAGTTTATAAAAATTAATCTAAACCGAAGTCTTTTAATTATTTAGTTTGAAGTATACATTTTCATTTGAGTTATGTACATATACCTGAGATATGGCATAATTTTAAATGTGTGGGGAAGGTTATTGAATATATATAGGGAGAATGAAGTGCCGGAGATGCACCCAAATTAATATACATCTAGCTTATATGAACGCCTAGATTTAAGAAAATTATAACAGCTAGAAACTTCTTTTGCACAAGAAGAAATCAAGTGGTGTCTTCAAGCGTGATAACCCCCGATATCTTTTTTGTTGGCAATGCTTACTGTGATTCTAATTAAAAGATGGCGTACGTTAAAGTCGGGCGCAGACGACTTTGGGATACCCTGTACCACCACATTGCAATTAATTCCGACACATTGCTTAAAACCTCCAAAAGATATTTTATTCGGCAAATTTGGTTACGATATTTTCATAAAAAAAAGAAATCAGTCGAATTTTGCTCCAAAAAATTTTTTTGACCGATCGGTCCTATGGGGACTATATGATATAGTCAACCGATTTTGATCGAATTTAGTACGCTGATTGAGAACTATAAAAAACTAAAGACTGCCAAATTTGGTTCCTATATCTTCAAAACCAAACGAAACACAACGAATTTTGTAAAAAAAAGCGTTTTTTTGACCGATCGTTCCTATAGGAGCTATATGATATAGTCAACCGATTTTGATCAAACTTGGTGCAGTGCTTGGGTACTCTAAAAAACTTCTTAATGCCAAATTTGCTAGCAATATCTTTACAAACAAACGAAACGCAACGAATTTTGTAGAAAAAACGATTTTTTGACCGATTGGTCCTATGGGAGCTATATGATATAGTCAACCGATTCTGATCAAATTTGTAACAGAGCTTGGGAACTCTAAAAAACTTCCTCTTGCCGAATTTGGTTACGATATCTTCAAAACCAAACGAAACACAACGAATTTTGTAAAAAAAACATTTTTTCGACCGATCGATCCTGTGGGAGCTATATGATATAGTCAACCGATTTTGATAAAATTTGCTACAGTGCTGGGGATCTCTAAAAAACTTCCGATTGCCAGATTTGGCTATGATATCTTCATAAACAAACGAATTATCCATCTAAAACTTTTGCTTTTTTTCGAGGTCCTCTGAAACACCCCTATGGGAGCTATCAAAAAAATAAAATAAACTTGTCTCCTATGGATTAACAAGGGATCTTATCTGAAAGTTTGGTTGCTCTAGCTCTTACCATCTTTGAGATCTAGGCGTTCATACGGACAGACGGACAGACAGACAGACGGACAGACGGACATGGGTATATCGACTTCTCGAGTCACACTGATCATACTTTAGGTAACTTTGGGGGGGTCTCCGACGTCTCCTTCTGTACGTTACATACATTTTCGGCTTGCACAAACACAATATACCCTTTGTACCATACGGTACAGGGTATAAAAACATCAACAATGATGTATCTATATCTATCTATATCTGTATATATCTATCTATATCTATCTATATTTATCTATATCTATCTATATCTATCTATATCTATCTATATTTATCTATATCTATCTATATCCATCTATATCTATCTATATCTATCTATATCTATCTATATCTATCTTTATCTATCTATATCTATCGATATCTATCTATATCTATCTATATCTATCTATATCTATCTATATCTATCTATATCTATCTGTATCTATCTATATCTATCTATATCTATCTATATCTATCTATATCTACCTATATCTATCTATATCTATCTATATCTATCTATATCTATCTATATCTATCTATATCTATCTATATCTATCTATATCTATCTATATCTATCTATATCTATATCTATCTATATCTATATCTATATCTATCTATATCTATCTATATCTATCTATATCTATCTATATCTATCTATATCTATCTATATCTATCTATATCTATCTATATCTATCTATATCTATCTATATCTATCTATATCTATCTATATCTATCTATATCTATCTATATCTATCTATATCTATCTATATCTATCTATATCTATCTATATCTATCTATATCTATCTATATCTATCTATATCTATCTATATCTATCTATATCTATCTATATCTATCTATATCTATCTATATCTATCTATATCTATCTATATCTATCTATATCTATCTATATCTATCTATATCTATCTATATCTATCTATATCTATCTATATCTATCTATATCTATCTATATCTATCTATATCTATCTATATCTATCTATATCTATCTATATCTATCTATATCTATCTATATCTTCTATATCTATTCTGAGTCTATAAAAATTTGAATCTAAGTCAAATATCAAAAACTCGATTTTAAAAGCTTCATTATACCAGAGTCACATTTAATCCCATAGAACTGCGGCACGTCTATTTGAATGTCAACTTCTGATACGCATAACATATTTGTTGCCAATAGCCATTTTATCCAAAATAATCCTGGACCCGAAAAATCTCTTTGAATTTATGAAAATTTTATTTTAAAGTTGTGGCTGAATATTTGAAGCATTTGCTTTGAATGTGTACCAGTTAATCCAATAAATCCATGGCCATAGAACAAAGAGTCAAAAGCTTTTGGATGCAGACTCTTGACAAAATGTTCATCGCGCATCTCATCTAAAACGCTGTTGTCCACTCTTGTCATATTCCTAATTGACTTAATGCCAATCTTGGATAGTGGTGAACCCACTGGACCTATGATAGAAGGCATCCATTTGGGAAACATCCTGATATAGCTACCACGCTTTCCACAAGATGCAGGCCCTGTGCTGCTGTGGACGCATCCTAAGGCGTTGGCTTTAATCGACCTACACCGTGGGAGTTTCACAGAGAGAGCTTAATTTTATTTTAGTTTAGGATTCTATATCCATGAATATACACTTACATGTTATACCTTGAACTTAAATGTTATGGATCTACGTCTTTATCTAGATATCTTCATAGGTATGAATGGGCTTATGCATTTTCTGCATTATAGGTATTTTCCATTCTATTAGGATGTTTACGTTCATGTTACGTAAATTATACCCTGCACTGACTCTGTTTTAAACATTTGACTCTATAGAAAGCTATAGACTTTATTTCTTATAGGGCCCTGTGGACCCATAGTTTTTCAAAGAATGCGTAGGTCACAATAAACATACAAAAGTCATAGCAGTTCAATTATTTTTCGAAACTGCATAGCATTTATTAGTCCATTGGAGTTTTTATGATCAAACTAGATGAATTCCACCAATTGCCGAAAAATCTTCTCAACTCTCAGATCTTTGGAACTATACAAATTTTGATAGTCCCATATACTTTAAGTTTAACCTGCAAGAATGTAGAGCTTCAGTTCGAAAGAGAAATTAAAACGTTATGAACTAGAACTATCAAGACTTATTATTGTAAGTCAGTAACATGGCAGACTGCTACGGCTTGGCAACCCTGGCTGAAAGTCTGTAATAACGCAGTGGAAACTGTCTAGTGTGGGGTCTTTTTGAAAAAAAAAAGTAAAAAAAACCTAAAACCTGACTGCTAAAATATCACGCACGGAAAGTATAAAACAAGAAATTATTCTTATTTGAAATTAATATGAAAGAAGTACTCAATATTCAAACAATTTAAGAATTTAATTTAGTCTATTTAATACTTATTTAAAGTGAATTTTTTATATATGACTAAACGTCCTCTTGTCCATGTGATATGAAATTTGATGTGACGCTTATAACTCGTGGACAATCAAGCCGCTTCCAACAATACTTAATTTGTGAAATTATGTTAAGCGGCTTAGAAGTTACGAGGGAGCAGACATACGCACATCAAACACATAAACTTCCTTTTTGCTTCTGCGTAGCTTAGTAAATATAATTATAGTAAAATTCTTCTAATTTATTGAAGATAATTTCTTAAAAGCTATGTGTTCATTGCTATGAAAGCCAAAGCAGCTATTAAATTCGGGCCAAGACTTAAAGCGGACATCAGCTCTCTAATATTTGAGATTTGGTCAAGCAGATGCTGAATAGAGGTCACTGCAGCTCTTCATTGGAATGGAATAAGAAATTATCTAATATTCTCTTAACAAGTTAACGTCGAACTAACATATTTATATTCTAAGCGCTGAAGAATTAAAATTAATCTTAATATGGTGTCAATGTTGCCAAACTTTATGCACAGATTTAGGTGAGCCATATTATAGAATTTGTTGTGATCTTCGGTTGATACAAAAATTTATAAAATATTACTTAAATATTTCCTTTCTACCACATATTCAAGTTAAATGCTTCTTGAAAACCTAAGTATCCATGCTGGCATTTCCCAAATCTTGTTATTAAGAGAATTTTCAGCTTTGACTGAATTTTTGCTTAAAATTTTTGTACACATTCCATTCTTAATTATTTTTGTAGCTGCTTTTCGAATCCAAACGGATTTAATGCATGCAAACGAAGTGGAGCTAAGCCGTCTATATTTTTTCTAAAGCACCCAAGGAAAAGTCTTATTTTTTATTTTATTATTTAAATTAACTTTTTGGCCAACTCTCTTGATTAATTTTTGTTGCCTTGAACTTGGAATTCTTCTGGGTTGTCAAGCGTAAGGAATTATGTGCAGTCCTTATGACATAATCAGATAAAACGTCAAAAATTAAAATTCCCAGAAAAAAAGGTTAAAGCCAAATGCCTTAAAGTAAGTCCCATTACTCAAACCCAAAAGTCTGGCCTGCAGGCTGGAGGCACGTGTTTGCCGCTTTTATCTGTCCTAGTGTTGTGCAACATAATTTGTTTCCAATTGCGCCTAGCAGCAGTTTGTACACTGACTGCCAAATGTATGCCACCATATTTTCAGTTTTGTTCTTACTTTTGTTTCGTTGCAAATAAACAAATCACCAGACATGGCCAGGCGTGGTAAGTGAAAGGGCACACTCGTTACTGCATACTATGAGACTGCTTTTATAGAGAGCGCGCATCGGAGTCCTCGGTAGTTGCAGCTGCGACAGAATCGGCGTCAGCATCGACGTCATTCATCATTACGCAAAACGTGCTCCCTGGTTGGCATGCTTTTAGAGTCATGCTCTGTCGCTATGCTCCACTAAACTGCACCCACACATGTGCCAAACCTGAATTGTCGCAACATTTGGTTTTTATTGTTGTTCTCCCTTACCAACACTGGCAACGGCATTGCCGGAGCCAGCTCCATCTGCAGCTCCATTGCCAGCGTCATCGTCATTGTCGTGGTAGTCTGTGGGCTCTGCGGTTGCAAACTTTACGCCCAACATTATTTTACTTAGTTTATCAACTTTTATGTGCGTTTTTCGTTTACTCCCTTTGCTATATGAATACCCTTTATGGGAGGGTTTTGTAAGGCAGAAAATTAAATCTAAGCATGTGCAAACTGAACAAAATTTGTATTAAAGGTGGATTTAGCCACTGCATTAATTTTTTTGGGCAGTGGTCGGCAGGGCACAATCTCACATATATAAGGACTATTAATTTTTATGGTTAGCAAGGATGTTTGGAACACTTTGTTGATTTGCTCTAAGGCAAAATAAAATTAAAAGTATTAAATTTTAAATTTTCATAATTTCGATTTCATTATTTAGCTAATCGATGTTTATACCAATCCATCACATCAACGATTATAAAAATCGGTTCATTCGTTCTTAAGTTACAAGTAAGTATTTCTTTTTAAATACATTGACTACGGGGCTCGGCTCCCTGCGTGCTTACCATGCCAAATACCGCCGGACTCTTATAATCTATCTTTGTCCATTAAACTGCCTTTTTTTTAAGGGTTTCTCCTCTTATCTTTAATCACCAAAAAGATCGTTTGGCAAGTTGTAAGTTTATTCGATGAAACTTTACCGCTACTTTGATGGCAAAATTTTCCAAAATCCAAAAAAAAATTGGCCCACTATGAAGTGGAATTTCCACAACTCTACAAATACATAGTTATACATCGATTTGATTAAAACAAATTCCATATCCGCCATTTCCTCTACTTGGGGTCATAGACTATTAAAAAAAAATTAAATTTAAATTTAAATTCAACTTTTTTAAAACGGACAAAAAACCCAAATTTGCAGCTTAAATATAAATATTTGTATGAGGTACTTCAAGCTATGTATGACACAACAAAAAAAAACAGATGGTTTGAAGCAGAGGTGGGATACTATCGATGGCACTATCGATAGTATCGATAGTTTCATTTCACGGATACTATCGATGGTTTTGTTCGATATATCGATAGTGTTGAGCTAACAATATTTTTTGCTAGCATTTAACCGTGTATTGAATAATAACAAATAATAATAACTTGCATGCGATTTATTATAGTGTTTAATGTTAACAATGTGTTGTGTAGTTATGCATATAAAGCGATATACATATGTTCGTTTATAGTTAGTTAGTTAGGTAGGTAGGTAGTTTAGGTAGGCGACGAGAAAAGGTACTGATCTGCTAGGCAAACCATTAGACGGACTAGCCGCCGATAAGTAGAGCGACAAATAGAGAGGTTGGCAGCGCAGCAGCCGATGTACAGAATGCGCTTGCGCGAACGTTTACATAGTTTAAGAGATAGTTCTCTTGCCGCGCAGGGCAAGTTACTAACCAAAGAGAACAATTATTGATGAATACTAAATTATAGCGGCTTGACCAAACAGATAGTATACTTTTGTACTTAAAAAACTTTTTTGACAAATCAACGGATAAAAAATTGGCAACATGTCAAAAAAAATACAAAACCAGTGGCAACACATCGAACCTTTTTGACCCACCGATCAAATAAGTAAGTCAAATTTTTATAAAAATTCTTTGCATGACAAACAAAAAATCGATGCCGCATTAGCCTTAATGATTGCCACTGACGTCCAGCATTTCCGGACAGTAGACGACTTTGGCTTCCGAAATTTCGAATTTCTTCAAATTCGTTTTGCAAAAATCAGAAAAAAATCTTTTAAAATAGGGAAACATTATTTGAAATTCCACATTATTTGGCCAGTCAAAATTGAAACCAAAATGCGAATCCAAGTTTAGTACAAACAATTAAAAAGTGTAACTAAAAACTATTTCACTTTCAGGGATCCGACTGTGTTGGACTGCAGTCAACAAACGTTTATGCACTCCTGCCACTCCTACTGAAATGGAGAGAATGGATGTTCAGTAAAAGTGGCTTTATAGTTTTGGACATAAGGACCCGACTGAAAAGTAAATATGTCGACACGTTGGTCTTCTGCTTGAAAGATAATTTTTTTATGATTGCTAATTGTTGAATGGGCAGTTTTTGGTTTTTCAAGATGTAATTTTTAAAGGATCTCTTTCAGTGTCATGAATGAAACGTTTCTGTTAAAAATTTTGAAATATTCTTTTTGGTAAGAATTAGAATTTTCCCCACTTTGTCTATGGTATTTATTTAAAGAATGTGCCCTTTTTTGTGTGACATATTTCACTTTGTTCGATAGTACTATCGATAGTATTGAAAGAAAGTCAAGCAAGGTTCGATTCCTCTCGTGGCAAATTTTATATGATTTGCTTTTTTAGTACCAAGTTATATAAGAATATACGCATATTTATTAGCTTTCTTTGATCTATTCGGTATAAATAGCTCTACAACGTAGCATTAAGCATAATTCATTTCGCTTAGTACACCAAGACATTCACATTTTTCTCTGCTCTCATTTTGTAGATGTCTGCTGTAAAGCATATAGTTGAGAGTATATAAACTTTTTTAAGTCTTCTTTGACTAATTGTGTGTACATATTAGGGTGGCCATTTTTGCAACATCTCACGATTTTACTAACGCCACTTCCTAAAAAGTTTCCTTTTTACCTGCATATAGCGCCTGTAAAATTTAAAAACGATCCGAATGTATTTGATGGTACCGGGAATAGGTCAAAGGTCATAACTTGCACTTTTTCCGTTTTTGACTGTATTGTTCTACATAAACTTTAAAATCTTATTTCCATTAAAACAAATGATGGTTCAAAAAGTCTCATATCAATTTAAACATAATTTAAAAATAATATTTAGTCGGCCTGAATAAATTTGGTAAGCTCTAAAATTGATTAATTTGACTAATTACACTAGTTTACAAATAAAAAAAAATTTTGGTATTCTTAAAATGTTTTAGTCGTTTCTGTAGTAAAATGACATGCTAAAACCGAAAATGCCGTCAAAAATTTTTTTTATGAAACGAGCTTCGAGATATTTTGAAAAAAACATTTTTCGAAATTAGGAAAAAAAAGTGCCTCTACTTAACGGCAAATATCTCTGGTTATACTAAACTGATTTTGATAATTTTTTTACTTGACTGTAGATAATTGAATTACCCATTGATTTTACTTAGAAAATGTTTGTGACAAACTTAGGACTTTGTCGCTATTTGTGCATTCATATAAACATTTTTTATGACCTTTGACCTATTCCCGGTACCATCAAATACATTCGGATCGTTTTTAAATTTTACAGGCGCTATATGCAGGTAAAAAGGAAACTTTTTAGGGGGTGGCGTTATTGATATCGACGGTTTAAAAATCCTCCATACCAGCGGCGGCCACCCTAGTACATATGTATGTGAGTGGAATCCTAGTACCGTGCACTGTTCGACCAAAGGTGCTTTTTACTCTCTTCAGCTTGGGTTTGTTTTCTTTCTACTCTCTTTTATGCACTGCACAAAGGATCTAGGGTATTATAGGTTATTGTAAAGTATGCAACAAGCAAAAGGAGAGGATCTGACAAATACCAACATTCTTAGCAACACCTAGAGTGAGTCACGTCCGTGTCTGTCTGTTAATGGTATTGAATTATGCAAAATATCCGATAAGTCGTGTTATAATAATTATTCTTTGATTTTTTACCCAAACTACATATAATCGCCATCAGGTCAAGATTTGTGTACATATTATGTAAAATATTTTGAAAATAAAGGCAACATTTTTCAATTTTAGACCTCCCTATAGAGTTAAACCAATTTTTTTCATCAATATGAAAGATAGTAAAAAAATTCTTTGATCATGTGGGCCTAGTAAACAACAAATTGCCTACCTTTTTTTTAAATTCCCTCCTCTGGCGTCTGTATCCGTGAAAAATTTTTATCGAATACAACTTTCAACTCAACTCCTTTTTTGGAAAATATGGATGCAGGGCATTCCAATTTCGAACACCATACCAACTGACTTAAATTTTTTTTCTTTAAGCTTTGAGTATGTTTTCCAATTTGTCACTTTGGTTGTTTGCACTTCTTTGGTTCTGCATACCCTACCCTGTCGTCGACTGCGACTGCGATTTTTGTTTATATTTTAGCAAACATTTTCTGACAGTTAGCGCACATTCTCCAATTGAAGTTTGTTTGTTTGCTTTGTTGTTGTTTGTGTGTTTGTTTTGTTTGTTGTTGTTGCACCCGAACCACATTTAGCTCTCAAGTATACCATTTATTTACTATGCCTTGAAGCCGCAAAAGCTCTACAACAGTAAACAGAAAACACGGTAACCAAAAAAAAGTAAGTCGGTGATGGTATCCGTCAGTGGAATACCCAGCAGACTTTTGTCCAAAATAAAGTGAAGTGATTTGCGATAAATTTTGCATTGACGTGATAAGAAAGTGTCAACGTTTCCAAGATTACACTAGATCGTAGGGAAATATATTGTAAAATCGTAAAAAAATCGCAATTGAATAAGGCAAATAAGGTCTATAAAATGGATTTTGAGTTGACAAAAAGTTTGATTTTATCTTTAATTTCTCGAGTTTTTCTTAAACGAATACCATTGTTGAAATGGAACTTCCATTTTGACATGACTTTATGTTTTAGAAACATAATATTTTTTTCATACTGGTTATAATTTTTATACCAAGTACCGTATTGTACAAAGGGTATATTGTGTTTGTGTAAGCCGAAAATGTATGTAACGTACAGAAGGAGACGTCGGAGACCCCCCAAAGTTACCTAAAGTATGATCAAAGTGACTAGAAAAGTCGATATACCCATGTCCGTCTGTCCGTATGAACGCATAGATCTCAGAGATGGTAGGAGCTAGAGCAACTAAACTTTCAGATTAGATCCCTTATTAATCCATAGGAGACAAGTTTATTTTATTGTTTTGATATCGAGATTACATTATATAGCTTCCATAGGAGTGTTTCAGAGGACCTCGAAAAAAAGCAAAAGTCTTAGATGGATAATTCGTTTGTCTATGAAGATATCATTACCAAATTTGGCAATCAGAAGTTTTTTAGGGACCCCCAGCACTGTACCAAATTTTATCAAAATCGGTTGACTATATCATATAGATCCCATAGGATCGATCGGTCGAAAAAATGTTTTTTGCACAAAATTCTTTGTGTTTCGTTTGTTTGTGAAGATATTGTAACCAAATTTGGCATTAAGAAGTTTTTTAGAGTTCCCAAGCACTTTAGCAAATTTGATAAAAATCGGTTGACTATATCATATTGCTCCCATAGGACCAATCGGTCAAAAAATCGTTTTTTGTACAAAATTCGTTGCGGTTTTGAAGATAACGGAACCAAATTTGGCACTCGGAAGTTTTTTATAGTTTCCAATCAGTGTACCAAATTGGATCAAAATCGGTTGACTATATCATATAGTCCCCATAGGACCGATCGGCCAAAAAAATTGTTTGGTGCAAAATTCGACTGATTTCTGTTTGTTTATGAAAATATCGTATCTTCTGGAGGTCTTAAGCAATATTTCGGACTTAATTGCAATGTGGTGGTACAGGGTATCCCAAAGTCGTCTGCGCCCGAATTTAACGTACGCCATCTTTTAAATTAATTTTTTTTTAACGATATTTGATGCAAAAATCTTTTAAAAATTTGAACCATTTTTACACCATTTTAGAAAGATACTTAGAAAAATGTTTCAAAAAATATTGACTGACATATTTAGGAACATATATAAGATAAAATTTAAATTTTTATTTTTAGGATACTTTAAGTTGGGTGGTCCCATAAATTTTGTTGCAATTTGTTTTACTTGATTGCCGCCTATGTAGGCTACTGCTTCAGAATATATTGGTTGAAAAAAAAGGAAGTGCGGCAATCTTTCAATTCAATTATCAAAATCGCTAATCATTTAAATACTTACCTTGGTTCAAAAGACTAATTAAGCATCGACTTTATTTTAATTTATAAATAACAATTTACAAATAATTTTTATAATACAAATTTGAAAAAAAAATTTATTTCGGTATTCATAAATAAACAATAATAGTTAACTATTATTTCGTAATTTTTATTGTATGGCCAAAAATACGAGCTTAAAGTTAATTTTTTTTTGAATAAATTGAGAATATAAAGATTTCAGCTGGAAAAAGAACAAGAAACTGCTTTCAAAGATTTTTAAAAGGTCTTCTTGTTATTTAAAAGACGTCTTTACAAAAATTTCCATTGACGTATAAGGTGACTTCAAAAGTATGCAGCACTTTGCCAACATTGTCTCTATGGTGGCGTTTTAATATCTGAATAACTCATAATCTGCCACGCCTGTTACATACATTATCCAAAAACACAACACTCTTGACCCTAGTATGTGTAAAGAGTATACAAATTAAAAAAAAAATCAATTTAAAATAAAACTAGAAAATAGCATAGCACTGGGAAATCATATTTTTAATTATGCAGACTCAGAAATGTGTGTAGTTCGTATTCGGTAAACTTGTGATTGATTTTCCTGTGGCTGGCTTTGTGTGACAAATGGTGACAACTCTGGCATAACTGCTTGCGGGTTGCCGGGTTGCTAAAACTATAAAATGTGGCCCAAGGCTAAGCAAAACTTTTGAATATGCATAAAGCAAGTCGTTATATTCATGTTGTATGAGTGTCATTTTGTGTGTATAGTATATATATATTTTGTTTATAAGTTTCCTTTACATATTTGAGGTTGCACAATATAAACTACAATTTGAGCTGACAGTTCATAAATAGGGTTCAGCACAGGATTGTAATAAATGAACAAATGGATATTTTCGGATTTTAAGCTATGCATGTTTGTTTTTTGTACCAAAAGCGGACAATCTGTTATCTTAAATATTTTATTTATTTTAAATAGCATTATAAATAAAATGTTTCAAACATTTAAAAGTTCTAGATTTTTACAGTTGGAATGTTGACACATAAAGTTTTTATTATTTTGTAAATATTTGAAACAATATTTGGCAATAATACAGCAGATACTTAAGTCAAATATCGAGCTCTTTAATAAATGCTTTGTTATTTAAATTTATATTAAAAGAAAAAATTCAGTTAAGGGCTACGGTTAGAGATCCTTAAGTCAAACAGGATAATCAGCTCCTCGAGAATTATGTTAAAGAAAATCTGGTAACCGACTTGAACCATGCAACCATTTATCTCTGAAATTTGAGCTGAGAATCTATAGGACTAGTTGGGAGCACATAAGATCCTTAGCGTAGGAGAGCAGTCTTCCCCATACAAAAACTGTCAAAAACTTTGTTGCCACACTGGTCAATCGATTATAATAGATCCGATAACCAAGGTATGGGTCCGTTTAGATGTGCACAATGTATTGGTTTTAGCCTTTATTTTACAATTTGGCTTTAAAGGTACCCACTGACTGCCAGTCAATATTTCATGGCAAAAAAATACATTTAATAATTTTGCAACATATCGCAATTTCACTTGAGTTGCGGAAATTAAGTTTTTTATTTATCTAATATTACAATCTAGGCCCACTGTGCCTTGAATGAGACGTTATTTTATGGAGATCGCTGAATCCGAATCTTTAGCACATTCCACACCATAACATAAGTTTTCAGAACTCAAATCTATAAATACAAAATATTCCTGTCTAGTTTTGATTTCTGCATTTTATTCAGATTAGATGGCAAAAAATATTAAAAACTACCTTGTCAAAAAAATATTTTAATTTTATATGCCTGGATTACTTATATTACTAGATTTCGTTTTCGTACTCCCAATCTGGTGTTTTGTTTTCTAAGCTTAACTGAACAATCCAAAAGTTAAGATGTTTATTATTATTATAATATAATGCTGAGATTGTAAAACTATTTATATGGTTTAAATGAAAATTTAAAATATTTTATAATGAAAAAACTTTCATCTGCCTAATATTTAGTTAAAAAGGTGCGTGATACGGGTATGTCCTGGATGCCCCGATTTGTCGTTGAGCGTCAATTACTTATCGCCCAAATCGGATTAGTTTGATATAACAACTGTAGATTGTAGACAACTGCGCGAAACCTGGAAATTAATACTAAATACTTAATGCTTTGGCAGATGGACTTAATCCTTGATTTTGTAAATGCTCCAATCTATATTGCGTCAACCAAAGCACTGCAGTCCCTTCAGGAAAGTAGTCAAAGTTCGTGATTTATACATGGTAATAAACTCTATTGGCAGAATCCCAATAATGTTAAGTAGATTGCTTTGTAACATCACATAGAAACATTTTGCTTTCAAATCGTCAGTGTCAAAGGGCATGCCAATCAGTATATAAATGTTGAACTTTCTTACAGAACAGACGAACCGATACTGCTGGGCCTACTTAAATATATTTGTCTGCCTCAAAATCAGTTTCACATTAACTTTGTTTTTATCAATACTTGAGATACAAATCGCTTTCTCAATAAAATGTGTTTTGTTCTTTAGAATCTGTCTAAGGTGGCGCTTAATTAAGTTGTAAGTTATTCATATGAGTCGTCATTGAAAGAAAAAGTGAGCTACCACTTTCTTTCTGGGAAATCTGCACACAGATTGGATCAAGCATGAAACTGATTGATTTGGCCTGTCGGGCTTAGTGAACATTTAATCGGTTTGACTGTTTCTGAGAACACCTTGCTACCTCGTTGTAGGAAAGAGATGATGACGTAGTACGGGGCGTTATCATATGTTATAAATAAGTAGAAAAACTCATATACTTCTTTTTGAGAGATGGGCTGGACGACTTTGAGTCTAACAGTTGTGTCTCCTGTTGTAAAGTTTTTGTTGGTAGACCTTTATGCAATGACTTTTGTATTCCATCTTTCAAGTCAAGGTCCCAGACTAGTTGGATGTTTATACCTATAGGTACAAAGGGTATACTAGATTTGTGCAATGTGTGTAACGGACAGAAGAAGGCGTGGCAGACCCAAAGTATTTTAAAACAAAATGTTTATCCTAACCTCGGGTAGCGATTGAGCCATGTCCGTCTGTCTGTCTGTCCGTCCGTCTGTATGAAAGCCTAGATTTTGGAGACTATAAAACCAAAGTAGAGCTTCATTCTTATTTTTATTTGAAACTTAATAGATCTCACCCCATATACTTTTAATATCTTAGTCGACGTAACTTTCTATTTTCATTCGAGAAAAAAGGTATTACATATTTTTAAAGTATTACTGAAGAAATAACAATTTTATTTATTTATTTATTTATTTAAATATTGTAACTTAGAATTAATTCTAGGGAACAAAAGTTGTTTTAAAGCCAGAGCAACATAGGCCTTCAGGCCTATAAATATAAATATCTTCGTTGTAAAGCTATAAAAGCTAAACTCTTAGTACATCTGTATTGTATTTAGTCAGTAAATGAATATTTAAAATATTAGGGTAAATAAATAATAATAAATATAACTAATAACTAATAAATTGATTCTGACGCCACGCATTAAAAAGTGATATCAAACGTATGCCTCTTATAAAATATTAAAAAATAAATTAAAAAATTTTGAAGTAAGTTCTTTGGCTTGAAGCTTTATCATGAAATTAGTTTTTCTGTGTTGGCTAATTAAAGTTTTAAGTTTTCATCGATTTTTCTTGTTGTTTTGTTCAACTTATTTGATATAAAATGCTTTCACAGGAAGACATACAGAGAGAGATAAGCAACCAGTGATGAATGCAACCGCGAGAGAAATCATCGCCGTTGTTATCGATAGTCCTCGGCAACAGAATCATCTGGAGCAACCTAAAACAATCAGTACGAGCTTGCTTCATTTTATATACATCGCCAAAAATTTGGTTTCTCTCCTAACAATTGCTAACTTTGCTTTGTAAGTTCTCGGATTATAGTACTCCTTTCCTGAAGTTAAACCTTGCTGGATAAATTTAGTTCTTCTGTAAGATTTTTACTCTAGTTTACAAATTTTAGGGTCATCAAGTGAACCTTCTTAAACAATTTTTTTTTAGGGGTCGAGAAACACGAAAATGGCAACCCTTTTTTTTTTTCTTAAACACCGTTTCCGAGATATTTTCGAAAAACATGTTTTTGGGCACTTATTTCAGTTATTCATCAATATCTCGTGAACAAAACATCTACATCCATTACATCTTCAGTTCCTATCTGATTTCGAAGATCTTAGACTCGAAATGTTAGTAAAAGATTTCTCTTTCAGCTTAAAACTTAACATAATTTTTAAATTTTTTTTTCGTTAATAAGAAGCAAACTGAAAATTTTGAATTTTGAAAATTGGTCAAAAAATATACATTTTTCGACTTTGGTTGCTTGTAACTTCTATAATAATTTTTACGTAGTCTGTTCATATCACTATAAAGAGCACATCAACATCTTTCGATCTAATCGTGTTTCATATCGATACAAGACTTTGTTCACGAGATATTGACTCATAACTGAAATAAGTGCCCAAAAACAAGTTTTTCGAAAATATCTCGAAAACGGTGCCTAAAAAAAAGAGATTGCCATTTCCGTGTTTCTCGACCCAAAATTACCCCAAAAAAACACTTTTTTAGATAGGTTCATTTTTCGTGTAAACTAGTGTCATTATGAAACTATTTGTGTTCAAAGAATTTTCATTGGGACTAATTGCTTCTGTTCGCTCTTCTAGTTTGGAGTAAACTTAAAAAAACCTTGATTTCCTTACCTTTAATCATTGTGTCATAGAAATTCTAGATTTGTGTAATGTACGAGGAGGTTCCATAATCACCACTAATAGTTTTTCGATACTAAAATAATACCTGAAAAGTATGCCATGTGCGTCCCAAAAAACTAAAGTCACGACCTTGCCAGCAGATGGAACTGTCTTCGCCTTCTTTGGTGATGTTTAGACCATTATTTTGACTATTCCTTCATGGATTTTTTTGTCATCTCTTTTTGGCAACCTCTGCGATTTTCATCGTGATAGCTCAAAAGACTCGCTTAAACTCTGTCACGCAATACTTTTGTTTTGCCAAGCCACAGCCGTCCAAATGAACTCCTAGACCTCAGAGACCACAGTAGCTAGAGACTAAAAATGATATCAAAAGATGCACACTATCCGTTTAGACGCAGCCGAAATTGTAGGTTTTTAACGATGTTATGTATTTTGATCTGAAAGAGCTAGTCGGCATTTTTTTTTTTTCATAAAAGAACAAAATCGAAAAAATATACCAAAAATTTACTATATATTCACCATTTTCCAATAAACTGCATCAAAGTAGCATTATCCATAAGCTTGAGTCCTCATCTGAGAAATTTGCGGTCTTTGAGCTTCGGGATTATGCTAGAATTCGTCGTATTCTCTTCAGTAAGTTAAGATAGTTGTCGCTAGTTCCATAGATTTTTCTAAGTCTGATTTGAGTTGAGTTGCTAGATACAGTTTCAAACTAATTTTATTCAAAAGATGTTGGCATCAACTGGCCAGAGATTCTGATAGTCATGCTCTCGTTTACACAAAACACAGGAGGTGTCTTGACTCCATGCTCCTTTGTATACAATAAAATAATGTGCATTCTAATAGGATGTGTCTTCTTTATGAGAGGCTAAGAGTCCCTGAAGTGTAGTCATTTAAATCAGTTTATTTGACATTTATCTCTTAAAATGACGAATAAGACCTCGTTTGGTGAAATGTGTTTTCATATAAAAGTTTTGGATTTTGGGCTCTATTGGCAATGCTTTCTTATTTGATTTAATTTACTTTGAACTTGTTTTTAAAAATTAAACAAGTTTAAATTTTAACATTTAAAATTTTAATTCAATTCTCTAATTCATCTATTCCGAAAAGTTGTTCTTTTATTATTTTTGTTAAAGAAAATAGAAAATCAAGCCTAAAACTACAATTAAATAAATAAAATTTCAAAGTTGCTCGAAATGTGCATGATTTATAAAGCCACAACTATAGGGATTGGACAGAACCACAGAAACATCTTTGACAGTCATCATGCTCCGTGCTACAAGCTTCTCGTTTCATGCCAGTACTTGGCTCAGCTCCGAGATGATGGCAGTCAGTGCCACCTTGCCACCTTCTGTTGCATAGTACCTACAGGCGGCGTCAGTTGGTTTGTTAAAAACTTTCTTACACTAAAACTGACTGAATAAATGACTAACTGCCTGAGTGACTGACTATGGAATTGACTGTGGAACTGACTGTGGGAGTAACTCTGGAACTAGGTGACTCACTGAAAAGCTGCTTTTGCCATTGTAGTTGTTTTTGTTTTTGTTTTTGAATGTTGTTGCGTTTTTACCACCAGCGGCAACTAAATTGAAATTCGTAATTATTCCCAACAGCATGAAAATTTATTCAATTTTAATTGAGTTTTCCTTTGTGTCCATGTTACAGTAAGGCTCCAACCCCTGCCAAAGCTTTGCCAACACTTCCCTAGGAATAAATATGAAATTAAATTTAAATTTTTATTAAACACACTTGCAAATTTAACTACGTTTTACAGCACACTAACCAACTAGTGCATAAAATCGTTTAGACCCGCAAGCATTGAGCATGTTTAGTTTTCAAAGTGTCAAAAAAATGCCTGCATGCATGTGGGGCTATATATTTAATTGCCTTAATTTTACATCTCTTTGTATATCTTACAAAAGTTAAGCTGTATATTGTCTTTTTATGGTTTCGTGGAAAATTGTCAACGCTGCACTACGTCGTCCTCGATCCTACCAACATTAATAGTGAAGACGATCGCTTCTTACGGTTTATAGCAAACTACCGCCGTTGCATACCATGTACTACAGTCGTTCGTTAGTCCGTTTTGCCTGCAAAGTCTCAACAGTCACGAATGAAAAGGACTGTGAAGGATAGCGTCACTCACTGTTCGAAGCGATTGACAAGGAAAAAAAGATTAAAACGATTCAAAGGAAATTTGATTAAAACAACTTCTCTGGCAGTGCTGTCTTTCCAAAATTCGAATCCAAACGCAAAAAGGCGCCGGTTAAATATTCAGGTATTACCCGACTCAACTGATACAATCAATATATCTGGCTCATATTCAATTTTTGACAGTTTTTCCTTTGCTTCCCACCAATCTCTGTCTTTTTTGTAGCGAAAGGTCTTAAGAGTGTACTCAATTTTCCGAAATTAAATAATGGTCTTACTACCCCAGAGCGAATTTATATTAAAAATTCGCAATACGACTTTATGCCTTTTTAAGTTTCTTTAAAGTTTATTTAAAGAAATCAATCATTTTTACTTCGACTTCGTACTTTTATCTTTCTTCCTGAGTTTTTTATTTTATTTCTGCAACTTTGTTTAGTTTCTGCAAATCCTCAAAAAGAAGTTCTACTCTTTTCTCAAGATGAAGTATAACTAATGTGCTAGCAAACCATGTTTTAAACTTTCTGCATAAAATGTTTTCTTTATACAGGAACATTGGCTATTAGAAAAATCACGCATGCTGTTGAGTTGAGGAGTTGCAAAGTTGCGCAAAAACTCAAATGACTAAAGCGTGAACGACCTTTTAGCCTTACGCTTAAGTTAGTTTTTGTTGGTTTATGAGTTAAGTTGTTGAGCTTGTGCTTCTTCTTTCAAAATTTTGTTTATGCATACTTGAAAATTTTAAATTTTCCGCGCTAGCACCACCATTTTGGTGATGAGTCAGTCACTTCAATTTTTTTATTTCGTAATTTTGTTAATCTAGGGTCAACTGCGTCAAACCCAGTTCAATTTATTATAAGTTCCTCTGTTCAGTTTTTTCCGAAAAATTCCGTAACAAACAGCGAATTTCGATAAACGTTCTGCAGAACTAAAAAGCAAAAAATTATAATAGGATCTGGGTTGAGAAAAAGCTAAGTTGAGAGTTGAAACTGAGCACTCTACAGTTTGCTGTTGCAAAAGTCGTTTACCTTAAACTATTCAATTTAACAAAGCGTGAATAACCTATATGTTAAAATTTCTTATAAAATGATCAAAGTACACAAACTCTATAAAATGAAAAGCAGTGTATTTGAAAAACTTTGTAATTTGCGAAATTTAGTTGTACGAATGCACTTTCCTAGTATACGGATAGGTCGACTGTACTACTATATAATATTTCAATGCTCTGCTTATATTATAGATGTTTAAATATATATATATATATGTTTTTTGGAAATGCAACTTTATTCAAAAAGTATGTTTACAAATAAATCATTCAAAGTAATGTCCATCGCTAGCTGCAACTTTGTCCCATCTTTCTGAGTTCATATTTTGCGGATATTCACGAATCATGCCATTTTTGGAGATCTTCAAAAGAGCAGAACTGCAGATCAGTCAGACCATGTGCCATCAAAAAAACAAATAGTAATCGGTCGAAACAATATCTTAGGAATTTGACGGATTAAGTAGGACTTTCCATTAGAGTGTTACTATGTATATTTCAACTCTCTCAACTAAAGAGAGCAAGAAATCGACACCAAAAAAGGCCAAGGTAGGTATGTCAGAAAACAAGATAATGACAATGGGCATATGGCATATCATTAATAAAGTCTATTTTTTAAAAAAAATCAGTATTAAAGCGGACGCAACACATGTTTAAAAAAAAAAATTTGTTCAACAAGTTTTTTATCAATAAAGCGACATATACCCAACAGTCGCTACGAATTGTTTTCTTACCAAATATATGGCTATTATCGCCAAGTAAAAAGAGCTAAACATTATATAACATTATAACCTTGAAAATTAAATATCCGCTACAATACATCCAATTGCCATCTAATTTCGCAAGACTTTGCCTTAGTAAGGCTTATTCATTGAATAAAACAAATATATAATTTAGATTATTTTTTTCGAAAAAAATGTACAGGGCAGACAAAAACACTTGCAACCATAACAATTTTTCTTAAAAAAAACCTACTCAGATGTTTGGAAGCAAAATTTGTTTGGAAGCCGTATGCAGAAGTCGTAACAAAAAAGTGTCGCCCTGAACATCAGCTATTCTGTTTGCCACTCCAAACAAAACTAATGTGGTTTCTATTTTGAAGCAAAAAATTTGTTTTTCTCAAGGGCCCATGCGCAGCATACATAAATTTCGTACGAAATGTCAAAACTTCATATAAAAAAAAATATCCCACCATTTGGGCCCTAAACATATAATACAAAATGTTATTGTGAGTCGCTTTAATTCCAAGTCCAATGATTCAAAAAACTATTTTATTAATTATTATTATATTATTATACGATGTTTTATGAAAAATGTATAAAAAACTGCCTGACCGTAGATAAATACCACAAAGGCAAAAAAAGCACCAACAAACACCACATTTGTTTTTCATGGACACACTATTCGTTGCTTAGCAAATAAATTTCAGCTTTTGTTTGGAAGCGTTTTGGCTGCTGCGTTTAGGATTTTAGTCAATTAATTTTTTTTAGTCTTCCCTCGTCTTTAATGTTGTTCTCATCGCTAACCAAGTCCTATGAAAAAAGTGACAAACGATGTTTACACCATGGACTAGTTTGTCGCACTGAAGGCACTTTATGCCACGTTTGCAGAAGTATTGGGGGAGAGCTGATTTAAGGAAATGTTAAATGATTTCAAATGCTCACTTTGAGTATAAGTGCGTTTGGGAGTGTATGCCTGTTGTTGTTGTTGCGAATGGCTAAAACAAAATTTGCAACAGACCAAACGAAACGAAATGGAGACCCAAGCTGCCTACAAACGGCATCAAGCACGTACAGAAGAGCGTAGAGAGTGAGGGTAGAGACCGAGAGAGCCAGCTAAGAGAAGAAAAGTGCACTACTAAAGGCGCGCCTTGGGATATGCAACGAAAATTGAATGTGTTTGTGCCTGCCTCTCGTTTCGTCTCTTCTTGTGTTGGTTTGGTTCGTTTTGTTTTTGTTTCATTACGTTGCATCTTTGTTTACAATTTTCATAAACTGCAACCCAAAATGCATGAATCGTATGCACATATCAAGTGCTTGCTCCGGGTATGTCTGCAGGGTGCAGCGTGGAACAGTGGAATGAGCATTGGACGCATATCATCAATCATCAGATATGCGGCATGCATGGTATACACACACACTCAAGCACACATACAATCGCACATGCACACACACATGCATACGAACTGCAGCATAATCGTCAAGCACCGAATTGAGTTGAGTTAGGAAGAGTTATGGGATAGAGAGAGGGAGCGGCCAGAGTTAGAACAGCTCGCTTTCTGTTTTTGTTTGCTTTTGCATGTAAACTAATACAAGCAGCCAGTGGCGTAGATAACTTTTTGCAACAGGGCGTTGAATATATTAAATTCATTTATCTTTTCAACTTCTATTTTGCAGCCTCGAAACTATCTTGGATATTCGAAAAGTTTGCATCTGGAGCGCATAAAATAAGTCTCATACGCTGGAAATTCGTTGAAGTAAGGGTAAGTGTTTTTTTTTTGTATGAAAAACTTAAGCTATGAAGTACTCATTATGATTAAAGACTGCCGAATGTTTTTTAAGCGGTAACAAAACATGGATTAAAGTTGATTAAACAGTAGATATTCGTGTAGAAACTTTATTTTTCTCTGTTGAAGCTAACTTTTATGTAGTAGAAAAGCAATTACAATACTACTTTGTTGTAATCGTTCATAAACAATTGAAACTCTCGAGTTTTGGAACTTTGTCGATTTTTATATCCGCATTATAATAGTTATCAACACAAAATTTAACACAATTAAACGCGTTATTACCCAGAATAGAATTTGTTTCAAATAAGATGGAACATTAAAATTTTTTTACATTTTTAGATACCCTTTCCTATGAACTGAATTAAAAAAAAATATATTTTTTTAACTTTTGGTGAATGTAGACTTATGTAGATTACAATAAACAAATATTATTTACTTTTTGGGAATATCACCCAGATGGAACTATCCTTAGGTGTGCTATTAAAGGTACTTTTAAACATCTTCAGTCGATATACCGATTCTTAAATATCTTTTAGAAGTAGCGCATTCGAACGATGAACTACGTCGGTACAGTGAATTATATATTTATTTTTAATGCCTATAATGTAATAAAGAGCCCTCTTCTCAAAACCCTGCACATATTCGTACTTTTGTGGCACGGCCAATGATTTATTAATAATAATAACTTCTGGTCATCACTTCAGTATCATATGCATTCGTGGCTAAGAGTACACTCGACCGCTAATAAAAAGCTGAGAAGTGGGCCCTAGCACAAATAGGTCTTACAGTGGACTTGGCGCCTTTGACGCTGACACAAAAGGATCTGCCATCCATAAAGTTATTTATTAGCAGCTATTATGAATTCTCTTTTTTTGATGGAGATAAATTTTCACGTGCAGCAAAAAACATTTCACAAATAGGATGACTTATTTGCAGGATCCAATTTAAGTAAACGAAATATAAAAACATGATATCGCAAAGGAGACGATTTATTGTAAATTCGAATTAAAGTTAAAAAATATAGGATACGTTTCTTCCTATTCGAATATATCTGAAATCAATTTTCTTGACTATTATAACAATCTACTCGGTCAATAAAGAGATGATCTGGAGGCCTTGCAGCCTATTTATTAGCATAGATTTCTTTTGACCTATATTGGGTAAATCGGTTTATAAACAAATGCATATTTACCTCGTTCTTCAATGTTGTAGCGCTCTATAAAGAAATGTAAACCATTGCCTATACATGCGTCACAAAACGGTAGAGTTGTCACTTTTCAAAATCAGAGTTATCAGTTCAATCCAAAATGTTCTTTCTTCAAAAGAAGCAGAGTTTTTGGTAACTGAGCAGAAAGAAGGAGTTGATACCCAATCAACCCCCATGCTACGCCACTGTAAGCAGCTCAAACGCACACAAGCACGCTTTGCATATTAAATTATCTATCATACAGCCCCTTTACCCTTCGTTACTACATTCTTTTGCTAGATCGCGTTGATTTTGGGAAAACTCCAGTGCATATTATTTATGACGTTGCCGTTGTTCTGGAACGCGCCCTTGCCTAGTAGCTTCCAACTGCTGCTTTCTGCTCCTAGCTGGGAGCTGGTAATAGCTGCAGTGTTGCCATAGTTTTGGTAGTTAATTTAAAATAAAATAAAATGGGATTACAATATGCAATATGCAGGCACTGCTTAGCTAAAAATAAACGTTGATTGTTTTGGCATATTGTGTATTTACACTAGACTGGAGCAGTAATTGGATGTGCCTAAATATGCATGAAGGTATTTTGATTAAAGCAAATTGAGGCATAAATATATATAGGCAAGTGAGCAAAGAATTCTTGATTTTGTAGGATTTAGGGTTCGCCAGCAAAGCCAATAAATATTTCAAACGACAAAGGCGCAAAACATTCACACTGCATATAAAAATCTGTGCAAACAAAAAATACATAAACAATTTCTGCCTAATTGATCAATACGCTGACTTCACACGCAATTTGCATAACTCAATGTTGGCCCAAACGAATTCGAATCAAATGAAAGGGTTTTCCGCGCCATAAAAGCCATAAAAAAAAAAAAAATACATCGGAATAAGGCAACAACAGCAGCCAACGACAGGGCTGGCTTAGATACCAAAAAATATGCAAATAAAAAATGGCTAGGCGTAAGTTATGGAGATTTAAAGCTCACCATAAAAACTAAGGGCTCAAAAAAGTCAAAAAAAAAAAAAAAAACTAGAGAATGGAAAACATATTTTTAAATATATATACCCGACATTTTTGGTTTCACGTTACCAAAAAAAAAATAAAAAAAAAACATTCATATAGTCTATGGAGTTTGCTCCCACACACGGTTTTCATAACTGGGTCATTCCAAACAAATATAATTTTAAACCCCTCAAAATCGATACGCTTCAATATGTTTAGTACTTACATTTTTTTGTATTTCTTGGAGTTTGAAATCTTTTGCATTAGGTACTATTTAAAAAGTTTTTTAGAAAGCAAAATAATTTTACCCGGTACTATAACCGAGAAATAGAATCTTCCCGCGCCAGACACAAAATTTTTTCAAAATCGTTCTACAATAGAGCCCATAACATGATTCCCAATTTTAAAGTTTATAAACGAGAATTAGAATCTTTCCGTCTCAGACCATAATTCTTTTTTTGATGGTAGGAATTTACGAATAGTGTCCAAAAGCAGAGAATTGGAACCTTGCCCCAGAAAATTGTTTAAAAATTATGCTGTTAAAAAATGTTTTTATTTTATAGAACAAATTTTTTTTAAAGCGGGAGGCTGGCACTTCAACTGGACAAACAAATTTTATATCGTTCCTAGTAAAAGTTATCACATCCTTAGAGTTTCGTTTACAGTCAAGGACATGCTTTTTTTAAAGCCCTGTTTTGGAGGAATTTGATATTTCCCTCGTCTACTTCATGAATGTGAGTCTCCTTATCCTAGGCACTTTGGTATTGCTGCAGTTTCCCTATCCCAAGAGCTTTGATTTTGAGACCACGTTATTTACCCATAAGCCCAATATTAAATTGATTTGAGGATATGAAACAAAAACTTTATGCCTTGGCAAATTGATAGAAATTATGATTAAGACCCTGAAGAAAATTCTTTATCGTATGCCGAAACATAAAATCTTAATTTAAGAGTTGATTATGAATATTTCAAACCGAAAAAAATAAGAATCCTTTCTCTTAAAATAAATTCACAAAAATCTAAAATCGTAACCAAAATCTGAGTTTCTGATTTTGAACAATCCTGAAACAATATTTTTTTGGGCTCATTTAAAGAACAAGTTTTGTCATTTTTAGAATGGAAAAATTTCCCTTGAGATCAAAAGTTTTCAAAAATAAGAATATTTAAAATTTAAAAAGGACTGGACTAGAAAAAGTATTTTAAAATTGTTTGGTATTGTTCGAATTAAAATTGAAATTTTTTTCTTTATTTAAGTCTTTTGTCTAAAATTGAGTATTTTTAGTTTTATTTGAAGTAAAATTTATTTTTTGTTTTATGTGTGAAAATGTATTATGCTAAAAATCTTAATATAACATTTTTTTTGATTTCAATTTAAGACTTTATATTTTTACTTTAATATTATTGGTTTAATATTGAGAATTTTCGGTCTTGTTTAAAGTTAAGTACTTTTTTCTTCATTTAAGAAATGTTTTTGTTTTTAAATTTTAATAAAAAAAATTTTAGAGTTAAAATCAAATATAAAAGTAAAAAATAAGATTTTTTTTAATCAGTGTAGATAAAGAGTGATATTTGTTTTTTTGCAGACAGAATTTATTTACTTGAAAATATTTAGACTAATTTTAAGAATGAATGCGTTTGCTTGTAGCTAATTTCTAAGACAGACATTCTTTTATTAAGAAGTTCTGTATCTTATTATGAGATGAAGAGCATTTTAATTTTTATTTAAAGAAAATAGGTACTAATGTTTCTAAAATGAAACAATCTTGTTTTAAGCAATTTGTATTCTTTATTAAAATAAGGTCTTTTTTTGGATGTACATTTTGCACTATTTATTGAATATTACAAATGTTCTCTCCGCTTTTTTCTCATATAAACAATTTTTTGATTTTTTTACTTCTGCCCTGGTCATGTCTAGGCGCAGCAGGAAACTCCCAATAAACATGCCAAGCAGAACACACACACGCACTCTCTCTGCACCTCCGCCTCCCAAAAACTTTGCCTACTATTTACTACTTGAATTGCTCTTAGCTACAACACGCAAAATTTCGCATGCGATAAAATAAAGAGAGAACCAAAATAAAATAAAAAAAAATAATATGCCAAGACACTCACTTATTTTTATTTACTCACAGGATTATGCTAATTTTTAAAGTGATTTAGTGCAGTCAATACAAAGAGTAAAACCGTGCGAATGAGAGAGCGATAAAGCGAGAGCAGCAGAGCAATACAACACAACAAAGCGCAATACAAACCAAAAAAATAAAAATAACAACAACAAAAAGAACAGCAGCAAAAAATGGCGCTCGACTTTTGATTTCGGCGCAGCGCATAAAAATAAAACGAAAATGAAATAAAAAAAAACTGGATGCGTTATGTGATGTTGCCCGACTGTAGGATACCCTAAATTAATTTGAAAAAAATAAATTTTATGCGATAAGTTTGGTTTTTGAACTTTCGAGAATAAAATGATTTTGGGTTTTGTGTTGGAAATACGTCAACGCTTTATTGTTTATTATGCTCACAAAACTTCGAATTTTTCTTGATCCGTTCTTTTTTCATCATTCATTTGAAATAGTGGATAATGGTTGCAATGGAAATGTGTTGTTTTATGTCATTCTATTCCTACACTCAGAAAAAATGGGACTTTTTTAATTTACGTTCAAATTCAGATACATATCTCCAGTTCAACTGACTGGTGATCTTAAGATTCTTAAAACAACGAAATTTTAATAAATAAAAATAAATGTATTTTTGAAAATTTTCCACACCAAACAAATTTATTTGGAATTTTACCCTCAATAATAAAAAATTATCAAAATAATTAAAAGGTACATGCTCGATTTGAAGCCGAATTTTTTTGAGTATAGTAAAAAGATGGATAACTGTGCGTAGATTTACATGAAAGTGTCAGAATTCATCTTGAACAGAGGATCTTGTTGTGCCTATAAATAAAGTGCATCTTTTACTACAGTTTGGTACCTTATGGCGTTCCAACCCCCCCCACCTTCTTAAGAGACCTCCCTATTAAAGACACCCACACACAGTTATACCATCATACAATACTTCGACGCAATAGCAGCTGTCGATGGGATGCATAGCTGGACGGAAATCGTAAGGACAGCTGACTATGGCTTATGGGCTTCGTGAGGCCCAGTAGTGCCACTTTCCGCCTTCCAGGTTGTTACACATCCTAGGGTTAAGCACTTTTAGGCTTCATGATCTACATGCGATTTCATACATTATAGCAGCGAATTTATCTATGAGGCTTTCACGAGGCTATAAACCAAAAATTCATGAAATTGTGATACTTCCAGTTTGTTTTGGAGATTAAATTGTATTAGATAAGGTAAACTCCTAAAAAAGGGTTCGAAGGCCCCCAAAAAGCCACAGTACCAAAGGTTTCTGATATGACCTCCAAAAAACCTGAAAAGTAACATATTTTTATTTAATCGACGGTAAAGTTCCATATTACATACTTTTCAACGAACTCAAGACACCCCGCCACTCGAAAAGTAAAAGGGTATAAAAGACAAAAATGGAAAATTTAACTGGCTGACATTTAAGGCAATCCAAAGCGAGCTTTATATGACGCGCATTCATCCTTGTCGCACAGCTGCGACGCTAGCTTTCGCTCACACCCATGGACACGATCTCTTTGCATTTTGTGAGCTGCAAAATTTCCGTTGCGCCTTTTACTGTATGTGAGACGTACTTCCGGTTTCCATTGTTGCCATAGTTGTTGTTGTTGTTGTTTTTGCTGTTACGTAGGCTTTTAGCATACTTTAAAGCAAATCAACGTAATTTTTCAAGTTTGATTCCGTGTGTGTGCCTGTTGGTGTGGGACTCCCTGCCTCTGCTGGCTTCACTTGAGCTTAGTTAACCCAAAGCCTTTGGACTAAAGGCGGTTGCTCAAGTGCAAACTGTCGCAAGCCAACGACAGCAAAAATAATAAAAATAAAAATTGTTAACCAGTCGAAGTGGTAATCGACAGTTGAATACACTACATGCACTTTTTTAACATTTTTTTAGTATTTACTTGTAAAATTGAACAATTTTAATGCAATATGTTTTTTCTATAAAATTGCAAAAATGTATAATATTATAAATTTTATTTGATTCATACTTATAAGTACTTTAAGGAAGGTACTTGAAAATGTGTTGATATAGGATACATCGATATAGAATATTCAGTATCGTCTTAAAAATTTCGATATTGGAAAATAGCAACGTTAACTCACATTCCCAGTGTTTAAAGGGAGTAACAGACATGGCTTAAACGGTATCCAAGTTCATCATAGAAATTATGGTATAAACCATTTATGCCGGTTATAAACATAGCACAACTCCATAGCATTCTTGACCTTACGCTGTACAGTGTATACAAAACACACTCACTCATACAGTGACTGCGAAAAAACAATAACAATGAATGTGCGATAATTTTACATTTTATCAAGTCGACTGCGCGCAAAGATGCGACTTTGGCAGCATCGTCGTCTTTGTCCTTGTCGTCGCCATTTTTTATGCGCGCATTAAGCGGCTTTTGGTCTAAAGCCCTGCCACTTCACTTGACTCAAAGCGTACCCACACCTCTACACACACACACACATGCCAGTACATATATACTGCATATCCAAATAAAAAAAAAAAAAACAAAAATATTATATAAAAGAAAGGCAACGAAAGCGTAACAAAAATTTTTATGTACAATGTATGGCAAAAAGCAAAGCAAATGTCACACTCAACTTTGACTCAGTTCAGTTCCAGAGCCAGACCCGAACCCAGTTTTCGATAGAACCGAACCGAAGCCTACATTGCCGGAATTGTAAGCCTCTTAGCGGTGTGGGCATGCCTGTGGTTATATAAGTAATTCGATTATAAGAATTTTTTTTCTTTGCACAAAAAAAATAAATAAAAATGTACATATATATTGCGGGTTATACTTATATACACAGTATAACACACACACACACTCGCAGCCGCTCATTCATAATTAATTAGTAGAAATTTGCTTTAATGAGCATTAAAATTAAATAGATGAGTGCTTGAGACTTGGGCGTAATTTTATATGGATTTTATATACATATATATGCGTCTATGTGCTGGCATAACGTTAAAGATTTATATACTTTACTACAGACCTCTAATAAAGCAACTTTTTATATTCCTAATGCGTGCTCATTAAAGGATTATTGGGACTTTTTATGATTTTGCCTAAGCCAGAGAAAAGATTATGTTAAACATACCTTGCATAGTATACTGGGTAAAGTTTTGTTGGGTTTTGAGTTATGGATTGTTTTTTGCGAAGCAAATTTCTAGGATATTTCAAAAGTTCTATATTTTTTGCACTTAAGTGGGTACTGGGAAAGTCCAGTTGAGGCAGTTTCAAAAAGGACAAATTTATACGTTTCTTTTGCCTTCTTGTCTTATTATATTCCAAATTTCAAAGAACTTAATATCTTATCGTATTCATTCGAAAACTGACGAAAGTATTTATAAAATGTAAAATTTTGGTCCAATTTTAATATTTTTGAAAACTTAACTTTGTCGGGCTTAAATACATAAAGGCAAAAATACCCAAATAAGGACGTGAGCAACTCTAACAACGAGGCAAAAAGGTAAAAAAAAGTAAGCTGTGCTTTTAGTTTGACTACTTTTCATACTCTGTCGGGCATTTTTACCTTCTTGCCTCGTTGTTGGAGTTGCTCACGTCCTTATTTGGGTATTTTTGCCATTTGAAATTCAATTTGTTGGCTACAAACAGCTGTTTAGCGCTAGAAGCATTAAGTGTTCAAAATATGGTCAACCTCTTAGATATTGATATTTTTACAATAGTATTTTGGGTAAAAATGCCTTACTTTTCGGTTTCAAGCATCTGCGTAGGTTAATGTTGTTGGACATTTTGCCCTTTTGCATTTATGCATTTATGCTTGACAAAGTATGCAGCCCAGTTGTGATCTTGTTCCAATTCAATTTTTGTGATTCTATGATATTCTCATAATAACAGAAAATTGCAGTTGAGTTTCATTAGTAGAATGCGAAATTTTTAAGAGTGACCAATTTTTTTCTAAAATCATTATTAAGTACATGATATTTTTATCAAATGTACTTACCAACTAACCCTTCCGAAAAAAAATTTATTTTTAACCACACTTTGATTTTGTGTTTGCTAAAATGAAATATTTATTTCTTACACGATTTGTTATCATTTTTTTTTAAATGAATCATTGTAATTACAAAATAAATTTTAATGCTTAAATTATGAAAAAGTCACGTTTCGTCTCTTCCTAAACTCTTAAAGCAGCATTTTTGTTGCATATTTTATGGAATTTGCAGCAAAAACATTTATTTTTAATTTGTTACAATTGTTGGGTTGAAGTGTCAGTTGGAAAAATGTGAAAAGCGACAAAGGAAAGAGACGAAATTTCATTTTGAGTTGCATGTCATGTTTTGTACGCTGAATTTTGGTGTTGTACCAAGTATCTAAATATATAGCGGGCAAATAGTATATGTGAAGCGGGGCAATATCTTCTAAAGTACGACAATATTTTCTAACGTTTTCGTAATGGGTTGTCAATAGTTTAAAATGCCTAGTCGTGGAAATGTCCTTGGTATTATGTGGCTATCTCGAGGCATAACTGTTTGTGCAGATAAGTGGCCAATGTTATTGGTATTGTTTCTCTCAAATACGTACTCAAAATGTTTTTGAAGAACTGGAAAACTATTTCTATAAAATTTCTCATGAAATGCCATAAATAACATTTAAGCAATTTTCAATTTTTCGAGTAACAAATCAATTTTGATGACCGTCGATGCTGAATATTTTAAACGCAGCCATAAAGCTCTAACTTTTTGTAAAACGTAATTGAATTTTTTGTAATCACTTAACTTGAAGAGATTGTCGCGTTCATTGAAGTTTTATCATAATATGTATGTTATTTTTTATAAATATCTATGATCTATCGGAATTTAGCAAGAAAAAAGAATATATTTCTAATTGCTACTACTGTTTAAAAAAAAAAATCAAAATGGCTCTTTGTGAGCTATTTAGTTAAAGCTTTATTTATAAAGAATCCAATGGAAATAAAGAAAAAAATTACTAGAATGTAAGATTCTAATATATACCAACCAGATACCTACAATTTTTTTTTATTTATAAGCTCCAAAATTGATTATTTATTTATTTATTTATTCTCTAAAATTAAAAAAATATACATTGTGGGATCTAATATAAATAAAATGAAGAGATAAGGCTTCTAGCCTTTCCTACTTAGATATTAATAAAATTTTTAGCAAATTATTGAACAAAATAGATAGAATATTTTAGAGGGCAAAAAATTTAAAAAAAAACCCATGAAAAAATAACTAAATTTAAAAACCTAACTAACTAACTTAAGAACTTATCTTTCTGTTACTAGTTCAGTGCTACATCTTTGGTGTAGGTCAGATGTGGAATGATGCCACGGAAGATTTCAAATCATTTTAAGTAGTCTATTTTGTATGACTTGCATTTTATGTACATGACATTTTGCGACGTCAGCCAATACTGGAGCCCCATAAAAAATAACTGCTACATTTTGTTGTCTAAACTAAGTCTTGAGTTCCTGTTTATTCGGATCAACATATTAACTTTTTTAATAGTATAGTTGATATGATCACTGAAAGTTAATTTCCTATCAAGAACAACTCCTAGGTATTTGACGCTAGTTTCCTATTTAACATCTACAGAATTTAACCGTATGTGATTGCTAGGAAGGAATATGTCTTTGCGTTTTCTTGAGAAAAATATTGCTTGGGTGTTCTCGGGGTTAACAAGAATTTTCCATTTAGCGAAATAGGACACAATGGATTTAAAAGCTTCCTGAAGTTTATTAGTTATATCAGCTGATAAAGTGCCAGAACAGAGTATAGCAGTGTCATCAGCAAAAATTGACGTGGTGCAGCCTCGAAATGTTGGGAGATCTAAGGTGTTTGTATTATACAGAAAAGGGGACAGACAAGAGCCTTGTGAACAACCTGCTTCGATGTTAATCATTTGCGAGCGAATGTTACCGATGTATACAGAAAATTTACGATTTTCCAAGAAACTTTGAATGATTTTTATAAGTTCTGGGGGAAAGTTCAGGGTATACATTTTGAACACTAGACCATTGTACCAGACTGAGTCAAAAGCTGCTTTAATATCTAAGAGAAGACTTAGAAGGTTTGCCTGAACTAAGTTTTTTAAAGCATGAAGCATGAAGATTGCAATGCTCACGGCGAAAACCGAATTACTGCGGGGGAAAATTGATTAAATTGACAAATTAAACTAGTTTACGAATAAAAAAATTTTTTTGGTATTCTTAATAGTATGTTTTAGTCGTTTCTGTAGTAAAATGACATGCTAAAACCGAAAATGCAGTCAAACTTTTTTTTCATGAAACGGGCTTCGAGATATTTTCAAAAAACCATTTTTCGAAAAAAGAAAAAAAAGTGCCTTTACTCAACAGCAAATATCTCTGGTTATACTAAACTGATTTCGATAATTTTACTTGACTGTAGATAATTGAATTACCTACGATTATAATTGGAACATGTTTTTGTCAAAATTACGGTGTGGTCGCTACATTCATAGGAACATTTTTTATGGCATTTGACCTATTTTACGACGGCTTAAAAATCCTCCATACCTTAGTACACAGTCATTATTTCGAAGAGTTTGTTGCAAAAGTTATTAAAGTTATAATTTTCCTTTGTCTACATTTTTATTTATAGATAGTTTCAAAGATATATAAATATCTGAGTAAGATATGGGTCAACAAGATATGACTTGTAAAAAAGAGTTAAGATGAATTAATCGATAACTCTATAAATAATTGAAATTTTGCAACATTTATTTACTCGTGGAAATTTGTTGAAATACGCAAAAGAAAAGATCGATTCTTGCCCCGCTTCTTGAATTTTCGCCCATATATTCTTATAGGTGTGTGTTTATATGTGTGAGTGAGAGTTTTGCATGAAACAAAAAACAAAACACACGCACACAAACACAAACATAGAAGAGCAAAACAAAAGTGTCAGCCACGTTGACACTATAAAACTGTTAAAGTTTTAATGACGAGTACATGGACACGGTAAAAAATAAAGAGCACAACAACAATAACAACAAAAATGACAACAACATGAACAACAGAGACAGAGGCAGAGAGTGACAGCAACAATACAACAATGACTACAGAGGCATCATATGGCAAAGTGTGTTGGAGTGGGACGGCTTAGATGCTGTGTAGGAGTGGGCGTAGGTAGAGAGGCAGAGGCGCAGGCGGGTTTTAAGGTAAGTCACCGGGAGTTAGAATGACATTAACAATTGTTGGCAATGCGGCAAAAACAATTTTGTGCAATAAAATAAAAGAGAACGAGGCAGGCAGCAGAGCAAACTGCAGCTCACTTATACACATGCACACACACATACTCACTCAAATAACTGACAGTCTCTGACAGGGCTGCAAACCCCATAAATGCCATCTTGTAACTTTAAAGCAGCGCTAGGATTTAGGTTCAAGAACCAGTTTGTTGACGCCACAGAAACAAGGTTTTTGTTTTTGAGCCAACATTTTTTAGTTGTGCAACTAATTAATTATTAAATATTGCAAAGTTACATGACTTTGAGCTGTATGGCAAATCATTTTTTGATATATTAGTAATTATAAATTGCGCAAAGACTCAAATATAACATTTGTCGGATATGAGCAGAGAAGACTGACAATAGAAGATAAAGCGTTTTAATCATCATAAAAATGATTGCGCAGTAAAGTCCTCTTTAGTCGTTTAATGGACACGTCATGCGATTTTTGATCATGATATTTCATTAGCAGTGGCATATTAAGGAATACCAAATTTTTCAGTGTAGCATCTAAAAGGAAAATAGAACCTCTCAATCTTTATACCTAAACGATTTGAAGTATTCGTTCGTATGTCTGTTTGTTCGTCTATTGTCTGAATTGACTGTTTCTGGAAGACTACAAAATTATTGGCCCATCTACCTATCTATTATCTAATAGAATTTTGCGGCTTAGAATCATATTTTTAAAGCTAAAATATTGAATGTTGAAATATTTTTATATTTCGTACTCTTTAATTAAGTTCGTTGTTATAATAAGCCATTATTGATTTAAGACTTGATGGAAAGACCTTTCAGGTGCCACTGCACCGCGCAGTACCTCCCCACTCCGTGACACCAAAGGTATTGCCATCGTAGAAATTGTATCACACGTTAATTCCCCAAGATCTTACCAGGTACTTCCCTCTAAAACGCTACACAAAGTAGCAACGATTGGCGAGAGTTGTTCTACGCTTGATCTTAATGCTCTCATCTTTCTGCAATGGTGTGTTTGATCCAGCCAACCTTGCTGAAATCCTTGACAACATTAAAAATATTGTTTTCAACCGTAATCTGCTCATATGAACACCGCGTCCCCCTACTTTCCAAAAAAATATATTCGCTTAGCACCAGACCCATCTTGGCAGAGTCTTCAGTATTATTTCGCTGGGTATAGCTAATGTTGTCAATATCACCTATGTACGTATCTGGACACATTTATAATGAATTGTCCCTTCAAATACACTCAAAAGTAAAAGATATTGCACGAGAGAGATTCTTCAAATCCAAGAATGGTATAAAAAGTTTCGTTTGAGTACTTTTTCTTTGACGTACCTGCATGCATTTTTTTGAATCCGAAGCCGATGTCAAAAAATTTCAGCACGTCTTACCACATACTATTGGCTCGGTACTGAATCTCTAGCTCTGACGTGTAAGCTTTTTTTGCGGGCGGAGCATGTGGATCTCTATTAATAACTGTTCGAAGAGAACAGGGACCTACAGTTTATAGCCGAATCCGAACGGCGGTGTATTGAATTAATAGAGATTTTCTTGGGCAAATAGCGTCTTTGAGCTAGCGATGCCAGTGAAAGGTATATGCACCAGTGATACTACGGGGAATCGAGCCACCGGCCATCGGCGCGAGTACGCTACCACTACGCTACCGACGGCCACCACAAGAATATAAATGATGATGTGATGCTCCACCTAGGCTGAACCTCTAATTGCTGTTATAATCTGCAGCCTAACTAAGGTTTTGCAAACTTATTCCTGCTTGAGTCAGTTACAAGAAAATGCTTCATAATAATTAAAACATTAATTGTCATGCTCATGATGTTGACCTGTCGAATTTAGCTCGCAAATTGTTAACACAATAGGGGGGTTCACTTCTGATTCAAAATTTAAATTTTAAAAGTGCCCCATATCGACGTGAGTAAGTCTAGCAAAGAGGCATAAAGGCATAAGTGCCAAACCTTGAGCAACAAAAATCATGTGTTTAAAACTTTCATATGACTAGATTCGTTTTTGTTCTAAATCGATTTTGTTTCTAAAATTCCATTTATATGCATATGACAAAGTTTTTAAATATTTGTCTGAACAATATATATTTTCTGCTTGTTTGCAAAGAACTTTAAACTTGAATTATTAAAAAAAAACATGGGCATGCAAACTTTAAGCAGTTTCATATAAACAGCTGTAGCGCTAGAGTTACCTCATAAACATTGGCATCTTTTGCAGTTTTAAGCCAACCAAACTGTCTGATTAGATGCCTTATTATGCCAGGGGAGAAAAGTTAATTTTATTTTTTTGATACCGGGGTTATATTATATAGCTCCCATTGGGGTGTTCCAGAGGACGTCGAAAAAAATCCAAAGTTTTTGATGGATATTATGTCTGTTTATGAAGATATAACCAATTTCAGAAGTTTTTTAGAGATTCCCAAATTTAATCAAAATCGGTTGATTTTATCATAGAGCCCACATAGGACCGAAAGGCCCAAAATACGTTTTTGGGGCAAAATTCGACCTATGAAAATTTGGCTAATAAATATCTTTATCTTTATCTCTTAAGCAATATATCGGATTATATTATAATGTGGTGTTACAGGGTATCCCAAAGTCATCCGGGCCCGACTTTTATATACGCCGTCTTTTAAAAATGAACACCCTTAATGTTTTTGGACTTTCTGGCTACTGTTTAATGTTAATAAGATTGCAGAAGAGATCATAGGGTTTGCATCCCTGGTTCTTAAAAGTGTGGTGTCTCTTACGTTGTGTATTTGCCGCGTGCTCTCTATCCCGCTGAGTGTGTCCTGCCAACTGCTAACCGTCATGTGGTTGACTGATATTTTTTCTCATTTGCAGTTTTGCTTGCTTTGTCTTTCTTGTTGTCTCTTTCATTGTTGTTATAGTTGTAATAATTGTTGTTGTTGCCGACTCTCTTTTGTTGTACTCTCTAATTGCTTGCGGCAATGGCCGTTGGCTCGCATTGCAATTAAGCTGCGACACGTTGAAAATACTATAAAATGCAGTGTTGGAAAGAAGCTCACGCAATGCGAATAATAAACATGTTGCACGCTTTCCTGATGTTAGACAATATAAATCGTGGCATGCTTATAGCGAGAAGTGCCCCAGAATGCATCAGTCCACGGTAGACCACGGCACACAATTGAAGTGTGACAAAACAAAACGATTAAATCTTAGATAAAAAATCAGCTTCAATTGTTAGAAGGATTCATTTTAATGACATTGTTATACACACAGATTAGCTTAAAAGTCGGACCGAACTGCATTCAATAAAATGATATTAATAGTAAAATAAAGGTTTATGGTTAGTGCAGCTAATCTATTAAAATGCTAAAGAGTCGACCATCTAGCCAAAAATCCACTTTAGTAAACATTTTTTGAATTGCACTCTTTAGCGAATTTTTTTTTTAAATCGAACTTAAAAGCAGCAAAATATTAATTTTTATTTTTTTTTTCAAAGGAGCGTTTTTTTTTTATATTATGGAATTGCGTTTTTTTTTTTTCATTTTTTTTAGCGACAAATGCACTGCATTTTTGATATTTTAAAATTTTTTGACACAAGCTTACACAAGTTTCGGTATTTTGAGTTAAACATTTTTTTTGACTGTCATTGAAGTTTTATATTAAAAATAATTAACGAATACCCGAATTTAATGGAGGAAAAAGCAAGCAGTTATCGACAAACTGTTCCAAAGATTTTGAGTCTCAACACTCAGAAAAAGGAATCCGAATTCGCTCAAAGCGAGATTGTTTCGCTCTAGAATTCACAAAATTTTTTTCTGTTCTTGTTTTTTAAATTCAAAATAAAGTACTTTCAATTTCAGCACTCAAACCTAACGCTCTTTTAATGAGTACGAAACGCTCGTTGAGAGCGGATTTTCCTAAAATAATTCAAAAATAATCAAGTACAATAGCCTTTAGAATTATTCTCTAAATTTAGAATTTCTGTCTACAAAAAAAATGCACTGCAAACAATAATTTTTGTCCCAATAAAAGCATAATCGGTATTGGCGCAAATTTTTTTTTTTGGTAAAGAGCTTTCGCTTTTGAGCGCAAAATACTTAATGTTTTCTTATTATAGCTCTTGTGGTTGCCGAATTGTCCACTGAGTAAGGATTAATAGACGGCCTTAGTTCAATTGGCTACCCAGATTACGATAAGTTTTTGGGTAGAAAGATCATAGCTACGGCCAGCCACACCTCTTTCTGCCTTTTTCATATATTGCACAATCTTTATGCGTCATTTTTAATAAATATATTTGTAGATTTATAGAAATAAGAGTTGCCAGATCGCTGAAAAAATTAACTAGCAAAGGTTGTACAACAAGATAGTTCGCTACTTTTATACTTTATATCGATACGATAAAACTTAAATTTATTTAATTTTCGGCGATAGTAACCGCTGGATTTAGTTTAATGAAATTAGAAAGGTTATTTTCAAACATAATTTTTTTTCAAAAAAAGTTCTTGCTTTTCAGCCTGCTCTGTACTCCTGTTTATTAGTATAATAATGTTTTCACTGCTTGTGAACTTAATCGACATACTGCCAAAAACAAGCATAGTTTGACATGAATGTTCTAACTTGCAACATTTCCTTTAACAAAACTTTGAACGCTACACCAAACATTTTGTTTATTGTTTAACAATTCTATTTACAAAATTTTAAACATTCGAAAACTACAACGGGCACTTTATTCGAGTGATTTTGGGGCAAAACAGCCATATGTGTTGGCAATGAGACCTACTTCTTAGTCTTCAAGGTGAGAAAGCAGTTGTGTGTGTGTGCTTATCTGTGTATGTATCTAATTGCGTATCTATGTGTGTGGCAAGCGCTTATGGTAAATCAATTTAAAACCAATTTTCGTTGGTTGCAGTTTAAAATCAGCAGAGCAGCAACATCCGTCGAAGCATTCAAGCAAATGCAAGGAAACCAAATGCTGTGGTTCGAGCAAAGAACAGAAAAGAGTAGAGTGTAAGGAGCAGGACAAAGCAATGTAGAGCATTTGAAATGAGCAAAGACCGCATACAAGGCTAAAAAAAGCTAGACCCGAGTTTCTTTACACAGTGCTTCGGCGTATTAAATATTCATTACTCTAAGCCACTTCTACTGTTAAAGAGAGCGGGACACAGTGAGTGAGAGGTAGTCAAGAGGAGCCCAACTTTAAGCTAGTGCTGCACTACTTAAGATATAGCCAGGTAAGAGGACATGATTTTTTTTATTTTATTTTTTTTTTTTGGGTAACTCTGTATGTTGTGTGTGTTTGTTGGGGGTACCGCATGTAAAAAGCTGTTTTTAAAGACATCGAATTCCAATTTCCTTTTGCTAGCTACACGTTTTGCCATTTTGTTGAACGTGATGGGAATTTACACAAACTCACACACACATGCATGCTAACATATGCAACAAGACTCAGGGGCAAAGAGCAATGTGCAGGGCAGGGTTTAACCAAGACAACAATGATGAGGACATGACTGGGTATAAAACATTTTTTCACATACACACACAACACAGATACACAAATCATGTGATTGTGCGGATGTGTGTGAGTGTATTGAAGCAACCCGCAACACACACAACATGAAGCCAAACACAACAAAAGCATGCTCACTGTGGCGTGAAAATGCGCTGTAGTTTTATTATACCCTTTACCCTCCAATAAGGTTAAGGTTATTCTATATTTGTGCAGTGTTTGCAACGGACAGAAAAAGATTGAACTATGTTCGTCTGTAAGAAAGACGTCAATTTTGGAGACTAGAGACGTCTGGGGATCGAAAATGTGACTATCAGAATATCTGCGCATATGAATCTTCCTAGCTGCATTCCCTCATAACATTTTAGGTTTCAATATAGGAATTTTTGGTAAATAAATTATCATTCGGATAGATTGGGTAGGCAGTACGAATCAAGGCAAAATAACCCCGATACCGTGCGATCCATTGTGAAGCCTATTAAAAGAGAAAAACAAAAGGAAGGAAGAGTATGTGAAGAGTGGAGGAAGAATGTGAAATAGTTGGGTGAAATAGCTGGTATTAAGCTAGCTAGAGGTTAATGAGTGTTACGACCGCTATAGGAAGACCAGATAAATCAGGTCTCAAAAACCATTCCCACTTGATCTACATAGGTGTAGTCACTTTAAAAGTCTTCGGGTAGATTCAGCAGACCTCACGCATTTTCATTTGGATGACTAATCAGTCATTCGTTAAAACTGCCATGTGGTGATTGGTTCGATCTACGATTTTAGGAGCGATGATCTAAGCAAACAATGGGACACCTATAATCTTCCTTAGGGTCTTTACAGTATTCATATTTTGTTGAGATAGTTTTGGCTGCACAATCTTATATTTTTGAGCAATTGACTTAAGTTTGGAAGTAATCACAACGCATATTCCGAAGAGAGAAGAATAGAAGATAGGTAAAACGATTTTAATATTATAGACGCTTCAAAGAAGAATGCACAGAAGAGGCTACCTTCTCTGAAGACAGAGCAGCATAGTTTTGAACAAAATATCCCTTCGGATACCCGACTATCTCTTACTTCTAAAGTAACGTCTTTTAGGCAGAGTTCTATGCAGTTGGGAAATAGCTTGGATTGTGGAACAAACTAATTCTTGTCGGCAGCCGTGATGCTTTCACACGCCGCGAACATCTATCGAATCCAAAACACGGTGGTAGAGCTATAACTAGGAACAAGTACGAAAGAACTGCAACGGACTTTCTAAACCTCTTAAGTATACTCTAATGTGATTGAAACTAGCATATCGAACATCTGAACGTAATGATGGAAGTCCTTGGTCGGGACATACATCATAGGCCACATGGTCAGCGGGATGCATGTCACTAAAAGTTACTTACATCGTAGCTGCGGAGAAGCGAATAGGAAGTTTTGAACACTTGTTGAAACCTTCTCATTATTCCCACTTCTTACTAAACAAAATCGAGAAGCTTGACATCGCGGTACCTCCAGGAGATTTTGGTTTAAATTTGTAACTGTCGTGCTCTGCATAGGTAACACGCTCAGTATTAGGAAAAACCCTTTGACAAGATGATTGAACAACGGCAGCGTAAAGATCTATGAAGTCAATACAAATTCTCGCCATATAGCTGTTTTTGCATCTATTTACTAGTCAATTCGTATGATCACCTAAATTCGAGAGACTTTAAACGTGTCTAAAACCTACTGGTCCCAAAACCATGGGAAGAGATTTTAGTGTTCCCGGGGCAAAAGGACAATATTCTTACTTCTATCCTGCACGCCAGACAGTTTCGATTGGTTACGCCTCAACTCAGACTTTTGTTTTACAGTGTATTTCATTGCTGGAATAGCCGCACTGATTCAAATTTTGGTTTGTGTCTTGTTATGCACTCGATGGCGTATACGTAATATGCACTGCGATTGCAATTGCGAAGTAAAACATCATTAAAAAGCAGTTCTTGATTGTTGGACTGCTTTGTCTGCATGCAATTAATAAAAAATGGAGTTTCATAATAGAAACCAGCACTTTATATATACACATACACACACAATTATATACACACACACACTTAAGTACGCCTGCGGTTATGGAGCAGTTGTTTTTTAAGAGTCAAGGCACATTAATTTTACTATAAGATTACGTTGCTTATTTATGTATGAGCTCTGCTCTCAGGTAAGTACCAGTACCTTATATACTACATATACTATATGCATGAGAAAATAGGACTACGCCCTGTGGTGTGCCTAAAAATAATATATATATGTAATAAGCTTGGCTTGTTATCCTTCTTCTTGATGACGTTGTTGATGCTGTTTTTGGTGTTGTTATCGTTGTAGTTTATGAGATGTTCATGTCTGGGCGTGACCTAGCCCCTCAGCAATATAAAGGAATTTATTGTAGGATCTGAATGAGTCCAAAAATTTGTGAGAGTTAGTTTAATGTAGCGTGTAGCACTCGAAGTCAATATGGGGAAAACTGTTTAGCAAGCTCAAGAGTTAGGTGCAGTATATTCTGGAAAGTAGTTAACGCAAAAATGAGTATATAAATAATGAAAGGAAGGCAAGTGGGCCGGCTTAAGTCGAGAGTTCTTGAATTGAATATGCTCTGTTGGCACTTAAAGGAATTAGTTATAGAATTTCAGGGAATTCTAGGAAAGCGTATATTATAAAATGTTAGTGAGCGGCAATGAAGTTTTGAGACTCCGGACTATCACAATAACACATTTTCATCATAGCTGACTACTAGTCGAATATTGAATCAGTTGATTCAATTCCCTACAGTGGGATACTGTGTACTTCTTCTGAAGAGAGTTGTAGCCTGCGCTAAATTTGGGGGCACTGAGCTTTAATAGGCTATGAGGTGGTGCCAAGAGTTTTGGTATTGCGAAACTACAGACTGCCTAGCCTACTTTTGCCGAGGAGGCACATTGTACAAGTCGCGTATTTACATAAGAGAATTAATGAAGTAGTGACGTCACAAGTTTAATGTTGTGCTCGCTCTTTACTGTAGTATGCCAACCTTTTTTTTTTTTTTTTGGTTAAATAAGTAGATGGCAAATGTATGTCATACAAAGAAGATGCGGCTAGAGAACTCCCAAAGCATGATCAGAGTAAGTACAGGTTCCGTCAGTAGTATAAGTGAATGTACCTCTGACGTCTTGTCAGAGATGACAAGAACTAGAGCATTCAAGCTTCCAACAAGTTTCATAAGAAAATTCGTTTATTTAAATTCTTTGATTTTATTTGACAGTTTTCACGAAATTTGGTAAGAATAAAAAGCTTAAAAATTAAATTGTAATGTTTTAAATTCATTGCTTATTTAATTATATTTTAATCACTTATAGTACAGTTAGGACGCAAATATAATTTAACAAACAAAATATATGTAAAACTGAGCTATTAACAGAAATAAAATGTTGAAAAGGCGTATTGAGCTTGTTAAATAAACAGCGTCACTTTGCAATTACTGTTTTGACCAGTTAGGAATTATAAACCGATTTTGTCACAGACAAACAGAGACTTTTGTGCAGAACTTTAATTTTCATATACAATAGCTTCCAAAAGGGAGAAACTTTTTATTTGATCAATTACGTTGTGCAAACATTTAAATTAAATATAATAATTACGGAAAATGTCCTTTAAAATCCGCCCATTATGTAATCTTTTAATAAACTAAAACTAAATAAACAATAAAGTAATGTAAACAAGTTAGGTAAATAAATGTAAACTAAATTCAGAAAGACTGAGGTTTCGGGGTCCAATTTGGGTAATGTCCTAAAAAAAGCTTTAATTGATGCCAACCGCTTTTTATCTTTAGCTCTGTGGCTTGTTTGTATCTGTGTTTGCTATAAACGACAAACTGTCAACGATTATTTCAAGTGTATTTAATAGCTGCATCTAATTGAGTTTAAGCACACACTTTCGTACAAAACAAAGAGAAGAAACGCATCAGACATGCACAACATTCTCTTGGCATCTTCTAGACTTACGCATAAGTGTGTCTGAGTGTGTGTGTGCGTGAGTTGTTGAATGTGTGCACAACGGTGCGTATACACAATGTTAATATTTTGCTAGTTCTTATCTTAGAGAAGGTAAAATACACTACGCACTGCTGCACTAAACAACAACAATACCTATGACAACAGTCGCATTTTATACAATAGAGCTGCACATTTGCAAAATAAGCAAGATAAGCTCCCAGAATTAACACAGTTACACATAGAATATAGGATTTGTTTATGCGAGAGAGATAAAGAAACTTTTAAGATCACGATTTCAAGAAAATGGATATTCGAATAATGCACGTAATGCAAATGATCATTTTAAGGATCTCTAAGCTTGCTAGCTTTTTGATGTATATCAACTTTACTTTATTAGACAAGTAGGCATTTATCTTTTATGTTTCGTTATTTATCCGATTAAAAAATTTTGACCTTTTGACGTGGACAAAATTTTTAACAATTGTAAATTAAAAAAAAGAACTATTGAAATGTGTTAATTCAAATTTCATATGCGCTACAAAGTAATAATTTTCAAATCCTACAGTTGTCAAGAAATTCATCGCTAAACTGAAAAAATTAACAATTCAATTCAATGTTTGCAACAACGTAAATAGATCATTAGTTCTTTGTTTCTAGCTCGATTTTTTTTAATAAAAATTTTTTTTTATTATACCACGACTTTGTTTATTCTAAGAGCCCCGCTGCACAATTTTCTAAATTCTCTAATTTTTGAAAATAAGTTAAAATTTTCATAGCAATATTTTTATTGGAGTCATTTTTTTTTTTAATTTTCCAGGAGTAAAACTATTCCATAAACAAAAGCAATGTGAAGACAGCCTTTAAACTTTTCTAAGCTTGCTAACACTTATAAACTATCAGCTGCTTGTTTTTTTTTGAGTACGACGTAAAAAGTTATGAGACTTAAAACAAAATTACGTATGCGCAATATGGCCTTACAGTGGCGGTAAAAGTAAGCATGGCCACATAGATTACAAATTTTGTACCAATATTATTTATCGTCATTCAATCCACCAAGTTTCAGCTCAGCACAAGTATTGCTCAACTTGTTTTGTAATTAATGCCATACATTACAAAAATATTTCGAATAAAACCTTAATAAGAATAAGTTCCAATCAATCCAACAAAAAAAAGAATCGCATTCGATAAGTTGGAGACCTCTATGGTTGTGTCAAAATTGTTTTTTCACCTTGAACTCTTTATAAATCTTAATTTATTGGAATAAAGTTAATCTACATACAACTTTTGTATGCATTTAATTTCTATAAAAAAAAATGTGAGAGTCGCACCGACTTAGTTCTCTTTAAGTTCTTGGGCATTTTCGCTTGCTCGCAAGACTGTTGTGAAAAATCTCATTTTATTATAATTGCTAAAAATATGTTTATGTTAAAAACATATTTCGTGTTTTGTTTTTGTTACTATCGACTTTACATTTTGATAAAATTCGCAAATTTCGACTGCATAAACTGAGCTACAAAAAAACAAACGCACACCTAAATAAAAAATAATGTATACGCATAGTTTAATTTAGTTGCCTGACTCTCTTATTGTAGCTTTTGTTTTACTTGTGCTTACATAGCATTTGGTTTGGATATTGTGAATTGTATTTTATTGCGCTTTTGTCATAAAATAGCTACAAAAGTACAACAACAACTAACAAATGATACCAAAAAATACAAAAATTTTGAACTTTGCAATTGTATATGAAGTACAGAATACGCTGCAATTGTTACGAACTTTGCACTTGATAAAAGGATTTTGCAAAATGCCATTCAATATGTTTAGAGTTTTTCGGTTCATTTAACGAGTAGCATAATAAAAAAACAAAAGTCTGACAGGGCATAATGAAAGTTCACATATGAAGTTTGGTTATCCTAGCTCATGTATCTGTAAAAGCTACGCGTTTCTACAGACAGACAGACGAACATGTCTATATCAATTTCGTTTGTTTTCATAATCAATTGAAGATAACTTGGGGGTATCCTGCACATTATTATTCTCAATATTAAATTTAAATATCGATAACGAAGATGATCAGCGAAATATTTGTGTATTTTTCAAGATGAAACTGAACTTTAGCAATAATTTGATTATTTATCATCAAAAGCAACAGAGAGTTTCATTTAACTCTTTCTGAGATTTAACGACCTTTGAACCCGTCTTTTATATATTTGCTAAGTGGTAGGAAACTAGCTTAATAATATGATATGTAATAAATAATAAAAGAAATATTATTTTTACTAACAATATTTGAATAAAGTTTACGAACTTGTTTGAAAATTATTCACTGGGTACTTAGTAAAACTAGGCAGAAGGCAATTTGTACATATGTCCTTTTTCTTGGATTTCTCCTTAGAATTTGTCGCAATTTGTTACCTTCTTGCAGTGCAGCAAACCTAAAAAAACTTTCAGAATAGCAGCTTCGAATGTTACATATAAAAATCATCAAATCAAAGAGCTGAACTCTTATATTATTCAATCCCACGCCCCTTTTTATGAAAAATCTTAGCGAATCGTTATTTTGAATAACAAAAACAAACATGAATTCAATGACCGTCAATCTGCAAATTCTGGCAACTGCAATAAGTCTTCCATAACAGCCGCGATATCCTTCAATGCATAGTTTTTATTGTTTTTTGGGCAATTTAGTATCCTTTTGCCAATTGTTTTGGCTATATGAATACAAATTTTATTATTGTTTTGACTTGTTTAAACTTCTTTTTTATTTGGACAAAAAATTGAATTTAAAAAACTTTAAATACTTGTTTTTTAATGGTCGCAGTACTTACCCCTAAAATTTCATACATATTAACTAAAGCATTTTTGGCTTCAAAACTACGTCCTTAAAATCAGCAAATAAATTAAGAGCACAAAGTTTTTGCCATGGCTAAATTTTAGTCCTTTTTTAAAATTTTTTTTGCCATGCAGATTTCACTAATTTCCCCAGTTGTCAATTAACCTCATTAGTTGTATGCCAGTGCACAAAATGTGACCATGGTGTTTTGTATGGCAGGCTTTTAGGCGCAGCATATGTTGTGCATATGGCTTGTTTTTTTATATTTTTATTTTTTCGAAGGACAGTCTGTGCTTTAGCTTTGCAACTTGGTTATTAGCCGCAAAAAGTTACATACTCACACACACATAAAAATAAAATATATATGTATATATGTATATACACATACACACACTTAGACATGTCAGTCAGCTCATTAACTTGCCATTTGCAAGATTGTTGGCTTGCACTACTAAGTATGCTATATAAACTCTTGAGCTATTTAACTATATTTCAGTGTTTTGTTCGTTTATTTACCAGATGCTACTTGTAAACACACACACACATACACAAACATAATCGTAAACATAGATACACACAAACATAAAGTGCGTGAGTGAGACAGCAAACAGTTGCATGCGTTGCAAAAGTCGTTTGCAAAAGTTTTTCACTTTAGAAGTCGCCATTGCTGTTGCGGCTGTAGCTTAGATCACCCCTCCACTCCCCCGAGTCACCCTTCACATCCACTTAGGCCATTATATCTCATGTCAACCAACAGTTAGAGCTCGTATGTGTTTATGCGCCTGCAGCTTTACGCTGCAAGCCGCGTTATATCTCATCTGGAAATATATGTAATTGGGTTGTTCTCCTACAAAACGAACGCATTGGGAAAAAAAAAATTATTCAAATTTAAAATTTCTCTAAAACAAAAGGAATAATATGAGTAGCCTAAAGTTGTCCAAATGAGAAAAAAAAAATTACACTGACGCACAAAAAAAATTTGTGACTACATATCACATGATGTATGCCATTGCTGCGAGACCGCATTTAAACAAATTTAAAGTTGCTCAATAGAAGTTTCTTAGCAGAATTCACAATACCACCTGGCGATGTTGTGGCGTACACATGGAAGAACTAAACTTTCACTCAAGTAAGCTTGCGAGATGGCTGTCTTTAAGAGCAAGGAAGAGAAGCCTGAATAGGTACTATCCAGAAGACCTGTCGACAGACATTTTTAAATACGCGCATGTTTATAGAGCCGCTTGGTTATCATTTTTTGTTCTCCTTTTTCAGAACTAGATTAAACTGCAAAGATAGATAACATACTTAGTAGAATACTAAGAACAAAGTTCTTTTATGGCAAACCTGCATTGGTAAGAGAATCCCAGATTTAAGTCGATTTCTTTGATTTTGCATATTTGATAGAGGCCCTTGCCTATATTAAGAGTACAGTAAAAATAGGTTTTGACCAGGAAAAAATTGATTGCTGGACTTTCTCTTGCTTATTAGTTAAAAATCTAAAACCAAAATGGTGACCTCCTGCCCCCGTGGGGTTTTCTGTTATTTTGAATTTGTGTCGGCCCATTTATCTCGAATTCTATAAGTCGTACATAAAAACTTCCAAGGCAAAAAATGTTTAAAATTGATATTATAATTTTATTTGTAACAGAAGGTATGCCCAGAAGTTCATATTTTTGGCGGCAGAGGGCGCCAAATTTACTACAATGTAGTTTTTCGTAATTTTTACCACCCCCCTGCTCTTTTTGGTTTTTGGTGTGTATCAATTGTAGATCTCAAAAAAGTACACAAAACTGGTTTTTGAATCATGTAAGCATCTCCAGTAGTTTCCAAGTTATAAAGCTTTAAAGTCTTCCCACGCCTTGAAAAACAAGCAAGCGCTGCGCTGCCGTTCGATATGTTTATAGATTAGTAATTGCTATGAGAAAGAGCATATAATTTCGATCGCATACCCATCTTTTTCTCATCATCATCTTTTTTTGAATCCCCAAAACCCCTCTCCTGGCTTCGCCCATTTTCACCTTTCTCACGTTTATAATCATGTCTAAAGGCGTATACGCCAAATAGGATATCCCAAAAGGGGTTTTTTTTATATGAAGTTTTGTCATTCAGCGCGAAGTTTTTCATACTACGTACACGCCTTAAGGAATAATAATTCAGTCTTTATGTTATTAATGATATGAGAAGCCTGTAAAATGGGATACAAATAGCATCTTTCTTGGTAATACTTATATGCAAACAAATAATGCGCATCGTTTGGTAAATTTTGGTCTTTCTAGTTATTGGTTTCTTCATTTTCCCACTTCCCTATGTTTAAAACATCCTATGGCCTGTCACTGCTTCTTCTGTCAGTTATATACATTATAAAAATATAAAAATTGTTTTGATTATTAAGTGCATAAGCTTTCGTAATTTTAGAACATGTTTATAAAATTGAATATTCCAGAAAAAAATATTGAAGCATGTAATGTTATTAAAGCCTGTAGTCATAATGACAAGGGTATTATTTAACATGTTCCCAGCAGAGGAATTACAAGCCCAAAAATGTATTTATTTAAGACCTCCTACCATATAAACTACTACAATATTAGACTGAGTTTCATATTAGACCAGTTAGAGCCACCAAGGTTTGTATGTAAGTAGACTCATTTGATCTTGATCAACAACGTTACCTTGAATATAATAAAGATACGTCCACCTGCAGCTGTTACTTAAATTTACCTCGTCACTTCCGGCATAAACCATTTTTCATACATTTTTAATAATCATATTATTGCAAACTCTTGTAGGTTATAGTTACTAATAGGAATAAAGTTCCTTCACGGACCTTCTAGAATAAGATTAATGTTAGAAACAACGTCACGTAACGATATTAGTTAACTTGTATGAGTACACTTCAACAAATATTTGGTTAAGGGTATATTGAAAGTTGTCTCGAATCTGAGGTTCGATTCTTAGTGCAGGTACAATTTTTTAAGTATGTAATTTCACAGCAGAGAGAGGCCTAAAGTTAATACATTTTTGCCTAAGTCTCTTAAGTTCGCCAAAACCATTGAAAACATACGAAAACATACATTGCAAGTACCCGCTTATAGCAGGCAAGCCAATGTTTCGGCAAGACAGCAACTGCTTTATACATCAGTAATATTGTATTTTTTTATAATATGCATAAACTATTTTGTACATAAGCTTTAATAAATAAATACATATTTTATCCTATAGAAATGAAACATTATAATTTCATATTCCTTCTTTCCCCGAGTGCATCACAGTTTGTACTTTAAAAAAAACATGACACCAGGGTATCTCACTGCCGCGCAACTCTCCAACTAGTTCACATTATTTTTCTTAAATCTTAAAAAAAAGACTTTTGCCAAGCTATAATTGCAAAGTCAAAATAAGAGTTCAATTTGTAAAAGAATTTCCCCACATATGTACTAATGTGACATGTGGATGAGTGTGTGAAGATACGTAAAGTATATATCGCAGCAGCTTACCAAATGTAATTTGCGCGCTTGCTGCACTCTGGGGTCTGATTTGGTAGCATACTTTTCAGCAGCTACTATGGGAAAATTCGCTTAGCGCTTGCCAACTTTTGCTTTATCGTTGTTACTTATGTGTGAGAGTGTGTGTGTGTGTGTGAGCGTGAGTGTGAGAGAGTGTATGCATAGTGTGCTCTGGCTTCCACTCTTCGACTTGCTGAAGCAGTCAAAAACAAATCCCAAAGTCTCACACTTATTACGCATACCAACATATATAAAGTTCTACGCTCTCTTCGTCGTGACTTGTACTCTCACTCTCTTACACACAAACACATATGTAAATCTTCACACTATTGTCTGCTGATAACAACAACTACAATAAACAATATATATGCATAGAGAGTGACTCCCGAGGGCATGCTTAAAGTCAGCTTAATTTTTCATGCTCACTGTTTGCACCATAACAAAGCTAAGGCAAAATAAAAAGGGTTCCCACTAGGGTTGGCAAGCAGGAATAAGTATGGAATGTTTTGGAAGAACTCATTCAATGTACAACAGCATCTGTGAAGTACCTTTCGGTTTTGGAGATATTCTCGTAATGACTTGAGACTTTAATTACTGCTGTGATTACTGGGACTACGCCACGACTTTAGCACTTTCTTGCCAAAGTATGACTTTAAAAATCATTAATAAACTTGAAGATTTCTATTAGAATTAAGTTCCTAGAAAGTTCAGTTATATCCAATTTTTAAATCTTTTTATTGCAAAGTTTGAACGAACAAAACGACAACGAAATTTATTGAGCGACTCGATCTTTAACAAAGGACCTAAACAGTAAAACAGTCGTTTTTTGTTTTTTAACTTATCTTAGGGACATATTTATTTGTTAAGGCTAAGTTCTTTCTACGAATGCAAGGTTTTCAAAAAGGTGTTAATACTTAATTACTAACGAAAAATGATATAAGCTGTCTGGGTACGGTTTGAAATCAAATTTCTATTAAAAAACGTGGATGCCACAGAAATCTCACTGAATTCATTTTTCGGACAACTGTTTCCGAATGTTTACGTACTTAAGAGAATGGCAGAATAGAGTTGCTACTGTTCAAAAATAATTTAAATACATTTAGACATTATTTAATTACATGGTTTTTTAAAGTGATTTAAGAAAGTTAATTTATTTTTGGACAAGTCGATAACTTGTAGTAAATTTTGCAACTTTTTATTTCCAATTTCGGATAAATAAGTGTGATAAACACATTGACAACCCCACTAGCCCTCAGTTGTCATGAGCTGTCAGTAGGACTGTGAATGGAAAAATGCATTTGATTACATTTTATATTAGTTTTTCTATTGATTTAAAAAATTACTTAAAAAGTGCTGTTTTACGTGTTTCTCCTCAAACTGCTATTTCATTTAGTTTTGTACTACATGCCTAAAGTATGCCATATAGATACAGATAACTCAGAAATGACATTAACTTTTTCAAGTAATTAAGAGTTTCTGTGGTTTTATTGCTGAATTTCATAAAATTTCCAGAATATTTAGTACTGACTTAAAAACCATCTCGAAAGTGCGTCTGTGGCACCGATAATTGGAATTGTAGAGAGCTTTAGGAGAAATTGAGTTCTGTGGCACCCCTGTATATGTTTCAACTAATAGAAAACGATCATTGAATAAACAACAGTTGCTGTGGAACAAATTTGAAACCGATTAAAATTATAATGTCAGTGGCGGTACATGGTGGGGGTTTTCCGGTCCGCATACTGGTTTGTAGAACCAGGCGCGGTGGTTACTTGGGCGATATTATTTTTTTTAAATAAATGAGTATTTTCACACTGGCATTTGGTATATAGGTACACTTGCTCAATTTTGTTGGAAAAGATACGAATAAAATACAATTAACCAACAAACCAACAGATGGCCCACCCTATATTAGCTGTTAACTCTTGTTATGATATATACACTTCGAAGTGAAAAGGCCCCCGTTAGGCCTAAATGAAAAAGAGAAATTTTTCCATATTGGTAAATTCCCCAAACTTGTGTCCGCTTCATAATTTTTTTTCGAGCTATACCAACACTGGTATGTTACAGCAGTTTCATATCTACGTATAGAAATCTGAGATTTTACAGTTATCCTTCTCAAATACGTCGATTAAGAAAATATAAATGACAATTCTTTAAGTATCAAAAATAAAATAATATAGATTTTCTTCTTCTAAGCAGAGAACGCAACGGGTTAAATTAAAACTTTCACCCTTTGAGGAGTAAAAAAATGACTTTATTTCAGTTTTTCTGAGTCTTCATCAGTCCACAAAAGTATTTTCTTGATTGTAGCTTATTCAAAAACAGTTTTACAAAAAGTTGGGTTTTGTGTAGTTTATGGGAGAGGAGAGGAGAGAATGCCTAAGAAAGAGAAATTTTACCCTTGTCGTTTGAAGTTTTTAAATGATATAAGTCCATAATTGTAGGGTAGCTTTTGTAACACAGGCCAACAAAAAGAGTGGCGCAACCCATATGGATTTGAGCCGCTGAAGAAGGGAATGGATTACATCTGAAACCCAAATACAATTTTTTTTCGATTAATGGTTTTTAACGAAGACTCTGTGAGATGACCTCCAAAATACTATTTGACCTCTGACCAACCCCAAAATCACTTTGAAAAATCCTACAAATTTTTGTTGTTTTTGTTTTTGGGAACGCTAAACCCGAGTCCGATGCTAAGATCCCCATAACGACAGGTTTTTAAATACCTTGTTTTAAAGTATTTATAAAGTTTACCACAATTTTTTTATTGTGAGCATATATGTATGTATTAGTTTTGCAAATTTCTGAAACATTTTATATTATATAAATGTTTACAATTTTTATTCTAAATTCCAAAAATCTAATGACTTATTTTTTTTATATACATACACCTGTCTTGGCATTTTGGATGCAAACCTTTTTGAAAGAGTTAGAGGTATTCGAAATTTATTAAAAATATATGAAAAAGCGTATGACCTTGAATTTATAATGTCGCTCATTTAAGAACTGGTTCGACTTGGTAACCTGCTTGCTTGCGCCCTTTGGCAGTTGTTGCTATTGTTGTCAACCCTATTCAAGTGTTGCCAGATAAACTTAAATTGCTGATTGTTATTGTTGTAGTTGTCATTGTTGTTACTGCTGCTGGCGTCTTATGACTTATTTGACTTATTTGAGTGTCAACGCAGCAGATAAACATCAGTATTCAGGTGCGTGTAAGAAGTTTGAGTTTCGCGCATTACTCATACGCCATGAGTCACGATAAGCTGACATGCAATTTCAATGGTCAATCAAAACGCATCCGGAAGCATTGCGCCAAAACAACTTCCTTTACGCCAGCTTCAACCCCTTTTTTTTCATCGACTTATTTACTTTTTTTTTGCTCTAGCCATAAGCCAGACAATAGCAAGTAAAATTGCATGAGCTCAAATGAAATTGCCGGCATCAGAGTATGGTTGGCTGAGTACGGGGTACACTCACGAAAAAATAAAAAGTGACACTTTCGTGGCTGTACTCGACAGTGAGAATACCCTGAACTATTATTAAGCAAACAAAAAATACGTCTAATAGCGCTGATATCTTCAATAGAGTATTCAAGAAATCACAAATTTTTGGCAAACACAATTCTTGACAAATTTCATCTAAACTTTGGTGTCTCCAGCTTTAGTGTTCTACCAATTCTTGGACTTTTTACAACCAAACAAATTGAGGAACTATGTCAATGTCGATGCTCATCACGTACCGTACATATCCCCACATCTATGGCTCCCTTGACCCCAAGGATGCAGGGTATAAAAATATGAAGAACAAAAATAAAAAGTACCAAAAAAAAACTGCAAATCGGATTGTTGAAGCCTTGGGCGGGTTTTCCAAACTACACTGCGCCAAATCAATGGGACTCACGCTGTAACCTACCATAGCAACCAGAGCCACATAGAGGGGGACATGGCTTCAATGGTTACCAAGTGATGGGTAGCAGCTGGTGGAGCCGCTTCCGCGTACACACATGGCTTATTTCACTTGCCTCAAATTGTCTGTCTACGGTACAATAAGTTTATGCCACATTTGGCTTACGGTTTCTCATATTCCAATAACTGTATCTGCTGTACCTTTGCACTTCTATCTGTAGCTGTAACTGCTTGCACCTGAGAAATGCATTGGAACGACAATTGGCTGCGTTGCTCTCCATTTGTATTTTTTTTTTTTTAGGGGGTATTTCATGCTCTACTTGCAGGGCGAGCAAGTAGAATATTTTCGAAATTTGACAGGATACATATGAAAGCATTGGCAAGTGTATTACTCCAACAGCCATACCAATGCCATATGCCACACCTAGCCTGTACCCCGGACTGCCTCCGTCACTCTGACAATGTCCAAGGGTAAATGCAATGCATGCAAAACGGAAACTTGAACGGAAACAGTCAACCTGGCTGGGCGGGCAGCTGCCGAGCATTGAATGACGAACAGCTTTAAGCTGTATATGCATATAAAGGGTGATTTTTTTATAGGTTTTATTGGGCGATTAGATTAAGCCGTCTTTAATTGCTTAGATCTGGCAATGCAATTATTAATTATGCGCAGCTTTGTTTGACATTTCAACGTTTGCAGAATGGGTTGAATTGGTATTGAATAGCGTATTGAATAGAGGAGCTTTTTTTCGAGTATTTGCACCAATGATTTCAGAATTTACCACCGATTTCATAATATTTATCTGGATTTCGTGATGAAAATATAACGCCGAAAATAAGTGAAGCGGGCCGCTTTTCAGGTCGACCACTTCGATTTTTATGACTTTTATTGCAAAATTCCGACTATTTATCGAGTTATCGATAACCGAATATTTCGTTTTTGTTTTTAGACGTTTGTTTAATAAGCTTTGTCTCCTAAGCGAAAGATGATATACGAAGAATTTTTCAATGAAAAATAATATTTTATTTTAAAACAAATATAAAAAAATTACTTAAAACATTTTTTTGTTTATTTGTAGGCAATTAATGGATAAGCACATAAAGTTATAATCCATTACTGAAAAAAAAAAAATAAATCGCTAAACACTAAACATTACTCAACAATTTTTGTATTTTTTGACTTTTCATTTTAAAAGTATGAAACTAAGTCGATTGAATTTAGTAATTCCTTAAAAAATCGTTACATTTCCCTTGCGGAAAATTTTTGAAAAATCAAATTTAGGGGAATTTGTTTCAAAACATGACACAAAATACCTTAATATGTTTTTCATCATAAATCATATCCAACAGTAATTTTGTGCAAATTTTAAAATCTTTTTGGGGTATTTTGACCAAAATCTGTCTTTGCAAAGTGTTATATTACTAAACAGTCCATAATCTCTAGATTAATTTATCAGTAATTTATTTGAACAAATAGGAAAATTCTGAGAAATTAGAACACAGCGTTGCGGGAAGTATTGCCCAGACACGACCTCCACTGCATGAAAAAGTCGTTCAAAATTGGAATGCCAAAATGGGTCGCATTCGAATCAAGATTGCAAAAAATTATCTTTTAAAGATAAGTTTTCATTTTGAGACTTTAATAATATGTAATTTTATTTTATTTTTTGTTTTGAGTACATTTTTGTACTTTAAAAAAACACCCTTTATTCCAATGGTATATATATGTGTGTGTGTGGATTGCATAATGCGAGTATATGCACGGTGTCATAGTCGGCGTCATCAGCAGCCGTAGCAGCCATTGCAGTAACAGAAAAAGGATATCGTAAAACGTATCTCTCGAGTTTCCGTATCCTATTAAGTGTGGAAATTACTTTCATATGCACATTTTGATTTCCTAGCTGAGGAATTTTTCTGCCTCTTGTTATCGTTGTTGTAGTTACTGTCGTTCGTTGATAGTTGATGTTGCCTTTAGGGCAATGGGCGACTGACTTTCGGAGATATAGTTACAGATACATTTAGGTACAGATACAGATACAGACAATTGCACAATGGACGCAGGTGAATTTGCATTTGAATGCAAAGCAAGTTGTAATAATGTTTAAAGTTCTTATATGCTATTTGAGATGAACGAGATAATTTAGTGCAAGTGAGTTTAAGCTTTTGAAATGGACAGTATGGATGTATGCATGCGGAAAAATTTAAGTTTTTTGTACTTAAAGCATAGAATATTCAAAAGTTCTGTAGTGTGAAAAATTTAGATGGACAGCAGAAAGAGCTGACAATAGAAAAGTATCTGACGCATTCTTGTAGAGCAAAATAATTGAACTAACTGCTGGAGAATACACCATAAATTAACTAAGTTACTTAAATGGAATATGGAAAAAATTTTAAAATTTAAATCTTTCTATGTTCCGTATTTGCTGAAGTCAGAATATCGAACAATTTTTTTGAGCCTATCCAAAACATCTGGTAAACATCTTTGATTAAACGATAATTTGATTTATTGACATTTTTAATCTCGTGCTAGGTGCACGAAGTGTGGCTTTTTGGATTTTTTATTTCTGTTATTGTGAAGGTTTCAAAACTTATTTTTGTTTATAATAAAAACAAACAAAATTCTATTGACAGACAAGTCATTCGTGATTCAAGCTCTGCTTTGTTGTCTACCTTTTTGAGGCAAAGGTGACCCCAACGGCATTGAAATCAGAATTTTAAGATCCAAAAAAGAAAGGCAGAAGAGTTTCTTAAAATAAAGTTAATATCCGGAGAGTAGCTGATTGGCCTGGATAAAGTTGTTTAAACTTTTGGGCTGCTTGAAAGATAACTCTGATAACTCTCTTGCAATATTTATTCTCCATGGTTAACTCATTGGAAATTTGATATTTTCAGAGCACCTACCCAAAAACGTTTTTTGTTTTGCAGATGCTGTAGAATCTCAGCTTACGTAAGCTTTATTGTTTAGTTGTATTATGCACTTGCAAGACTGGCAATGCCTCACAGAAAAAGTCTTGCTAAAAAGTTACCAGACTGACCATTGTTTAGTTGTCCTAGTCATGACGCTTGACAAGAACAAAAATAAAAATTTCGATTTAAATTTCACAAACCCAATAGTACATTTCAGTGGAAACTTGCTAATATACTTTTATTTTATTAATTAATGTGGCCTTACTGGGATGTTCTGAAGCTATTAAGCGCTATGATTTACTTTCACTAGTTCTAAATGCAAGCTTGCTGTTTCTTCTTCTTTTGACAGAAACTAGTTCCGATTTTTAACCGATCGATATGTCTTATTTGAGACTGTCGGATGCATTCGGCCCGTAGCCCTACAACATTGTAGATCAGCGGTGGGCAAAACTACTAATGCAATTTTTTTTTGCCTGTGTGCATGAACAAAAAAGAGCTTTCGAAAATGCCGATGTACAATGGGCCAAAACTGTTTTTTTTTTGGCATAGCTGAAATCTATTCGCTGTTATCATTTAATTCGATAATGTAATTGACTTTTATTTCGGATGGCCAACATTTTATTTAAAATAAATTGTTCAAATGTGATCTGTGAGTGCATTTGAGCAGTGCAATTTCGCCTAAAAATTTTGAAAAAAAAAAATATTACTTGCTCATACCATATTATTACTGTTTGCAAGTGACGCCTGCTGGACACTTACATTTTAACGACTAACAAAAACCAAAAACAAGCAGTTTTCGCATTGTTTCGTATTTGCCATGTGACTTTGCTTTGCGTTCCATTGTAAATCTAGCTAGACTCTAGCTCACACGTACGAGGAGAGCTTTTGTGGTAAAAAGCTCTTTTCTCGTACGTGTGAAAGCTCTTTGGCACGCGTGCCGTCTGAGTGCCCACCGCTGTTGTAGATACAATTATTCTCTGCATGTTCCTTTCCGTGTCTTATGCTCTTATTATAATAGTCTTTTCAATTTCATCTCTCTCGAACCATCTTTATCTTCTATCACTTTTTCTATCTTAAGTCATCTTGACAAATTCTGAATTATGAATCACCCAATTGATCAACGGTGCTCTTTTGGCTTTTTTCCAAGATAATGTCTAATTTCGTTTCCATTTTTCATCTTTCTTATTGTAACTCCAAGTTTTCGGTCAATTTATGATGTGAGTCGGTGCACCATCGATCGTTGTTCACCCATCGGGCTAGAGACGCAGATAAGTTAATATATAACATATTTTTATACCCTGTACCGTATGGTACAAAGGGTATATTGTGTTTGTGCAAGCCGAAAATGTATGTAACGTACAGAAGGAGTCGTCGGAGACCCCCCAAAGTTACCTAAAGTATGATCAGTGTGACTCGAGAAGTCGATATACCCATGTCCGTCTGTCCGTCTGTCCGTATGAACGCCTAGATCTCATAGATGGTAAGAGCTAGAGCAACCAAACTTTCAGATAAGATCCCTTGTTAATCCATAGGAGACAAGTTTATTTTATTTTTTTGATATCGGGATTACATAATATAGCTCCCATAGTGGTGTTTCAGAGGACCTCGAAAAAAAGCAAAAGTTTTAGATGGATAATTCGTTTGTTTATGAAGATATCATAACAAAATCTGGCAGTCGGAAGTTTTTTAGAGATCCCCAACACTGTAGCAAATTTTATCAAAATCGGTTGACTATATCATATAGCTCCCATAGGATCGATCGGTCGAAAAAATGTTTTTTTTACAAAATTCGTTGTGTTTCGTTTGGTTTTGAAGATATCGGAACCAAATTCAGCAAGAGGAAGTTTTTTAGAGTACCCAAGCACTGCACCAAGTTTGATCAAAATCGGTTGACTATATCATATAGCTCCCATAGGACCAATCGGTCAAAAAATCGTTTTTTCTACAAAATTCGTTGCGTTTCGTTTGTTTGTAAAGATATTGTTAGCAAATTTGGCATTAAGAAGTTTTTTAGAGTACCCAAGCACTGCACCAAGTTTGATCAAAATCGGTTGACTATATCATATAGCTCCCATAGGAACAATCGGTCAAAAAAACGCTTTTTTTACAAAATTCGTTGTGTTTCGTTTGGTTTTGAAGATATCGGAACCAAATTTGGCTGTCGGGAGTTTTTTATAGTTCCCAATCAGTGTACTAAATTTGATCAAAATCGGTTGACTATATCATATAGTCCCCATAGGACCGATCGGTCAAAAAAATTGTTTGGTGCAAAATTCGACTGATTTCTTTTTTTTTATGAAAGTATCGTAACCAAATTTGCCGAATAAAATATCTTTTGGAGGTTTTAAGAAATGTGTCGGACTTAATTGCAATGTGGTGGTACAGGGTATCCCAAAGTCGTCTGCGCCCGACTTTAACGTACGCCATCTTTTTTCACTGTTTTTATCTTTGCTAAAATTCTTTTCTAGTATCTAAGCTCAACTGTGCTGTCGAACCCCTTTTAATAAATAAAGAAAAAAATATAGATAATGTATATGCCCAGGGTATAGACATGGATGGCCATGAACACCAAAATCAGACTTAATAAAATAATACATATTCAAGACTTTTAAGAAAGTAATCGAAAACTACCCTTTAAAAGATATACTGGGTAAGTCCAAATTTATTAATTACGATGCAGAATAAGTTTTCTTTCGGCTCAAAAGCATGCCCACTTTGTGGACTCCGAAACGCAAAAAACTTTAAGTCCTGGAGTGATAATAAGCAATTGTGGAAACAATTTGGCATGTAGGTTTGCTAACCTTTCTGCCATTTGCATTCATACAGCAGTTCCTAAATGCATTTATTGCTGCATAACGTGCTTTTCATCTGCTAAACTCCAGATGGTTTATGCTTACCACGCAGGTGCCTATTTAGGTATATATCCTTACACACTTTGTTATATATTTTGAGCACATACAATCATCAAAGAATACCTTTATTTAAGCAACATTTTCTTAATCTGCATTTCTGAAGTACAACTATTCCAAAAACAAAACTGATAAAATTTTCATAAACTTACTCTGGTCAACAATAAATTGTTTGTTTACGCAAAAAACCAGAAAAGTTAACCAGTCATGCAAATAGGAAAATGTGGTATCGAGAAACAAGAAAATTGTAAGAAAATATGTAAAATAAAGATGATGGTAAATGTAACGAAAATATATGGCAACCGCTTAGTATTTGCTTAAATGCTTTTATTGTGAATTATTTTATTGCGTTGTACTTAGAAATAGAAAACTTCACCAAATAAGTGAAGAGAGAAAAATAAAACTTTCGCCTCATTTCGTATTTATGGCAAAATATGCTTTAAAGTGTTTCCTTCAAAATATAATAAACACTTTTTGACCGTGTTCCCTACAACTCTCGGATTTTTTGAAACTTTGGGTTCCTTCACGCCCCATATATAAGGTTGCCATTTTCGTGTTTCTCGACCCCAAATTACCCTAAAAAACTCTTTTTTGCGAAGGTTCATTTTTCGTGTATACTAGTTTAGTTTGTACGGCGTTGCGATTATAGGATTAAATAGATAAGATTAGATTAAGAAGGGATTACGATTACCCTAACTTGAAACAACGGGGTCCAAAAAAATATATTACCAAAGTAATGAATAGATAAATACGTCATCACAAGCATAACCGTCATCAACCGTTTCTGGCTGTTCTGGACAAAAATGTGTAAAAAAGTATCCTTTGTTCGAACAATAACCAGTTATGTGCATGGCATTGTCAACATCATTTTATTTTGGCTTGTTATTGTTTTTTCATGTTTTACAAAAAATACAATTTAATATTGTAATACTTTGAACAATTGTTGTATTAACAATAAACACTTACAAGCTTGTCAATTGTACTGTCCGGTTTATTTATTTATTTTTTTTTTCTTTTAGATTATATTACATGTAAGTTTAATTGCAAATTATGCCGAGTTAAATGCATATCAACACTTATGAAAAAACATTAATATATAATAAAATAAATATGCATTGTTTATGTTTTAAATTTTTTATGCTGATAATTAAAATGTCGCTGCCAAAAATAAACAACTCATTAGTTTGGGCACAAGTGGTATGATAATTTATTTATAATTAATAAACATAGACAGTGTTAAAACAAGTCTGGCTAATTAATAATAATAATAATTTTGATGTTGGCAGCATTTTTGGTGAAAAAAATCCATTTAGATTTGTATTTGTGCGTATTTTACTATTAATTAAGAGAATTGCTTTGAGAAGCTTTTTTGTGACTCAAATTTAGTACCTAAACCTAATCAAACCCAAACTACTTAGTTTTTCAAAATACAAGCAATTGTGTACACACTCATATGAGCAAAACATGGCCATAAATCATGAGAATCAATGATGTTTAAAATTAGCAAAAAGAGCAAAAAAAAAAAAAAAACTCGAACGTAATCGAAGCAAATAATAATAATAATAAACCTTACACAATTTGTTGCTTGACAGCAAACAGAAAACATGGTAGAAGCAGAAGCAGCAGCAAAGTAAAAGCCACTAAAACATGGACGCAAAAAACGAATGAGAATGAAATGCTGGAATGAGCAAACAAAAAAGAAGCAGAAACAAAGCAAAACAAAATAATACGCAGCACAAAACAATATTCATAAAAGAGGCAAATATCGGTATCGATGGAATTGGGCGGGTCTCAGGAAGCAGGGCGTCATCGCCTTGGCCTATGCTACATAACCGCTGTGTGCTGGCTCAAACGATAAACCTTTACACTTCATTAGGCTTTGGAAATTTCATGCTTCAACAGCTTGACGGCATCAGCGGCACAAAAGGGTTAAGGCCTAGTGCTGGACCTGGGACGGAATTTACAATATGAACGAAATGGATCTGTTTAATCAGATGTTTCAGATGATTCTGTCCATTCGTTACGTTCATCATTCATTCATAAAATAGGTAGATAGAGATGGAAAGACAAAAAGCGCATAAAAAAAGTAGGCATGGGCTAGAAGCAGAGTTAAAAGAAATCAGATATTTTGTAAACAGTTGGCCTTTCGTTTTGGTATTGGTTAATATGAGTTTACCCTTGAGAAGTTTGTAGTTAGATTGGTTTGATATTGGTACTCTGAAATGAGGACAGTTAAGCAGAAATGTCTGACAATAAATGAGAGCACACTCTGGCTGTAGTGCTATCAAACGTTTTTTTTTGGCCTTGTCTCCTGCTCGCTTCGCTTTTATTTTTTGTTTTATAAAATATTTACTTAATTTAAGTTTCAATTACATTTAAATTGCTTTGTACGTGAATGTGTAGCAACTTGCTGGCGCCAACTAGGAACAACAACTTACTACCGCCATAATGTCAGGTACGTTGATGACGTCATTACATTTTTTTATATGATCGAAAGATACATCAAAAGTGTAGAAAGTCTATAGAGTCTATGCACAGATCTTGGATTTGGTCTCGGGAGGGAGGGGCTCTTCAAATCGAAGTGTATATATATTAGAACTCGCAAAAGACTCAATCATTTTCCCAACTTTGGGGGGTGGTCCGGACCCGAAAACCACCCTCGTGGATCCGACGCTGGTATAGACATAATGCAAAAACGGCTTTAATGATCTAAAAGACAATGTTTTTTTTTAATTGTATTTTTATTTAGCAAAAATTTTGGGAATTTTTTTCCTTAATTAAAAGTTCTTTATAAAAATGTACATTGTTTGCCGTATTATTTGGAACTATTTGGAAGCTGAAGCATCAAAGGCGGAAATAAAAGATATTTTGTGTCATTATCAATATAATTATAGAATTACCAAATTATACCAAATCTGTTCCAGAGGATTTCAAAACTTTTAGTGTTCCGAAAAGTGTTTTTTTTTAAGCTATTTATTTATTTTAACTACAAATGCACATTTTTTAAGCCCTGTGTGTAAAGGTACAAAGAGTATACTACTTTGTTACTTGCGTATTTGTGTCAAAAAACCCTGGTGGAAATTTAACTTGTTCTATAGGTACCAAACAATAAAATTCAATATAAATCGTATAAGGTAGTTTAAATAAACTTTGGTTAACGGAGATTGATTAATTTAGGTAAGGTTACCTTAATTTTAGGTTCAAGACCCCAAGGTCTGGCATTATTACAATTTATTTGCTGATTATACATTTTCTTTTGCATGATTGTCGACCTTTTTTGTTGCCAATTAGTCCTTTAGAGCTTCGACTTCATTTTCAATATTTCTGTTAATGTTTATTGGCATAACGAAAAATAAGCAAAAGTTGTGAATGCATTTTACTTGCAAACGATATTGAATTATTTTCAATAAAAATTACTTCACTTGACTTTATGTTGACATTCAAACCGTCAACATTGCGTATAAACAACGTCATCCAAGGCGCATATGGGGCGCAGTGCAGCAATTGTAAAATAAATTGCGTTAAAAGTAAAATATTGAAAAAAAATTAATGGTGAAAAATGAGCGATAAAAGTTGTAAAGTTGTTTGCGCTGACTTTCGGATTTGTTGGGCCAACTAGCAAAAAAAAAGCAACAAAAAATTGAAGTTTATTGGAATTCAATGTGGCACTATATAGAATCTATAAAAAATATATATGTGCAAGCTACAAAATTAATTGCAACTAAAAGTTTTTTAATTAAAAACTACGCGTAACTTCTGTCAAATGTGCCTGAAAGGTGCTAAACTGTCAACTGGCAAAGGCCATGAGAATCGCATAGAGAGGCTCAGTGGAGATGCTCAGGCAAAGTACACAACATATGCAACTGGGTCGAAGGAGTTGCTGCACTACACATGCAACTTAGCTGGAAAACAAATATTTTGGCCCAGATATATCGCTTACTCTAAATACACTTTAGTATCTACTAACGACTTGTATAAGCAGTTTGACAAGCCAAGTTAGTAAATACAAATAGATTGAAAATATTTAAATAATAAGACTAGTAGATACACCAAAATTTAATTTAAACAAAAAAATTTTACTTTGCCAATTACTTCAAAAACACTTTTTGTCAAACTTTATGAAACAAAGTGATGTTGAAATTTGAAATTTGTATGATTTTTGTTAAAAAAATTCTGACCTGCTGTCAGTTTATATTTTTTACTAAAAAATCTGGATTTTTTTTTATTAATCCCTATCTAATAAAAACTTAAAACGAGAATCTTTAAAATTAAAACAAGCTGGTAAAAAATAAAAAGTGATGACCAATACTGTCCGATTTTCAACAATCTTCAAAGAAAATTCTTTTTATTTCTGAAATGGGCAAAATAAAAATCTGTAAAAAAAAAAATTTTATTTAAAGATTTCTAAAAATCACAATTTGAATTCTTTTTTAAATTTTATTTGTTTGTTAAGTTCTTATTTTGAGAACGTTGGCCCACATTTTGAGAATTTTTAGTGTTATTGGCCTAGTTTAGTTTGAAGTTTGAATTTTTATTATGTTTCAAATATTAATATACGATTTTTTATCTCAACTCACGATTTTTAGTGTTAAGTTTAAAATGTTTGCTCTTAATTTGAGAATTTTCTGTCATTTCATAAGCACTTGTGGTCTTCCTTAAGTAAAGTTAAAATTTTTATCTTAATTTAAGAATTTTTGGTCTTAATTTAATAACTATGTATGCCCTTGCTTTAAGATTTTTTTGTCTTACTTTAAGAATGAAAATCTTAATTTAATTTAAGTCAATTATATAATTTTTTCTGTCTTACTCTTATTAGTTTTTATTTAATTTGGATTTTGTATTAGTTGTTTTAGAGCAAAACAAATTAATTTATAAAATGAACAGAATGTGGAATTTTTTTTTTTTATTTCCTTGATATTATGTATGTATGGTAATACAAGATATCGCTCCTAGTCGGAGCATAGGGCAGAAAGAATGTTGAATTGCATTGGCATAAACTTTTCCATATGGTAGATTCTTTTTGAAATCGAAAGAAAGCTTTTGGAATTTTAAAATCTGTACAAATGCGTTTTGTTAACAACATAAGAAATTTGCGCTTGCGAATAATTCATTTTTGAAGTCCCAATTTTAAGTATATTTTTCTAGTTCCATATAGGGGTCTAAGAAATTAAATATAAATATGTATAAAAAAAACAAAAAATAGCATTTGTCAGTTGGTCCATAATTTAGCAGAGTACGCTTAGTTCGGCCTTCTAGTTTATTCTTGTATTTTATTAACCCTACAAACGTTATATGACAGCTGCTGACGACAGAGTCTTATGAAGGTACAGACGCATGGAAATACTCTTTAAAAAGCCATAAGAAATACTTGCCATTATTAATTTTAAACGCCTGCTGTGCACAGCTGGAGAAATAAAAGTGAGAAAGTGAATTTCAGCACGCTTTGTATTTTTACTTTTATTCATAAATTGTGTCTCATAAGCGCGTGAAAATTGTACAAGCATTTGAATTTAATTATGAACTGTGTCACTGGAAGACAATGTCAGTCGATGCCAAGGAGCACAATGGATCCAGGCGAGAAACAACTTGCAAGCTAAAAGGAACTGAACTCTGAGCAACGAATCGCCTTGCCAGTTCTGTTAAAGTCAGTGTGATATATGGCAAGGACTTACCTGCTCACACACACACCCAAAGCTCTGTTTCTAACGCTATGTTTACACTGCGTCACAGAGTGTCACAATTTAGCTTCACAGCGACGCAATTCAGCGGCATGGTATGCTTGGTTCTGAGTATAATCAAAAATATTTTTTATAAATGTTGGCACAAAAAAACTGTGGCAAAATATTTTACAACAATTGTCACAATCCTGCTAAAGTAATAGTTTAGAAAATTTTATAAATCTTTTTTTTTTTTTTTTGAATTTTCAACGACTTGATCAAGTTTATTTTAGTTTTAGTTCTGGAATAAAGTACTTTGTTTTTGGAAAGTATTCGTATTTTTTCTTTAGTATATCGTGAAAATATATTGAATATCAAATGTTCGAAGTTTTTAGACGGTTTTATACTTTTTTGGTGGGTGGAATCATATTAAAAAGAATCGGTAAGTAATTTTAAGATTATTGGAAAAGAAAGATTTAAAAAAAGATGTAATATGTGTATGTGTGTCGAATTTCAACTTGAGCAGAATTCGGATAAATACTGAAGAACTGTTGAAAATTTTGTTTTTTCTTTATGTCTTTAGGCTATTGTATTACAATAATGCTCTGAGGCATGATCTTTTGGGAATAATGGGATTTTTACAATTTGACTTCATCAAATTAAGTGAAAATGGAAAGTAGAATGTGATTGAAATTGGAGCTCATTACGGAGTATAATGGGAAGAAAGGTCAAGAGGATAAAACCCATAAGACTTCTGATGTGCATCCAGCAGATTGACAGCCACATAAGTTGTTAGTGTGTACTTTCAGTCCGAAGATATACGTCAATCTGTTGTCACCTTGACTCGGCGTTCGTACGATGTTTGCATCTAGAAACTTGCTTCCCATTAATCTTTGACGTAAAACGCCAGACTTGAGAATGATCTTTTGTAGTCATAACTTGAAGAGTTACCTTATTAAAATAATTAAACGCACATAAAATTTGCTTTACACAAGAAAATCTTATAGTACTTACTAAGGTTTGGAAACAAAGTTCACTAAAAGTTTTTGGGTTTCTTCTGTACTTCAATTTTGTGAAATCAGAGACAATTGAAATCAATTAATAATAATTAATTTTAAATAACAAAAATTACCAATAAAGGCTAAATAACCCGATTATCTCTGCCAGCCTTAAAACATTGGAAATGGGCATTTGGATTAAATTTATTGATTAAAAATTAAAACTACTATTGAAACAATTTTCCATTTGCATATTTGGTTGTATTTAATTAAGATTTGAATTATGATTAATTATTGTCTTTAAATAAAGTTATATGTATAATATAATGACTACGCTTAATTTTAAAAATTGTTTATACAAAAAAAATTTATAGTAATTTTTTTACATTAATGTGATTTTGTTTGCATCTATCAGATGACAATCTGTCAGTTTCAAAAAAAAAAAAAAAAAAAAATAAATTAATTGTGCTTGAGTGAATTAAATCAAAACAACAATATTTTATTTCTCTTTTTTAGCTTTAGATTTGAGCTACATTTATATCTTCTCTACTATTTATATTTTATCCTTACAAACCATTCCAAACCATAAAAGTTGACTTTAATAGAACAGAGTATGAGTTTTGCTATACTAGAAATATCTGTAGTAATTCGATCTCCTTAATTTTTATTTTATTTACATATGCGCAAAGCGCCGATGATTAATCGAACTTTCGATAGCTGAATTTTAGGAAGACTTTTCTTTGACAAGACATTTGTCGTGTACGTTTTCAAAGATATCCGAAAATTTTTTTGTATGTGGGCTATTACTTTTTTTTTTTTTAATAATTTTTTTAATTTATTTTTTAACAATTTTTATTTTAGATTTTAAAGTTTAAAAGTGATCTGCCGTTTTCGCAACAAGGATAGGGACGGCACCTCCAATGTTGCCTTTAGTACAAAGCGCCTCGTAATAGTGACAAATAAGCATTATTCCTACAAATGTAAGGATAATAACCTTAAACTTGTTACGAATGCTTGCTTTGGTATTAAAGTAAAATAACGAGGCATATAAACGGCGTGTCTCAAGTTGCTTAAGGTTAAACCTCACAAAAAGTATTCTTTCGCAAATAAAATTAATATTGGGCATGCATAAAAATCATAATAATCGATCAAAGATCGTTTTAAAAAGTGATACGCTACACTTAATTTCACGCATATATATAACATACAAATAATTGTAAGTATGTATTGTATTACATGCATTCATTTGTTCCTTATCAAATGTTAACACACTTTATTTGTGACAACCTTTGGCACAGTGTGAGTCAGTGTAAACATAGCATAAGGCAGAATTTAAAATGCTTTTTCTGCATTTCACTTTTATCTCTCGCCGTGCTACAAATGCGAGCGCACAATTTTTATATAATTCATATGAATTATATTTACCTTCATGGTGCGACATTATTCACATATACACACACTCACTCAGAGTGTGCAGTTGCCACCTTTACTAACTCTTCCCCTCCGGCACTCGTTCTCTCGCCCTTCTTAGCCTGCTGTGCTACTCAAAGGATACGCCTGACTGCACGCAACAATGTGCAAGTCAAGTTGAACACCGCTGACTCCGGCTTTCCAGCTGTGACTTTGCGAATCTCAGCAAGAAAAACAATAACAACAACAACATTTGTTGCACTTGTAACATCCACAGCATCCACAACAAATGCCACACTCTCGGTAGAACTAGACTTAACGCCTTTTCGCAATTTATTGTAAAATTGCATACGCTGTTGGAAAGCTTTAGTCTCCTTTGACTTGAGATTCAGACAGTTTGCTCTTTTGATTGGCATAAGCGGATTTGGAATAGCGTTTAGTTGACTAAAATAGGAGACTACATGGTGAGCATGATAAACGTGTAGCATGTAAATAATATCAAAGCACTTAGCAGATGTCTCTAGTGCAGTTACACAAACAGGAAGAAACATAAGTGTGTGACATCTCGATTGGCATCAAAAAATCGGTAAACATGGCCCGATAAGGCTCACCGTCGACAGTAACTGGCCTCAATCGTTTGTTCCCCAAAAAATACGACCCTATGATGCGCATCGCAGAAACACATTGTTAGACGGTAAATATTATCTATTAATTATTATCACAGAAGGACTTTTCGAGGATTAATTAAGGGTTTGCATTAAAGTTTTTTATTTACCGCTTCATTTGGATCGAAATGCGATTATTCGCTCATGATGACTTGACTCCCGAAGATCGTATTCAACCAGTTGCAAATTGTCCTGCGGTTCTATTTTGTTTCTATTAAATTTTATTGTGGAATTTTTTCCAGGAAGGCGTTGGAAAGTGGTTTGTGAGATACCTAATTGCGCGGATCAATGCAGTTTTAGGGAACTTACTTATGACAGCAACATTTTCTATATATTGTTTCATAAAAAATGTCGATTTTTATACAAGATAATAAAATAACTGATCTTCAGAAAACTAAATATTGTTAACCATTTTTTCAGTCAAAGTCAAATTGAACTAAGGATGTCTATCACATTCTTAAGAAAATATGAAATTTTTTTTTGTATTTTTTGTGTTCTTTCGTCATTTCCATATTAATCATAATTTTTTGTATGTTCCAATAATAAATTACCAAGGCCAAGTAAATGTGGCGTCATCTTTTGTAAGGAATATTTTAAATACTTCAGACTACTAAGAAAACGTAGGGCTTAAATTGCTATTTCCCATATTTAATAAATATTTTAGGCTTTACGCATTACGATTTAAATTCTTGAGGATGTACCATGACGTCTATATCAAGAATAACTCAAACTTATTTGCCTCAGCTATGCTGTGTACAGTATGTAGTATACTTAATCAAATTTTATTTCTGGTTTGTCTGGGTTCTCCCAAAGGGGTAAGCCACTTGGAAGTGTCAAAAAGGACAAAGAGCATAACGAAGAATTGGACGATTCTTCCTCTTTCGCTTTTAAAAATTAACTGTTTGAATAGCACAAAATATAAAAGTAAAGTGCATTCGTTTTGACGTATCCAAGTTTTTAAGCTCGTTTTGCTTACGAGAGCAACGTTATGCTCTTAGGATGCACAATACAATAAATGCACTCAATAGTTGACTATCTTATATCCAAAATGTCGTAACAAACCTAATGGGACATAAGAACGAACACAAGAACTGTCAACGCATGAGATATCTTTATAACAGCATAAGTAGTACGTTAAAATATGTTTTTCTTTTTATAAAACGCTATCAAATAGCGTAACCCCATTATCCGTTTCCAATCAAATCCCCGCAAGAACATACGCTACACTAGCTGCACAGGTTGTGCCATTAAATTGCAATTCTTTTCGATTTGCCTTGCGTGGCTTTCATTCCTCATGTGTATCCTGGCTTTGCCTTTACACACACAAGCACACACAACCTGCTTTACTTTACTGCCTGTATCTTGCCAGGCACACAATCTTCCAGCTTTATGCCCTTTAATCTGCACCGTGTACTTGACACAAATGCTGCATAAAAAAGAACTCAAGCTTTATGCACACACACACACTTGCAATGCACTTTGCATAAAGATACAAATAAATACATACACACAGACACACATGTACTCACTAACTGAGGTATTTATGTGTTTGTATATGGCGCCAGCAAAGGAAAAGCATGAACTTTCCAGGACAACGCATATGCCGGAGTCATTGTATATAAATCTTGCGCTGAAATGTATGCAACACATTTATATCTGCTCTATACTATACTAGCTCAGTTTAAGTGTAGCTGTGTGGGTGTATCTCTGTGTGTGTAGCTTGAAACAATGCCAGAGTAGCACAGTCAAAAGTAGTCAAAAAAAACACACACACACACACACAGCTGCAAACGACAGCATTTTGGAGTAAAAGTGCAAGAAGTTGGCAACCAGATTACAATGGGAGTGGCACCTTTATTAATTCTAAATCATATCTCCCAGCTTTTTGTATCTGTGAGTGTGTGTATCTGTGTGTGTGTGCTGCAATACTTTTATGTGCTCTTTTTCTGCTAGATTTCATAATATTTTCTTGCTTGTGCAAAGCGAAATGAAATGAAACGAAATGAGAATAAAAAGTGCACTACAATAAAAAAAATGCACAAAAGCAAAGCGGAAACAATTCAAATGCGCTAAAGTGTTGCCGACTTTTCCTTCAATCCCCGCTTTATATACGTGTGTGTATATGTAAAAGCGGCAACCCTTTTTCTGCATGATGAAGTGCACTTGAAGGTGTTGCCGTTGTTGTTGTTTCTGTTGACGCCCTGCATTAGCATTGTTGTGACTGACTCTTTTCTTTTAATACTCTTCAAGTGCATTGGCAGTGCTTTGAGTTTGTCGAGCAGCTAGTAAAGCTTAGAAGTTCCGTAGCAACAATGTAACTACGGAAATTTGGATTCTTCTTATGCTTACGCATAGTATGGGTTCAGTTATTTTTGTTTCAAATACATAAATTTTTTCAGATAATGCATAGAGACGCTAAGAAAATAAGTTCTTGTGCCATTTTTATGTTCGCGGCTATCAAAATGCCAACAAAAAGATCCGACCAATATTCACGTACGGATGTGACGCGTGGACTCTGACGAAATCAGATATAGGCCTCCTAGATGGGAAAGAGAGAAAATTTTTACAAAGAATTCGTGGTCCGATAAGGATAGATGCTTTTAATTAATTTTTAACGACACAAAACACAAAGACTAAGGTGGGCCGGACATGTTTCGACCCCGAGTGACCCTGAGCTCGCTGGATAAATGGAGTGAAAGATGATTTGGAAAAATTAAACGTCTCAAACTGGGAAAAAGCTGCAAAATATAGAGATTATTGGAGAAATATTGTTCGAAATGCTGTAGTGCCAAAGATGATAATGAAATCGTGAAAAGTGCTTAAAATATCGTAAAATATCACACTTTTTATAGGAGTTGCTTTATTATAGCAATGCATTTTTTTTTTTGCATTTTAGCCAAGGAAACTATTTTCATGCGAAAATAATACTAGTTTAAATTGAAAATTATGCTCAACATTTATTATTAATTTCTGTGGTAAAAGTGCGTGCAAAAAGTGAAAATGGAGCTAAAAAATTTCAGTTGTTCTAAACCGATTTCAAAATTTTTTTACCTATTCTCTAAAAATGTTTTATTTTCACAAAATCTCAATACTCGCGTAAAGAGAGTAGAAAAATTTGTTGATTTTTTTTTTAGAATAGACGATATTATTATAGTCTTTAAAAGTTCTTTTCTATGACAATAAGTCACTATTAACATTTTATTTTTTATTTTAATTTACTTCATGAAGATCAAGCTTTTTTTCATACCAAATTTCAAAATATTTTGTCCGCTTCGAGTTAGTTTTTGCTTCTTCGGAATAAGAAAAACGCTGATGACGCAGTTTATTTTTGATGTGCGGAAACAAAAATAAATCAGTTCATATGACATTTCTGCACGAAAGCGTATTCCAGCTGCTATAGGACTGAAATCTTCATGTTCATTTCATTAGAAGCTAAAGCAACTGTCTAAGCATCTTCAGCACTTGCTGGGACACTTGAGCCGAGTCTGCAAGTTGATTGGCATAAAGAGGCATCTGACTGTGGCTCAGTTCGACAGAGTTCAACGAGTGCAACAAATAGCCGGAAGTGCGAAAAGCAAGGCAACAGGAAATAATGGGGTAGAAATGAAGTCGCAGAGAGAGTGGCAGACTGAGCGAAACAAAAGGCGACTAATGCCCGCCTAAATATGCATTGGTTGCGCTTTCGACTTAGCACTAGAAAGGGGGAAATAGTTGCATAGCTTGCGGCGTCACGTACAAACAACAACAAGTACAAAACGCACACAACGATACACATACTCGAATATAGATATCCCCTACTGGTGTGTATGTATATATGCGTGTGGTTGGGCTTAAAACAAAATGTATTCATACAAAGACACAGATCCCTGCTCCGGCATTAATGCCTAAAAAAAGCAAACTGTTTGGACGTGCCCAGTCAAGTGTCCAGCAACAATGTGCCACAGTTTTGTTTGTTTCTCTGCAACATACACTGCGTATGAGTAACGTGCGGTTTTCTTGGATACTTTGTAGTTTTTCTGTGCTGGCACTGCAAATGTGCGCCATGTACACACTAAGTAGTTTTCAATTAGAACTTATCTCAGCCTTGAACCAGCTTGTTTTTATAGTAGTTGTTGTAATGCTCCTTGTTGTTATTGTTGTTGCAGTTGTTTCAATGTAGTGCAAACGCTGCATGCTATATAAGCCCAAAGGCGTACACTGAATGATCTGTTTCGAGAACTACACTTTGGCACTTTGGTTTTATCGAGACCAGAGACAAAACCAAGTGAAAGCTTTTAGCGCGTTTTATACCCTGTACCTAAAGGATCAAGGGTATTATAGATTTGTGCAAGGCATGTAATAGGCAAAAGGAGGCTTTTTTACCCAAATTCTTATAATCACTATGAGCAGTAATTTATTTATATAAGTCAGTCTGAATGAACACCCGGATTTCGTAGACCATTGGAGTTAGAGAGACCTTATTTTAGTCAAATATTGTTAGGCAACCATGATAGTACGCTCGAAATCAGAAAAGCTGACTACCTGCTGGTTACTATAAACAGCCTTGGACGTCATTGCACTTATAAAAAATACAAAGTTTTCGGATTCGGCGACCCTGAACGCGAAAGTATTATTGAAAATTTCATTAAGAATACTAAGCTGTACGATTTATGATATTTTTGTACTTCGTCCGAAGGGTATTTTGTGATGCAAAATTGTTATATTTCATTTATTTATGGCGTTTGATTAAGTATTATAGAATATTAAGTTCAGACCCTGCTCGCTTCGGGGGGGATCGCTGATATCTTCCTATTATACAAAAAAGTAAGAAACAAATTCTTTCGTTTTCATTCTTTTTTTCTTTTTTTTATTTGAATACGAAAAGGAGGTTGCAACTGCTACCCTGTGACTAATTTCGCGGTACTTATGTGACATTTGAAATTTAATTTTGTTTTTTATATTTTTTCATTCCATTTCATTTGTTTTCATTTCATTTAATTTCATTTCATTGCATTTCATTTCAATTCATTACAGTTTATTTCAGTTCTTTCCAGTTCATTTTAGTTCATTTCTATTCATTTCAGTTAATTTTAGTTCATTTCAGATCATTTCAGTTTATTTAAGTTCATTTCAGATCATTTCAGTTAATTTTAGTTAATTTTAGTTAATTTCAATTATAGATAATTTTATTTATATTTATTTTATTTCAGTTCTTATACTTTCAATTAATTTCGTTTCATTTCATATTATTTTTGAATTGAACCGGTGGACCTGGTGGATGTAAACTGCGCGCAACTGTCATTGACATCCATGCCAAGTTTTAGCGGGATGCGATAAATAATCTATGTTTGACAGCTGTTTGTTTACGACGCGAAAAGTTTGTGTGGCGATTTTACATAATTGACATAGAACTTTTTTTCGAAAAGTTGGTGCAGGGTATCCCGCTGTAGGTCACCACATTGTAACATTTCCAATTTTTTTCCCCCTTTTGTATGCCAATCGAAAGCGGAAGGCGGCAGGATATGGGCAGGACATGGGCTGACCCCAACACTTTTTGTTGCAGCTACAAATTGGCTCGATATCAAGCTGTAGGCGTTATCACCAAGCGCCTGCTTTAACCGTCCTCGATCTTTGTCAGCAGCGCGCAATGTGAATGAAAAGTATTTGTAGGAACCCCTTTTTTTATGCCATTCACCTGTTCGCCTTGTATAATTTCTCATGCTAAGCAGATTACTTTTAGCTGGCCAAGCGGAAAGGCAGGGACTGCGTCGATTTGTGTTAGATGTGTCTGTGTGTGTGTGGGAGTGTGTGTGTCCATGAGTTTTATGCAGCACTTAAATTTTTGCACTACATCAATGATTAGTCTCTGTTTGAATTGGCTTACTTACTCATACACATATGTAAATATAAAACTGGTTCACAATGCAATTGCGTTTAGTAAATAAGCAAAAGTAACACACACATAAAATTGGTTGCACGGCGGAAAGAAAGGAATTGCTACATGATGTTTATTTTGGGTCGCTAAATACGATTTCGAGGTCGAAATTCTGTGTTTTGATGAATTAAGTGTTCAATTGTGTGGGTAAACCAATAATTCTTTAAAATTTGCTTTTATAATCTTCTTCACACAAGTACATTTTTTTACACATAATAAAAGGACAACTTGCCCTTTGTAGCAGTGAATGACCTGGTTGCTTTGAAGTTGTATATTTTGAATAAAGATCTTATAAAGACTTTATAAATTACAGTCCACAATGTAATAAATATCGATCCCCTTCCTTAAGTCAAATCGGCTGCCTAAGGGCCTTTAATAATAAAATTAAATTTTCTCTGTAAGCTGTATGTCCTTCGTTGATCTTGCAACGTTTTACCTTTGACAAAAATAGAATGCAATTTTGGCCTGAATACGTTTTTTCATCGCTAGAAGGCGAGATAAAAATGTCCAATTATTTGACAATAAAAATCGCGTTTAACAATCAAAACAGGAAGTTTGTATGTCTTTTCATCATGCCACAAATAATTCCAAAGCTTCGCCTTTTTTTCGGCCAAATTTGAAAGAACCTCCTTAAAACAAAAGAAATATTTTTTAATAGTATTTAGAGTAAGAAGTAACGTCTGAAAAGATCTAAATATTCAGCTATCGATAATCGATAAATAATAAGACTCGATAAATTTCGAAAAAAAAAGTTACGTGGTTACTATTGGCTGATACCTCTTCACTTATTTTAAGCGCTAAGTATAGTTTTGTGATGCACCTAATATAATAATAATTCGCTGATTGACAATTTTTGGTCAGTTGCCCCTGGGCGGGGCATGAGGATCTCTATTAATAACTATTCAAAGAGAACAGGGACCTACAGTTTATAGCCGAATCGGAACGGCGGTGTCTTCAATTAATATAGATTTCCTTGGGCAAATATCGTCTTTGAGCTAGCGATGCCAGTCCTAAGCAAATGTACCAGTGCTACTGCGGGGATTCGAACCACCGACCTTCGGTTTGTAAAGCGAGTACGCTACCACTACGCTATCGAAGGCCACGATGCACCTAATATAGTCCCACTAAGAAATGGGAAGCTTTGTGTATCACTCGTTTTTTTCAATAAGAGACCGACAGGTAAGAAGATAAACAAGCGTAGCTTTCAAAACTAACACAAGCTCTTGATTTTTTTGAGAGATTTAAAGATCAACTGACGTTTTGATTTCGACCGTTTAATGTAACATTACAGGTCCTAAGAAATACTCTTTACCCAAACTTGCGAAGAGAAGCTGCGTCGGACCTTCTTATCACCGAAGTTTTAGCGCCAAATCTGAAATGAAAGATCTCCGATCGGTTTAAGTTGTAGTGACCTAAGAATATATAAGAGTATGTTGGCCCTATGCTCCTCAAGGAGATAAAAGAACTAACAACATGTTCATCGCATCTGCTTACTTGAATAAAAACGACGAAGGTTGTTCTTAGAGCTCTCGAAGACTTGCTTTTAATACAGGTAAATTATGTTTTGTTCACTATCTGCTTCAACAAACAGTAGCTCCCCAAAAAAGCTGTACTTTGAGCCTGGGTTCTGGAAGAGCAGTATCGACTATCTTAACCTTACCCAACTTCGGACGCTAAAATTCTTGTAATACCCGTACAGAATTAGGGATTCTAAACAATTCTTAGGTTTGTGGTCTACCCGGCTAGGTCCCAGTGATACTAGCTTTTAATAAAAACATTGAGATTTTTTGGGATTGTGCGATTTAAGTTGCCTCAAACTTGCCGACATCAATTTAAAAAATATTGCTTTGGCCAACTTAAATATCATCACAATAAGCCAATTTATACAAATAAACACATAAATCAAGCGTTTCTATTGAATTGACCTTCACTCTTTATGGCCAAATTAATGCAATGAAAAATAAAATCAAATCAAATTTTAATGCGCTGCAGCAAATGCCGCAAGCTGGTTTTTTGGCCTCTTGGCCTTCTTGCCACTTTTGGATAATAAGCCAAATCAAGTTCACATTTGTTGAATCCAAACAACAGAACTGAACAATGTCGACAAGAACAAAAACAATAACCACAGGATCAATTGTTTGGGGGATTGGCAATGGAGGACTGTGATGATGAGTGGCTGTGCCATCAATTTCCGTGATTATTTGTTGACTTCAATTGACTTGAACCATGGGGGAGCCAATGCCGCAGCCGAAGGAGCTTTATTAACAAAGCCACAGGCGAGCTATGTTCAATGCCAATCTTTTCATAAATTTATAACCACAAATATATGCACATACACACACACATGCACACACTTACTCAAATGGCTATAACGAATGGCTTGTTGTGTTGTTTGTTGCTTGCTGGCCGCCATTTTGGCCAAATGTTTTATGACGTACATAAATTGCAATTAGTCTGAGCGCCTGCCGGGATAAATGTGCACGCATGTGCCTACCATCCAGGGAAAAGACTCATGGACCTGGACAACAACAACGCAGCTAGTTAACCATAGGAGCAACCATTTATTTAACGTATGACAAACTGTTTGGTTCTTCTGGGTTAACAAAACATCAATTGACTTATTAATGTTTATGTAAACAGTGTCAGCCAGTCACCCCGCCAGTCAGCGCCATTCACCCAGAAATTCAAGATGGCGGCGGCTACTGGCGCGTGCTTTAGCAAAGCAATCAAAAACCGTAAAACAGAAAAAAAAAAAAATATAAATAAAAATAAATAAAGAAGAAACCACAGAAAAGAATTACACGTGTACAGTCACGTCTGTGTTTAATGTGAAATTATGAGTCTAATGGTCTTGAAACATGAACGCAGCAGATTTTAATAAATACAAACTGTTTATTTTCGCCACATTTTAATTGCCCACGAAAATAAAAAGGCAATGAACTTCAACTTATATACAAAGGTGCTAATGCCTTTATTTTGTGTAGAAAGAATTAAAGCAAATCATTGCATGTTTTTTAATCTGACATTCGTAAAATTTAGGGTAAGGGAACTCGGAAGTTGGCTGGGTAGTTTGGATAGCCCTGAAACAAATTGTGTTCTCGAACAAAGCGTGCGGAAGCTTATAGAGTCTCAATAAAAAACTCTAGTTTGTTTGAAAAGCTAAGAGTTATAAGAGCATGGCACGTTCTTTATTTAATTGCATATTATTTTTTATCAGAATAGTTTGGTTCTTTTAGAAAGGCAATACCATTTACTATTTTTGATTCGTATTCAGAGAGTTCCCACATTCAAAAAATAAAGGCCACCTAAATTGAAAATCGATCAGTTCACAAGCCAGTGCTACTATTTGGTTCAATTCTGATTTAAGTACCACCACTCTAGGGGATACAAAAAGAGTGCATTCTTTCATTGAGAGTATACAAGATTAAATTATAATTAACTACAATAAACTGCACTTGTTCCTTAAATCATTCCAAACATTTTCAATTTAAAGAATTTGTATCTGAACAAAACGCTGTTGAAATAAATAATTTTGTTCCCAATAGTCGCAAAATCGCTCCTGGCGCAAGTTCTAATTTTAAGCACAAAATAAGTTTTCGATGTTGATCTATAACTAACCGAATTATTATATAAAACCTCAACCGGCTTAGTTTATTGTCAGTTGCACTTAGAATCGTCACAGTCTTCTTTCCTGGCCTGCTTTGTTGCTGCGCACAAAAAATACCAAATTTATATACAAAACAAATGTGCCATCATTACCATTATTTTTTACATACATACATATATTAAAAGTCGGTCACACACTCATATACATCCACTAACACACACGCATGTGAACAGTCATTATGTACAACACAATTGCAGCTTACAATATGGCTGCCAATTGAACTTTTTATACATATCTTCTTTCGTCGTTTTTAATATTTACACATAAGAAACAATGCAACGATCGATAGCTTAAAAATAAAGGACGAAAAAAAAAATCCCAGCAAATACAAGTCGAAACGTCAATTTGATTGATTGACTGTGTGACTGCTGCTTGAGAGTACGCAAAAAAGTATGCAACATATTTTGTATGTGCAAATGTATTTATGTGTTTGTGTTCGAGAGCAGGCTGAAAAGTAATTGGCTTGGCTATGAGAATAATCTATCAGATGGTTGCTGTCAAATTTTCGGATTCTTATGGAGCCCAAGGGTAGCAATAAATATAAAAAAATCCTCTTCGGACAAACGGTCAAAAAACAAAATTTACACATAAAAAAAGATATTCAGGTTGTTTCAAAAAAACGGATACATTTTAAAATAAGTACGTTCGTACAAGTAAACATTGTATTTTCCAAGAACCAATTTTTGCGAACATCGACCTTGAATATTGACATTCGTACGAACCCAATGAAATTTCTCATAAATTGTTAAAACAAATACTTTTTGTGCATTTGAACTAATTGTCTTTTCATACAGTATTGTAATGTAATATAATTGTGGGTTAGGTAATGGCCTATATGCACTGCATCTTTCGGATGGAGCTTTTGAAGGTCTTCATCTTCTATTTGTGATCAGGTGTTCCATAGACTCTTCCTCATCACCGCAGAATCTGCATATTTTCGATTCGGATATTCCTATCCTGTGTAGGTGTTTATTACAGGCGAAGTGGCCTGTTAGTGCTACCGAGAGTGTCTTTAGACTTTTCCTGTTTAGAGTGAGGTTGTTGTTTGCTCTTTTGGCGTCGAACTTCAAGAATTTGTATACCCTGTACCGTATGGTACAAAGGGTATATTAAGTTTGTGCAAGCCGAAAATGTATGTTACCTACAGAAGGAGACGACGAAGACCCCCCAAAGTAACCTTAAGTATGATCAGGGTGACTAAGAGAAGTTCGGCAATTGGAAGTTTATAAGAGTGCTTAACCACTGTACCAAATTTGACCAAAATCGGTTGACTATATCATGTAGCTCCCATAGGGCAGATCGGAAGAAAAAATGTTTTTTGTTGTGTTTCGTGTGTTTTTAAAGGTACCGTGTCCAAATTTCGTGTTCCAATTTTTTTTATAGTTCCCAAACTCTGTACAAAATTTGATCAAAATCGGATGACTATATCATATTGCTCCCAATATGTCCGCGCCCGACTTTAACGTACGCCACTTTTGGAGTGATTAAGGCCGTTAATGCCGTTCCAATGTTCTGAAATGTTTTATGTTGTTTTTTTGAAGCCAAAGAAGAGAGTTGGGCCTATTACTAGCTTTTCTGCCCCCTTATTAGCGTAAAGGTCCGCCTTTTCATTGCCTTCGTGTCCTTCATGTCCGGGCACCAAAACCAGAGAGACTCGTTTGTGGGCGGCCAGTTGATTGAGTGCGTTGTTACACTCTATTAGGACTTGAAGTGAAATTGTAGCTTTTTATTGCCATGAGAACTGATTGACTGTCTGTTTGCAGTACTGCGTACTCTGATGAATTTTGGAGGCTAAAATATTCATAGCTTCTACATTTACAGAAGTTCCAAAATTTTTGTAATTTTTGCTGGAAGAGCTAACCGAAATATGTTAATTATGTTTTATGTACCGTATGGTAAACTTAATATACCCTAAGTTATCGATGACTCGATAGATAATCGAAAACTTGCAAACAAAGGATAAAAGTAAATTTTTAAAATATATTGATTTATATACGATGCGACTTTATGTACAACACGAGCAAGTTGTACCATCGATTGCATCATTTTTGGGGTCATTGTATTATATAAAGATTTGTATGGTTGTACGACAAATGAAAATGTTTTAATTTTACGATAAACAACTAATTTAAGGTTCGAAGAGATCGGCTTAAAATAAAAACTTTCGCATATGTTTCATTTTGTTACTATTTTTAGCCACTTTCTATGTATATAAATTATCAAATTTTTTAGACTATAATTAAAGTTACCTCAATTTTTATATTTAAACTTACTTATATAACTTTTTTTATGGGATATGCGAAACATAATAATAAATACATAATAAAATTTGCAACTAATATAGTGTTCTATTATTTCTAAGAACCTTCTTTATTCGAATCGACACACCGGGTAAAAATATGTTTGATGGTATAATAAGCAAACCGGACCAGGTAGCTCCAAGCTTCTTAATTGATAGAATCGATTTCACTTTCTATATCTTTGGATGTACATCATCGCTAGAATGACTTAGCCTGAACGGCCCTAATAGATTTTATTTATATTATTTTCTTCTGAAGACCATATATCCATGGAGCTAGTACATATAGTCGTTACTTATTAGTTCCAAGGAGCCAAAACTTTTCTCCTATCTACGCTGAAACTAGACACTGAATGGCCAATGTTTTAATCTCCTCTCTAGTCTGTCTCCATGTTTACCAAGTAAGAACATACCATGGTAGTGTTTAAATCTAAGAGCATAAATTCCTGCAGTATTTTGAAAAGGAAAATGTTTCGATTCGGGCGATTACTTACCAGCCTGCCCTCTCTTTTGTGTGTTTTTTTTTTTTTTTTTTTGCGTTCTCTGTCTTCGATTGCTGTGGCTAACGCAATGTAAAAACATTTAAGGTTTCAATTAAGTGAAATCCCAAAACGACCGACAAAAAAAAAAAAACCAAGAGGAAGCAAGAAAATGGCAGTGCCAAAGGCACCCATACACAATAAAGCCAGCTAAGTCATCACCCAGCGCTGACCAACAGTCGCAAGAAATTTTTCAAGCAATCAATTTCGGTGCAAAAAACCAAGACAAAAAACAAAAAAAAAAAAGGAAACAGAGTTCTAGAAAAAGCAGTAGGAGCTAGGGAGCAGACGGGCGGCTGGGAGCGGTCCAATAGTGGACCAAGCCTTTGGCTTTAAGCTGTTGCCTCATTTTCGACAAAGCGCAGAAAAATCATTGAGCTTATGTGCAGCATGAAAAACGATGGCTGCAGGACATGTAAGGTCACACTTAAAGCATCTAAGTATCTAAGAGTGTATCAATGTTTGTGAGTAGCATGTTTGTGTTGCTTTTAAGCATTGGGTCAAGTAAACAAAAACCTTTCCATCAAATGTCAAAGTTTAGACCCAACAGACTGAGAGACCAACCAACCAACCAAACCAGACCAGGCAGCACTTGAGTTATATTGAGATTTATTATGCCTTCAAAAAAGGTTGAGCGCGTCTTTAACAATCATTAATTATTTTCATTTTGGAACTGGCCATGGCATTAGCTGCAACGAGCTGCCATGATTTGTTTGTATATTTGTTGCCTGTATCTGTGTGAGTGTGTATCTGTGAATGCCTTCAATTCAATGCGAGAATTTATGTATTTGTGCGCCGCAAGTTATGCAGCAAGTTTTGTTGCTGCCGCATAGGCGTCAGCTGCATTTCTCATACGGATTTGCTCTTTCTCGGCACTTGCAGAATATAATTTGTATACACTATACTCATAGGGGTCAAGTGTATTATAGATTTGTGCAATTTACCTCACATATAGAAGTAGGCGTAAACCATAAGTACGTCTATGCAAACGTACTTCCGGCTTTTCCGAAAGTACAACTGTAAATTAGGGCAGAATGCTTACTTGGAAGATCCTATAAGACAACGAAAAGCAGCCCAATTTTAAAACTAGAAAAAAGGCATGGCTTTTGGACGCAATATAGCCTCCAAATAAAGTACGGCTTTATAAGGCAGTCTTCACTGTAAACAAAAGAACGGCAAGCATCTCCAACATTTAAATTTTTCACTGATACTTAACTATACGTCTAATGAACTCTGTAGGTGCTTTTTGGGAGGCATACAATCTAGATATTCATTAAATTTTAAGTGTTTTTTGCGCTTAAGATAAAATTAACAAAACATCTCGAAGATACCTGGATAGACTGTCTACTCATGAAAACTTACTGCAAATCAGTGACGTAGATAGTTAAAATGAAGGGGAGGGGGTATCAAGGAATTCAATTCTCCAAGGTTTTTATTCTCATACTAAAAAAAAATAAGTTCAAAACGATTTATGGACAATAATAACTTCGATCTTCCAGCATAAAAAGCTATATACGCCAATACTGCAAATAAACCTGCTATCCACGTTACAAGCCCAAATGGTTTTTTTATTTTGGACCTTCTAAATTAAATTGAGAACTTTTATTAGTTAGACTGTTAGTAAATAATAAGACGTTCTCCGGAAAACAACTATAATATTGCTTCCATTTTTACAAAAACGAATTTTTTATGTGGTGTGAATCCGAATAGAATTCGAATTCGTCCATATTTCCAACCGAGTGAAAAAATCATTTATAGTTTATCTATGGTTTTATCCTTTCTGCCAGCACATAGTAAGAATCTTATGACTTTAGCCAGAGTAGTACAAGCTAGTGCCACCTAATATGATTCGCTGGTCATAAAGTGCAGGGTATCCCAAAGTCGCTGTGACATCGATGGATTAAATTGTTTTTTTGTTTGCTTTTATTAAGTGCAGCAAAAGTTGGCCCAAAGACACATTAGCAGCGGCTCAAGCTGTAGCTGCTGCAGAAGCTATGGGTTTTTCCTTGGCCTGGTGCCAATTTTGTTTGGCTACCCAAAAAAAATAGGCAATGCCACACCTACACCAAAATAAACACAAATATTATCAAGGTGTGTTCCGGACTTCGATTCGGTTTTAAAAGTGAATAGAATGCGATTTTGTTGGTAAGCTGCATTCCAAGTGAGATGGAAAAGGTTTTAAATTGATATTGAAGGTTTTAATGCGCAATTAATTAATGTTCAAAGTTTTTGTTTTTGGAAAAACATTTATCGAATTATTAAAAAAATATATATGTCTGTATATGTACTTATATATTTTTCTGCTATTTTTAGAGTGGGCTTAGGTTCAAAAATGGAGAAAATACATTGTATTCTTCAACATACCTAAAAACCAATTTTTTGAGTTTATAGAATTGACGAATAAAAAAAGATCCTAAACAATGGGTCAGGAATAAAGAGAAAAATAAGTCAGTGTAGTTTTAAATGCGCTATGGCCTACTTTTATCCTTATGTTTGCAAGAATTAGTATGCTTTGATTAAAGGGCCTAACTAATAATGCAGATCTTAATGCAGATATTTAAAAAAATTTTATTTAAGCTTATTAAAAATCGTTCAATCAGGTTTTGAAACTTTATCTTGATTATTAACAATAAAACAAATATTTTGTAAAAATTTCTTATAATGAATATTAGATGCAGAAAAATTGTGGCTTTAGCACAAGGCTGGAAAAACTCGTGAGAAAAAAGGAAATTTTTATTTTGACGTAAAATAGGGAATGTATTTGTAAATACATAATCAATAAGTCTTTTGAAAAAGTGGATCCGCCGCTGCTTATGTCACTAACTGTTCCCTTATGCTTAAAAAAACATTTTCAGGCAAAAAAAAATCCATTTATCATCGAAAATGTTTTGCTCGATACTGAATAAAAAATAAACACAAATTCAATTTGCTCGGCATGGAAATCCGGAATACACCTGTTTGGTATTACAAACAACAACTTACACTTTCCAATACTGCAAGTTGTTTTGACACTTTTGGCCTAAAAAAAAAATTGCATCGCAAAGGACGAAGCTGGCAAATAATGTCTGTGTGTGTTTTTGTGTGTGTTTGCAGACTTTGGCCGCGCTTGATTAAAGACCAAGACAAGTTTCAGTGAAAGTTGCGCATACGCCCCATAGACCCATTTTTTTTTTTTTGTCAACGCAGTGTTTTCGATTTCTTAGCTAAAGTTAAGTTTTTTTTTTTGGTCATGATTTTTGCTGCTGTTGTTGCCAGTACTTTCGCCCTGTTTGGGCATTGACAAAATGTTTTGGGCACGTTCCCTCAACGTCTACCGCAAACATTCGGCTCATCTGCATCGACTTTATCCATTGACTCTTTTGGGCTTTTTAAGTTTCCTTAACCCAGTTCTGTACTTTATAATCAGCGCGCATGCTACTTAAAAAGTTTATGCGCGTCTCACCGAGCTATGTAAATTAAATGCTGACAACTTTCTGCTGACATTTTGGCCAAAAGAAATTATAAACAATTTTTTATTGTTGTCACAAAAACCAGCGAAGAGTAAAATAAATACCTAAAAAAAAAGAGGTCAGTTAATTTAGGAAAGAACCGAATAACATATACCCTACGACTTGCTTAACTTATGCTTTAACTTTCTACGTGAAAAGACTTGGGCTTAGTTTTGGTACAAGTGCTGCTGGTTCGACACACCCGAACAAGGTCTTCTAAAAGGCACTGCTTCATCAAAGGCATCAACACTATTCGGACTTACCAGACATTGCATGAGAGCTTAAAAAAGTTTTGTCACGGCTGCCTCTCTGTAGCCCAGTGGGGAACTGGCAGAAGATGCCACGGTTAAAAATCGAATTTTTATACTCAAATCCAAATGAGTACTTATTTGGCAGATAGAAGCTTTTTTAAAAATTTTTGTTATAGCTTAATTTATCACTATATCGGCTGATATATCTTTCAATATTCGCATCTAAGCTTTGTAGATAAAGATCTCGGTGCAGCAACATGTTATAAGGAGTCTTCTGTATTACCAACAATATGCATCAATCCGTCTTTAGATTGTCTGCTGCCCAACATTTTCTTACACAAAACCAATATACCTCTTGTCCTGTGCAGCAAAGGATAAATAAAATCAGCCCTATTTAGACCCAAAAATAAATGTGCCTCAAACATGACAAGCCCCTGCGTTGACGGAGAGAACTAGAACAACCGCGACCCGCTCGTTATCACCAAAACACGAAATGTCCAAATAAATAATGTGACAAACCCCTCCGCTTCCCGACTGCTAACTACACGATCAAGTGCTGGCGTTGTGCAAATACTGGAGCAAGCCTTTGGGTTCCTGAAAGGTACCAGCTCAAAGACCAAATAGCAACAGCAGCTGGGTCAGCTTTCAAGTCCTTCAAACAGACAACCGTTTATGGTCATCACGTTTTTTGATACTTACATTTTTTTTTGGTTTTTTTGCCTCGTTTGTTTGACAAATAAAAAGAGTAACCAATAAAAGCTTAATTAACTGTTTATGACTAGGTAGGCGGCATGACATGGGTACGACCAGGTGAGCTCGTTAACTGTCACGGATGAGTCGCATACCAATGTTGAATATAAAAAAGAAAACCAACAACAAAAACCTGCAAGACAAGCGTAGGCTAGCAGTCCTTTCGCATCAAAGGATATTTGATAGAGTAACTGGCTTTACGATTTTAATCGAAAATGTTGTATTAAAACACAGTGGTACGGTAACGTCACGAATACTGTTCCCGAATATGCCTCTTGCATTTGAACAAGTAGACTTGTAACTTTTGCTACTTGCAGAATGAGGCAAAGAGGCGTAACCACGAGCAGAGCTTGATGTCGCTTGTCGGTCTGTTTGGACAATGAGACCAGATGAGTATTTCCCATGCTAAGGTGAAGTCCAGCAATCCATATCGAAATCTTCACTCGTCGCATCGATAAAAATATGATATGGTTTTGTTTATTAAGCTCAATTGAGTTTACATATAGTCGAATTCAAATCAAAGGGGGTGAAGTTACTGTCTCTACAGGCCCGAATGCGAACGTAATAATTTTCGAAGACTTTTTTTTTGACGAAAACTCATCTGGCTGTTCTCCCATCCATTGAACCAATAAGCGACGCTGATAATGGTTCGTGGGCTTCAACTGATGCATTATTTGCATCTTGTAAGCGTGTAAATGTAGATCCGCAAGGCGCATCGATGTTCCCGCCAACTCGTCGACACTGGCGTCTGTTTTTTTCACAGAACGACCATTATGATGGTACGCTTGTACCACTTCTTAGCGTTGTTTTGTAGTTAAACGATCCATGACTAACATTGAGTATTTTTGGACGGATACGTTAGGAATTATAAGTGTTTAACAACCAAACCAACAGATGGGCCACCCTATAGTATAAAGCGTTCAAGGTGAGCCCAGAAACTGTCAAAGATATGCCTCGTTCTGAACGACCTTCTACGTCCCTCACCGACGTGTAAATCGATTCAGTGAAGGAAGTTATTACTGAATATGGCTATACCAGCTTAAGACAGATATGACAAGACCTCAACATCTCTCACGAGTCAGCTCGTTCGATTTTGGTCGACCATTCGGACATGAGATGCATCGCTGCATGACTTATTCCAAAGGAACGGGATTCTCTTTAAAAACCGAGAGTAAGCATCTATGGATAGGCTGGATCTAAAAACTTGGGAAATGCTCATTTTTTTTCATACTCATTTTTCGTGCATCATAAGTTCATTTCGGAGGGCAGACGGTGAATAAGGAGTCTTATTTGAATGTACTTAGGTGTTTGCGTGAAAGAATTCGGAAAAAACGTCCTGAATTGTGAGAGAAATATTTTTGAATTTTTGCGCCAACATCTCTGAGCTGCAATTTTGAAGAAATTTAAGGCCAAAACCTCAATATTCGTAATCTCCTGATATGGCTCCGTGTGACTTCTTTCTCATCCCAAACTAGAGTTTAACTTTTTATCACAATTAAACAGTGCAGGCGCGTGAATTATAAAAAGTGCTTTGTAATGCCTATGGACTATTTGAAGGTGACAAAATAAATTTTGAGGATTAAATGTAAAGAAGCGTGGTAAGATATCAAAATATTTAAAAAAACTTCATATATGTGTATTATTTGGTATAGTTTTGGAGCAGCAGCTCTTGGGATCATAAAAATTCAGGTGTACATAAACAGACAGGCGAAAAAAAGCTCAATCGCTTACCCATGAAAAGCAAAGTATTTAGTCTTATAATGAAAGCACAAAATTAGAACTCATGTAGAAGAGTCTAGATAAGAAATACTTACTTAAAACGTTTGCTGATACTGTAGAGGCAGCCACAGATTTTGAATCGGCTCTTTACATATGGAGGAGTACTGGCCAACTCGCTGCTGAAATGAAACCCTGCCTGTATAAGTGACTTACTGTTCCATATCACATTAGTTACTTGGTCTAAAGATACCCTGTCAGTAGTTCAGTTCGGTAGTTGACTACCACTAGGCTCTAAATTAAGCAAATGATATCCCCAATCCAACCGCCAGGTCTTCAAGGCATTTTGGAATTAGCTTCTCAGACTTACTAGCGGCTGCCCTTGGTTTTAAAGGAATATCCATTTGCTTAGGAGCTTAAATGTAGACATGGTTAATGCGCAATAAACTGAGAAGGACTCATCATGCATACACAATTTTAAACCAAAATAGTATTATACATTTCAAGTGTTCAAGTTTGGCGGAAATACCTAAAGGCAAGAGTGCCCGCGTCAAAAAGGTAAAAATGCCAGACCGGGCATTAAAATTTACCACCAGTGTGTCTACAACTTTAGTTTATATAAAAAAAATTTACTTTTGGTGGTTATTTACGAAATGCTGTTTATTTTGCTGATATTGTCACCCTAGTAGATACTAGCGCTTTTTACAACATTGTTTTGGACAACTACTACTACTTTTTGTAGACAAGGTCTGCGCCGGGCATAATGGCCCATTTTTTTAAAGTGTTAATTGTAATTGAACACTTGCCCTTTTACCATTTTGCAGTTATACCAGACAAAGTGAACACCCTACATGAGTTCTAATAAGCCTTGGTATGTATAATAATAAAAGTTTATATTAAAAAAAAAATTCTCCTTACATAACAGGCTGTTTAGTTACTGTATTTTGAATAAAAATTATTTGTTGCGCACAGAAACAAATTAAATTTTAAAAACTAAAGGCAATAAAATTATTAGTGCATCGTAACAAAAGTAGTCATCAGTTTTTAAAAGTTTTGGTCATAAAGAGCAACGAAATTTCAGTGAGTTATTTCCTTCAAATAAACCACCATCATGTCGGAGGAGAGTACGGAATCCTTATGCAGTGTAGTGATCTCTGCCATTAATTTAGCCCTTAATGAGGTATTTGAAGCAGACGATACACCAAGCAGCTCATCGCAGACTTTTGCGTCCCGTCAGTCCTTCAGCTCCTGCCATTCCTATGACAAATTATACTTTGCTTTAAATAAACGTGCAAATAACATATCCAACGAAAGTGTGGACAGTACTTTCCATGGTATAAACTTTAACACGGAAGCTTTCTCTGAGCAAAAAATTGCAGAAGCTCTACCGGAGAAGACAAGTTACAATGAAGCAGCAAATATTGGTAATGGTGATGGAAATCTGCCAGCTCCGAGTTCAGCTCAAGATGCGGCAAATAGAGTGCAGCACAGCATTAATATTTCGGAGCTACACAGCGAGTTTCAATATATTTTTACGTTTGCTGATATTGAAATGATGCTAAATTATTTTGAAAACTTTGATTCAAATGGTGATGGTTTTATAGAACTGCCGGAGGTGAAGCTGATGCTGGAGAAGCTAGCCATGCCTCAAACACACTTGGCTGCCAAAAACTATATGTCCAAGGTTGTAAAAGAAACAAAATCAAGCATATCTTTTGCTCAATTTCTGCTGCTCTATGCCGAGGTTTTAAAGGATAATGGAATTGAAAAAAATAGTCACGTATTTAGTAAAGAGCAGCTGGCTAATATCAAGGAGATAGACGTGGCTAAGGTAGGTGTTAGCGGAGCCAAGTGCTTTTTTGAAGCCAAGATTGAGGCGCAGAGCAACAAGATGCTAGAGAGTAGCCACTCTGCAACAAGCGAAACATCTGCCTAAAATATTGGGTCCAAAGGATTTGTAGCAATAAGAATACTTCATGCCGACCTTGTATTATATATCGAGTTATCTAATAAAAAAAACTAAGCGCCAAAAAAAAACGTTGTTTAAGTGACCAATCAAAGGTAATTGCCTTGGCGCGATTTTAAGCCTTACAGACCAAGCCTTGTATCGGTTTTTTTTTTGTTGGCAAAAATATTTTCCTGGCGCTCTTTAGCGTGGATCTTTATTTTAAGTGCTGCTCCGAACCAGGCGAAATGTGCGCTACACACGCCAAGTGCGGGCCGGAAGTTGAGCTCGCAAACATTTTCGCGTTTTACTTTGCACAAAAAAATAAAAAAATGGTGAAAAAAAAGCAAAGAAATGCCACAAAAAAGCCAAGGCAAAAATATTTTCGTGCAAATAATTTGCGCGCTTAACTATGTTAAAGATTTTTCTAGGGTAGAAAATATTTGCCAGACCGACAGACGGTCCGGCAAAGCGGCAGTTCCGCAGTCCGACTGCCCGCGTCTGAGCCATATAATTATGCTACCATTAAACCCTAAAGCAAGTAAAACAGTAACAACAAAATCCAGCGCTAATATTTGCCGCAAACTTTGTTGGGCATATCCTCAACGCAATACCCCGCCTCCCTCATCAAAGAACGTCAGTGCACGCCATATACAAATTATAATAAAAATCCGGCTAGTAGTCGTCGCGTAGTAATGTTAGCCCTCCTAGTACAAACGTTGCGTATACGCAATGTAATGTTGTAATAGCTACAAAACAACAAGAAAACCAAACGGCTTATGTAATAAAAATCCAAGTAAAGTCATGCAAACATAATGAGCATAAGTCATAATACATATATATTCTTTCACCAGCTAACACTAGAAGCTGCTGATGGGGTTGTGCTTTGTAAGGATTGGTTTGAGTTTTCAGCAAGCAAATAGTTTTCAAATTAAAATAAATGCCGCAGCTGAAACAACTTTTATGATGGCTGCGGGAGGGCTATGCCACTCAGCCAGGCTAAAAGCCATGAAAGTAAATTCACTAGAAAATTAATTATGAACGATGGCGTTACCAAGACGACCACGGGTGACCAAGGCAACCCCAAGTGACGATGGTTTCGCGTAAGTGAAATCAACGCAGCGTAGCTGAAATTGAAGACAAGACGACGACTAGACGACAGGCTGGACAGAAATGTACTAGTAGTAGTGGTACTTAGGTAGGCGGGGGCTAGAAGCATGCTGCATAACTGATAAGGCTGTGGCAGGGTACATAGGGGTTTTGCTGGTCATACCTTTTAATGGGCAATGCCATCAATTTCGCTCAATTGCGCGCACAATCGCATCTAATCAGTTTGGAAGGAAACTGAGGGGGTCGGGCCAAAACAGGAACGATAACCACTTCGATTACAACAATAAAGGCAACTTTGCTATGCGTTTTAATATGATGACGATGCTACGACTAAATGTTTATGGTTATGGGCTGTCTCTCAGTGTATGTGTGTTTGTGTGCGAAAAAAGGGTCACGTGTCATTGACATGGTTTGGCTTGCCTTTAAGTATTTGCAAACACAACACACGAACAAGCACCCATACATGCAGCTTAGTGTTGCTAAAAATACACTCACACACACAATTCTATACTTGGCACACACACACGTAAACCCCACACACTCACCAACATCATAGCGTGCTTATATTATGTGGCAGCGCCGAAAAGTATGCCATGGTTTTGCCTCATTTGCCATGGCGGCAGCGGCTATAGCTCCCACTATGAATGCACACTGGTCGAAAGTGCATTTTTTTGTTGAATAAAATGCCAAATTTCATAAAAAATTTAAATGATAAATAAGATAAAATAACTTGGTTTAAGCTTGAATATGCAAGTAACCTTCAGCAAAACATTTTAAACAAAATCAAAAGAACTATTTGAATTCTTTATCTATTTACTAACCATAAATCCAATAATAATAATATAATATTTTTCACATTCTTACGGGCGAAAAAGCTAGCTGCGAATATATATGCTGCATTCGAAAAAACCCAAAACTACTAAAGGGTGAACATAACGAGCATACTGGGGATGCAAATCGCACCTAAAGAGAAAAACATTCTTCTGTAGTCTTTAATTTTGTATCTATGTATATCTTTGGAAACACAATTGAGTGGCCTAAATAAAATTGTGATAAAAGCCGCTACTGAGGCTTCTACAATTTGTAAGTAAACAACTAAAAAAAATGTTAAGACACCGTCGAGCGCATGTTAGATTTGAAAAAATAGATGACTGAATATATTGGCAGACGTGTGCCTTAGATCATAGGAAATTTCAAATGACTTTCATTCCATCATCGCAATGAAGCCAAGACTAAAAACGGGTTCACTCCGCCAGTGTTGTACAACTTTTTAATTTACCAGTAGCGGAGATACAGTCCAACCATTATAAACTGATTAATAATGATTAGCAAGATGAAATGGAAGGTAGTCTTTCTTTAAGTATTGTTAGTTTACGTACGGTTAATTTAAAGTAAGGTAATTCTTAATACGATCGGCATTGCCAACTCCTTTGCACACCTGTCTTTTTATATGTAAAAGTAAAATTACTACTACTAAACCCTCCCCATAAAAACGTATGCCACCACCGCTACACCCGCAATGCACCTATAAATAAACAGCTCTAAAAAATTTTAGCATATACATATTACTAACGAGTAACAAAAAGTTTTAAAATTGAACTCTTAATCCGAATTTATCAAATTCATGCCAAAAAAAATGCATTTTCAACCAGTGTGCAGTGTCTGAGTTTGTTTGTGGGGCTGCCAACTTTTGCAGCAATTAGTTCGGTGGCAAAGAGTGCCAAAGTATATGCTATATAGGAAAAACGTCGCACGCTTTGATTTCTAGCATTAAAATTAATGAAACTTGCCGAAAGTTCATCAAAATTTTATTAATTGTAATATGAAAGCGGATGAACTAACTTAAAGTTGGTCATGCCCATAATTGACATTCATTTGGAGCAGCCAACGAGCAAGTGGCTCAGGCACGTAGACACTCTGCAGACCAGGCGTAAAAAATATATATATATATATGTATGTATGGACATACTTTATATACATTGTATAAAGCAAATGAATAAATAGACACATGTCAAGCTGTCAGCATGCCTTAAATTCAATGTCAGTGCCGCCCAATGTGACCAAAAGGTTCTGCCCCACTTGAGTATACGTAGTTTCCTTAGTTTTGGTTTTTTTTTTTTTTTTTTGTAGGATATCTTGCATATTCATTTGTTTGGGCTGGATGGCAACTTAAAACTGTCAACAGGGACAATGAGCAGGACGCAGCACGCAACCTTGAAAATGACCAACAATAACTTTATAACAGCTTATGCACACATACACACGCTTGCTAGCACTAACACAGACATGCGCTTACCAACACTTACACACACACACATGCCTACCAACACTACTATGAGCTACCCTTTTCACTTAGTGCTGTACCATGCCTGGGGGACATTTGAAAGATTAGACAAACGATTTTCATATCATATTCCCCAAATGTGTCCCGTCTTCCAAGACATTCTCAGTTTTGAGTTATGATGCCAACAACAAATTGTAATTCTATGCCCAAAATGTTTGCAAATTTATTTAGTTGGCATTTCAACATGGTCCAGGTCCAGGCATAGTTCAAGCATCCCCCTTCACACATAAATATATGCATATCAGGTTTTGATGGGTTTCCATGTTCAGAAATTGAATTAGAGCAGACTTCTAGTCATGCGAGCTGAACGTACCACAATAATTGCTGCCACGTGGCAAATATATTTTAAGAGGTCAAGCTTTTCAAAATGCTTCGAATGCTTAATTGAAAAAATACTTAGTTTTATTTCTAAGCCTGAGAGTCTAAACAGCTGTTGAGTGGCAATTAAATTTTGACATGACAATGCCAAATGTCAAAATAAAACAAAATGTGGTTGTATAATCATCTCTTAATGATTAATGCGATAATTTTAATGTCAAACGTTTGGACATTAGTTTAAAAATTTATGTGCGGTCTATATTTAAAAAGGCAGTTTATTTTCAGTTGTTTGTTGGCTGAGCTATAATTCTAATTTGGTAATACTGTGAAAGCGTAAATATGTCAAATAACGAAAATATAGATACTCTTGAAATGATGGCTCTTCTATTGCATCCAATTTTTGCATTCAACAATAATTTTTGTCAAATTTCATGTTATAATCAAGAATAGACTAATATTTTATGAGAGCTGTTATTACATAAAACTGGAATTTATAAAGTGACCTTAATATCCGCGGTATATTAGAAGTAAGGAATTGTTAGGAGGAAAAGAAGGAATTAAAAAAACGTGTCGATGTCTATCCTTTTGTTAGAGCTAGGAGAACCAATCTTAACATTCGGCTTCCTTTGATCGAGACAGGTCAAGGTTTTTTTTTTTTGTTAACTGTCACGACCCCTCCCCCTCTATTTTTATACCATGTACCGTATGGAACAAAGGGTATATTTAGTTTCTGCAAGCCGAAAATGTATGTAACCTATAAAAGTCGTTGGAGAACCCCCAAGGTCACCTAAAGTATATGTCAGTATGTCTGTCCGCATGAACGCCTAGATCTCAGCAATGGCAAGACCTAGAGCAACCAAACTTTCAGACTAGATCCATTATTATTCCATAGGAGACAAGTTTATTTTATTATTTTTATATCGGCGTTACATTATATACCTCCCATAGGGGTGTTTCAGACGACCTTGAAAAACACCAAAAAGTTTAAATGGATAATTCGTTTGTTTATGAGGATATCGTAACCATTTTGGTACCTGGAAGTTTTTTAGAGCTCCCAAGCACTGAACCAAATTTTCCAAATCGGTTGACTATATCATATAACCTCTATAGGACCAATAAGTCAAAATAACGTGTTTGGTGCAAAATTCGATTTTTGTTTGTTTGTTTATTAAAATATCTTGGTTGGACTTCCCGACCAATATTAATATTGCAGTTTGTAAGGTGCGATGGAAATAACAAAATCTCTCGAATAACACCAAACTTCAATATAATCGAACAAAAAATATCGGACATAATCTTATATAGTATCCGAATTACCTCAGTGGCAACACAATGCATAAGGTTAGCAAGAATTTTTGCCTCAACGAAAAATATCGTGACATCTTAAAACCAAGGTTCGATCCCAGTTTTTTTTTTTCTTTTAGTGCTGTTTAAAAAATAAAGTTACAAAAGTATTATATTTTATTTATGTATTTTAACAATTTAAATCAAGAATTTAATACTAAACTTAATATTAATTTAACGATTACTAGTTACTGGGGCCTTTGACGCGAGATATATATTATTAAATAATATATGTAAATCTATCTTTAATGAATGTACACATATACCACAAAGATCATATTCGGTCTGATGAAAGCCCAAGTACTTGCCAAAATGAAGAAAGATCTAATCAGCTCATGACTACATCCAAGAAGCCTGGGAAGATCATGTTCAATCTAATCATAACCTTAAGAACAAAGAAATTCAAAACTATACAGATCATCAAAAGACAATTCCGACAAGCGGAATCCACGCAGCTGCCACCAAGGTTTCACGGATAGGGCTATTATAAAAAATTAGTTCACATTCGTTATAGTCCACATACGGTACACACAGATCCAGGCGCGATTGTTAAAAATTTAAAAAAAACCCAATGCCACTAACTTTGACGGAGCTTTACCTTAACCAAGCCTTGAAGCAGCTTTGGCAGGTGCCACCATTCGACGGAACTTCAGAATAACTGACTTCGTTAATAAATCGAGTGGAGTATATTCAACAACTCTATCCAACGGAGGATGTGCGACAAACCCGCTTGTTATTTGGAGCCATTGAAGTGCAGGTAATCGGAGAGGCCCAACGGAGATCGGAGAGGCCCAGATTGCACAAGCAAACACCTGGCCGGACCAGAGGAAGATTGATCGGAGAATTCGTAAGCCATGAGACAACTTTTGAGACAACTCTACATCACCCGTTTCACCGGAAGTCTTCGATAATCCTGAACCCACCAAACCTTTTATAAGTCCAAGAAAAAAAGCATTTTCTTATTATATATTCTATATAATATATATATATTCTATATAAATACCAAATAGAAGCAACCAATCAAACAATGCAGTTATACATATAAAAAATTCTATGCCATTTCAAATTTTGAAACAGTAAAATGCTGTGGTGTTTTTGAATTGTGGTCATTTCTCTGAATACATAATAAAGTCTCACAGACTTTATCTTTGAAATATTTGATTTTTGAGTTATATTTTCTGTATCAAATACAAATAAAATTTAAAATAAAACGAATTTCAAAGTATTTTTGAAAATATGTATTAGCAGCAGTACAGCTGCACAAGCTTAATGATTATATTATGCATTTTTTAAATATGATAGCGTATAGCGAGCAACACTAAAAATCAATCGTTTGCCAACACGCCCGCTCAGAAAAAATCGTTGCCCCCCTACCGAGTAAGGTTGCAACAAAAGTTTTGCCATTTCTTGCCAAGCACTTAGCCCCATCGTCGAAAACAGTTCCTGTTCCTGTTTCTGTTTCAGCTACTCTGAGGTTTTTACATTTGCCTAGTTGATGTTTTTCTTAACTTTATTTCGAGTATATTTTTGTTGGCTGGGAAGCTCCGATTCAATTTCCGCGCCAACAATACGTTTTTTTTTTCTTTACTATTTTGCATTGAAGCTGTTGTGGGGGCGTGCAGCGGATGGAGGGCGTGTTCCATTGCGGTGCTGGGGTGTCGGTTGTGTGCACTGTAACTGTAACGGCTCGTTTTACCCGTACTCTATGATTTTTTATACACTTTACATGGAGTGTATACATATTTTTACCCTGTAGTTGTGGGATCAAGGGTATTATATGTTTGTGAAACGTAGTATGTTACAGGAAGAAGAAGGAGATATGGCAGACAATAAGTTATCTTTTCCCATATTTGTTAGTCTGTCTGTGATTATGTCTATCCGTCCTTCTGTCCATCTCTCTGTATGAACAGGTAGATTTCGGATACCATTTTAGCTGGAGTTACCTAATTTTACCAAAAGAGGCATGTTATTCGTATCAAGTTTTTCGATTAATTTCAGTAGCCGCCTTGTTCTTCCGGAAGAGACTTTCGCGGGCAGAAATGCACAAGTGAGCAACATGAGCAGCTCTAGCCACGATGCAGGATGCAGAAGTGCCCAACTAAAAATGTAAGCAAATCTAAACACGATGCAGAAATTTCCGACTAACAAAGTGAGCAGTCATAGCCATGAGGTTATCCCTTTCAACCTCGTCCATGCGGTGGTTCCAACATTCGATGACGCGAGCGTGCATAATCGGCGGTATCTCGCGAATAACACCGGTAATGCTTCAATCGTAGCTGGCTTACCCACACACAATTAAGACTTCACGTAGCAATGAAAACTGAATAAGAAACACATGGCAACAGTACCCACGCGTGGTTTATCAAAAAAATCCCATTGAAAAAGAAACTCAAGATTGATGACCCTTTACTTGCTGATCTTCCATTGTAAATATATAATATAGTAATAATATAATATAGTCACACAAATAAAAACGAATTTGGGATCCAGAATTGTTTTTGAAGTCGCTGAATCCGAATACGACGTCCAAAAAAGACCAGTACGTCAGTTTTCTGACATAACCTCAAAAACATAACAAATAATTCTGTTTAATATCGTAGTTCGGAGGTCAATATCCCCAGCACGTCAAGTTCGTAAGATATGCTTAAAAAGAACTCCTTTTATTGAGTTTTTTATGCTCCTATCAAGATCCTTACGTGCTGCGATATTTTGGAACTCAGATTTAAGTTCAGTGACTCCAAAACATTAAAGAAACATGGTCTGCCCTCATGAACCGATTTTTTTTTCAAGTAGCTGTGTACTCAGCCCACAAAAAATGATTTTCGAGTCCAACACGGCGATGATGATGCGCATTTGTTTTTGGGATCGCTGAATCCGAATCCGAGGTCCGAAAATCCCCAGCACTTCAAGGCTTTTAGGTTACCAAAAAAAAAAAAAAAACTCATTCTATGGGGTTTTTTGAGGTTATGTCAGAACATTCAACTGCTGGGGCTTTCTGGATCTTCAGGTCGGAGCCAGCGACGCCAAAACAAAGTCCGAAAATAATTTTTCTTGTTTGGCCGTATTATTGAAAAAAAAAGGTCTATTGACCATACCATTAGCACTAAATTCAAAATTATGTACATACTGGTTGATATTGGCGCTTTTTTCAACAATTTCTGTAGTCAAGGGCTTGCTTAGCAAATACACAATGCATTTTTTTAGTTTTCTTCCATAAACCGCAATATTTAATTTTCCATCATTAATATAATGAAGTGATCCAAATAAATATAGAAACTTTAATATTTTCTCAAAACAATCGCCCTAAACATCCTTATTGCTTGAATACACCAACAATACTCAAGTGAGTGCAGTGTATTCCACTCTCTAGATCCGCCTCAAGGCCGATTCACATTATTTTTATACTTTACTTTTATAGTGTTGTGGCATATTGGCAGCCCTGTTAGGCGTAGTTTGCAATTGTTTAACTGTGGAAAAGTTTTTACTAGCTTTTTGCTCGGAGCAAAGTAATTCGCGGTACATTGCAAGATTTATGCAGTTTGGAAAACTACGACGACAGAAGAATTTGCAAAAGGATTGACAGCCATGGCTTGATATGTGTCAAGGGATTAAGTGAATCTTTGACTGCAGCTCTTGTCGTAAGTAAGTTATTGAAATGTTGGGGACTAACGAGCATATTGGTATTTTGGGGACTTAGGGGACAATAAAATGCGATACAGTAGGAGGTTTGTATATGTTTATATGACAGTGTTTAACCGACTTTTGCAATTTTCGAATATTTTTAACTAGTTAAAATTCTTTCAGTAAACATGCGCGAGTTTCTTAGATATTTCTTTATAATAATAATTTTATCATTGAACAATATTCAAGATTTCTGCATAAAATTTAATTTCTTTCTGCTTCACTATTCGCTTGAAGCACTGCTGCCAGCTGAAGCAACTTCTTGATCCAATTTCATAAACATGCAGACTGCCGTATTGAATTGCTGAGACTTTGTAGCGTTACATTTTTTTTTGATATCCGGTACTCGTCCAGTGTTAAACTGCTCATCAATTTTGGCCTCAAAGAAGCTTTTTGCTCCTTTGACGCCCACAGTAGCGACATCGACTTCAGTCAATTCGGGCGTTTTTTCGGGAAGTCCTGTATTCTTTATCAGCTTGGAATAAAAGAGTAAAAATTCATTAAAGGACATGCTATGCTCTATGGATACGTTCTTGGCAACTAAGAGAACTTGAGGCACAGCCAGTTTTTGGAGTAGTAGCTTAAGCTCAGGTACCTCTACTAAGCCATCCGCATTTAAGTCAAACTGTAGAAAGTATTGCAAAAACCTGTCAATCTCATGGGTTGTAAAAATTTCATCATATTGTCTGTATAGCTCCAAAATTTCGCCAGAATCATATCGCTTGGTTTGGATTGAATCAGCGAGTCTTTGGTATGAAAGATTGGCAGCATCAATTTGACTTTTTATTTCGTTCACATCCAAATAAATTGTGTCATCCGATTTCTCGGACCAATCGTTGTATTCCTCTACAAAGTTTCCAATGCTATCCACACTTTCAGCGTATACTATCTTCTGTTCATTGTTCAAATGATCAAAGGACTTACACGATACAAATGACCCACTTGGTGATAAGTCAGTAAAATTATTAGATGTGTCTCCAACAGCATCAATTGCTTCGGTACGAATCGAATTCTTCTCCGACATGATTTGGTATTGGACAAGAAGTTTTCACTTGATTAAATTTGGATACGCTGTTTCTTATTTAAAAGTCTTAATAAAATGCCTTTAGATTACTAAATTTGTATACAAATGTTTGCTTCAACTAATAAAAATATTTAATTTAGACTTTTTTTCCAAAATTGTAAAATAAATACAGTGCCTAACCAGCTTGCTTGTTTATTTAAGCATGGAAATTTTAAATTGTTTCTTTAAATGCAGCGGGCTTTGATTTTTTAAATTAAAAAAAAAAAATTATTTGCAATAATCTTTGGATTTGCCATAAAAATTATAAACCTATAAAATTTTTCAACATTTAAAAGTTATTTCATATAACGTTGCATAAATGCCCATTTAGGACCTATTCGAATTGTCAATTTTTTGGTCTCTTTTTTTATGTATTTCGGCCGGATTCCCGCCAAGAACACATGTTTTCCAAGGTCGGAATGCGCATAGATGAGTGCTTGTCGTAGACCCAAAAATAATAAATAGTCGAATTTATTTTTTATTAAAAAAAAAATGTGGTATAAACGTTACATGTAGCAGGGCTACTCATATAAATTTTAAGACGCTATATCCGAATTCGAGACATAAAAGAAATCAAGCCGCGATTAATGCGTTGACTGGCTTGAATATTAACTCGAAGTTAGTTCGGGAAACCAGATCCAAACTCAACCATCCGGGACACGAGAGTATACCCGGGAACGAAGCAGCTGCTGAACTGACGGGGAATGGTGCTGCAAAACCACGATTAGGGCCTGAACCGTATTGTGGCATTGGCAGACACACCATCAGACAGCTGCAACTCCAAGGTTCGAATATCTTTAAAAGGTTCAAGAAAATTTTCCAATTGGGCAAGAGTTCCCTTAGGATACTAACTGGGTTACTAACGGGATATTGCACACTCAGCTGAGTACTATTGGATTCGTGAACTCGAGCACATGCAGGTTTTGTGAAAATGAAGAGGAAGCCTCCTGGTTGGGTGGTTATCTCAAAACGCTCAAAACTTAAATCTCTTTTGGTTCGATTGACTTCTTAAGGTGTCATTATGTACTGTATTTTTCGTTCGACAGTTTTTGACCAAAAATGCTACCTATATCTTCCGCAGCCATCATTCGCTTGATTTATCGATTATACTGCTTCGAGAACTCTAAGAAGAGGTTCATGACGTGAGGCTCATGAACCTTGTAGTTTCAAAGAAACATAGGTTAAAGAAAAAATTAGGAGCGCCGAGAAATTTTAAAAGTCGTCAAAGGATTGAAATGCTGGGATTATATTAAAAATGATTTAGAAGTATTAATTAAGATTTTTCATTTTGCAAAAAAACTTCTGACTGAATATGATCATAGTGTTTGTAAAGCACTCAATAAAATATTTATAGTCCCTAAGACCAATTTAGGGTCAATATTAATTTTGGTTTAACAATTCAGTAACATATTTGACTACTTGTGTATATCCACTTCCGTTGATGTCCAATCAAATATGATCTCTTAAGTGATTTTTTACAACACTTTTGTAGCGTACTTGTCGAGGCACATAAGCCGAACATTGCACTCAACAAATTGGCACTTTGAAACAATCTTTCGTTGTATCAACAACCCCCAAACAACAATAAATCTACCCCCCCACCCAAAAAACTTCCAAGCACACACACACATCTAGAAAAAAACTTACTTCCGATTGCATATCAATAACGAGAAAAAAAATAAAGTTGTTATAAAGCCAAACTCTAAGAAAATAAAAACATACAAAACATTTTCCAAGAATGCAGTGCAACCAAGCTGAAAACCAATTCTAACGCTCTATAGGAGTACCATAAAAAGCTGTCAACCCTCGAACCCCATTGACTACTGCTTGAGTAATAAGGCAAACATTTACTTGTTTCAATTGCAATATCAGACCGTCTAAGAGGAGACAGTTCACATAAATGAAATTAAGTGTAAAATTATCCAAAGTTCACAAAATGTCAGTGCAAAAAATTAACCCCTTACCCATGAGGGCGCATACCATATCAAGGCGCCCCAAGAGCCACAGTCCTTGCTTATGCAGCATTCATTTTTCTTTTGTCACAGACGACTCGACCCTTGGCCCAGTACCTTGGACTGTTTCTGTTTGATGTTGAAAAATTGAAAAAATGAAGTCAGCTTCAACGTTGAGTCAAAGGAAATCTTTGCCTGACATGTTTAACCCCTTGTGCCAAACAGACTTTGAGATACCAGACAGGCGACCTGCCCATCTGTCCGTCCGTTGTGATCATAACGTAAGGCAACTTTTATAATGATAATAATTTTGTAAATGATTTATGAATGGACAAGTTTGACGGCAACGGTTTGAGCGCCAACATTTTATAAACCTTATACAAATGTTAATTTCCAAAGCAAAGAAAGTGAAAAAAGCTTTTGAAAGGGAAAATTTAGGAGCATAGTGCAAGTATCAAATGGGTTTAAGTACGCCAAAAAAGGAAAAACAAAATAGCAGGCACACAAGTTTTCCAGCTTCTACCAAGTCTTTTCACTTTCTCTGTTTTTCACAGTTTTCACTTTAATATTTATTTAAACTGCCCGTTGGTGGCCAAGTCGGGCCTTGTAAATTTGCATCTTTCAACAACTAAGGCAAGTAGACCTGGTTACCGGCTGGGACATCTCGACTTTAAAACACCCTAAGCTTCGATTACTAACTATCGACTTTAATGCGAATTGAGATATATCTCGAAAGCGATATCATAGTTTGCATCAAGAAAAAAACAAGAAAGAACAAATTTTCCGTGGTAAAGATGCACTGTTTTCCCCAAAAAACTAAATACATTTTTATACTCAAATCCAAATGAGACAAGGAGACTGCTGCTTCTTTTACTCAAACAGATTTCTGGGAAAAAGTGGTTTGGATACACATTTATTTTTAATAGCTTCGACAGTTTTTTTAACGATTTTTTAAGTTGATATTACGCATAAGTAGGAAAAAATCAATCCAAATACATAACCTTCGATACCTTATAAGTTCTTGAATGAGCCGAAAAAAATATGTTTAAATTTCGATGGCAACGGCTATTAAACAGACTACTGGAAACGATCCTAATCCACTAAGTAGACTAAAGAGGAGATGTTTTAACCGTCTCCTGCCAAGCTGTCATTGAAGACTGAATCATTAAAGTAAGACACCAAATTTACTGAGCCATGACGGATACTTAACTTAATAATTATCAACAAAAACTGATTGAACATAAATAATGGGAGCTTTTTTTAAAAGCAGCTACTGAAAAAAATTCCATGCTTATAGCTCTTTTAGTCTTTAAGCAATAGGCAATACGAACTCCGAGATAATAAACATTTGAACGATTTCAGACTTTTTACTGAAGATGTGTTCAGGACGGGATTAGCGCTGGTCCCACAGAGTCTGAACGAATTCCAAAACTTGCGTTATTTTTTTGTAATCCGTAAATTCTCAAGAATTCCGAAATTAATGCCGATTTCCGAAATAGCTTACGGGTCCCGATGATTATTTTTTATTTTATTCTAAGTTTTTGCAACATAAAGTTAATATTTTGCATATTTTTATGGATTGCTTGTTTTTCGATAAAATTTTAAAAATAAACGACTGGCAAATTTAAAAAAAATATATAAATATTAAATAGAGGAAAGGAGAGAAATGACAAGCTGGGAGTATTTTCATAGTTTTTATAATGAATAAAAATTGTAAAAACAAAAGGATACAAAATTCCAAAATTTTCTACTTAAACTACATAATCAATCAACAAAACTAGATATACGAAAAGCAGAAAGAAAGAAAGTAAGACATTTCGTAAACGAATAGATATAAGTAATTTATTTTTCAATTAAAGACAAAACTTAAAATAGAAAATAAAAATATTTTTTTTTTAATTTTATTTTTTGCAAATTTTTTATTAGTTTCAAATATTGTTTTTCGTTTATACCCTGTGAAAAGACAGCTAAAGCTATCAATATGTCCTAAATATTCGGAATTATGAAAAAAAGACGATCTTTTGAATTTTAGTGATTTAAACATATGCGAATATTTAGGCAGACTTTTCTTTGACAACACATATCTCGTAAATCTTGTGAAAGTAAAACCTACCGACATCAATCACTCACTCGATAATGAATCGGAATAACACTATAGTATTGTTTTCTAGTTCCTCTATAATACTTGTAAAAATTATCAAAATCGAATAGATCGATTCAAAAACAGAATTAATTTAATTTATTTTTTTTTTTTTTTTGTTCGAAATTTATATATTTTTATTTTATAAAATTTTATTTACTTATTTTCACCCATTTATTTATTAATTCAAAAAAAAAGAATCGAATAAAAATTTCGGACAAGACATACATAGGTACATATATACATAAAAAAACCTACCTAACTTATGTTTGGTCTCGGTTAAGGCAGGATTGAGGTATCTTTCCCGCTCCCATCTTTACTTGTTACCTTCCATGTGTGTTACCCTTCTCCTATTTTTCCACAAACTTAATATGAACCTTTCCCGCTAAATATTCGGTATGAAAAAATAACACAAATTTTATAGGGCATGTACTATATAGTATATATATTTAAGCATATAGTATATAACAAAAAGAGGCCCGTGCTGGCTTTGGTCAGTAAAAAGTGTAAAATTTCAATACTGCTGTTTTACTCTTTGTAGCCTTTGGAAATCATTTTGGTGTGAAATTGTGTTCGCATGACGGTGGCAAAGATGTGGAATGGTTGAGCACGGGCACTGGCACTGGCATGGTTACGGAGCACGTGAGCTCATTGAAAATTCGTGCTGGTAAAAGTTGTGCTTGGTCCAAGACTTGGCCAAAGAATACAGACACAGTCGAACTGCTTTCCTGGGAATCTTTTGTATGTCTGTGTATAATTTATGTGGTTGTGTTAGTGCAACTACCCAGTCGCACTTTTGGAAGTAATTCGGTTATGCATTACCAAAAAAAAAAACCTTTTTAGAAATATTTTACCAAATAGTAAAATCATAGCTGACTGACAAAAACTTACTTTCGGACTATGTAGTTTTAGCGTAATTGTTAGGATTATATTTGTTTATTATAATATTCAAAGTTTTTGTTGAGACTCTTATTTAAATGTTGTTAAGCTCTTGATTAAAGCATATGAAGGTCGTTTGCTATGCTCTTAATATAAATTTTTTCAATTATAAACTTCACTGGTCAAGACACTTTAGCCCATAGTTTTTAGTAATAAAAGTCTATAGTTTTTCATTTATTTACTAATCCTTTAGTAAATACAATTAATTTTACTAAAAATACAAAGATTAATGAAATAAAAAATTCAGATATAATTTATTATCATCATGCTCAACCAATTACAAGCCGGTGTGGGTCAGAGCTTCTGTTACAGTCTTTCTCCATAGCTCACGGCTGTTTGCCATTGCCTCGTAGTTTCGAACGTTCATCGCTCTCAGGTCTGCTTTTACTGCAGCTGCAGTTCTTTGTCCATCCTGTCGACCTTTTAATACCATTTTTTAAGGTACTACGTGGCCAAGCCATCTTCTGCTTTGCGCTTTATAAATCGAATAATAGTTTCGTGGTGATAAAGTTCTGTCAGCTCCGAAATTTAGCGGACTCTGGGGCCCATAGATTTTCCTTAGTATTTTTCATTCGAATATTACCAGTTGTTTATATTCTGAGGTTTCAAGCGTCCGTACTTCTCAACCATGAGTAAGGATAGGACGGTTTTGTAAATAATAAATTTTGTGTTTCGATAGGAGCTTGGATTGTAAGAATTTGAGCTGTGTATAGTAGCTAAGATCGTATAATAGCCCATCTTTGGTCGCGAAGGATAAGTCGCCTGTGCTGGAGAACTAAACACCAAGTTATTTGCAGGCTTTCTCTTTTTAAAATTATATTGACCAACGGTAAAATTTCCACTATGCCTTAGTGTCTTCGATTTGGTGAAGTATTGTGTCTTCTGTTCATTTATAAACAGATAATGTTATAGGATAACAAATAAAATTTAAAGGTATGGTAATACATCGCAGCAATATTTTAAGAAACAAATTAAAGTACATACCACTTTGGAAACCAAATTTTATAAAAAAAAAAGGATTAAATCAAACAATTAGTTGGATTATTAAAAGTTGTCTTATATTGTCTGGAGTATCCAATATTGGAAGAATTATCAGAAACTTTTCGTTATGTGTCAAAAAAATTTCCTCCAAACATCGATCTTGGACCATGTATAGCATAGAGATTTGGGAGTTACTTTTACCTAGACGATCTTTTAAATACTAGTTATTTATAAAAGTTTTTGTAGAGATGCTAATGTCGTTTGAAGGTTGGTAGCGCCCTCTACTTTTTCATAAATGCAACTTTAAAAATCAGTCTGGAATCAAGGGGCACAATTTAATTTAATTTACGCCAACGTTGTGCATATAACAAAATACTGTAGTCCTTAAAAAGTCACCATAAGTTAGTACTGTTGAACTATTTCAAAAAGTCTTCATAAAATAAAATATATATTTCAATGCAGCAAGTACACATCCTTGAAGCTATAAAGCGCAACTGGGCATTCCAGTTTAGTAGTTTGATGTTTTTTTTTTTTTCTCGTTGGCGTGCCTATGGAAGGAACCAGCAGCAGTTGCCTGAGCATGCTATTAAATTGCAGGACCCCCAAAAGCACGCAAGGATACTGCAGAACACGCCATAAGTTGCGCTTTAGCTGTTTTATAGCCGCAATGGAAGCCTTATCCGACATATTTGCCGAAAAAAAGAGCCAACTGATAATACGAAATTAATGTTTGGCTTGTTTTATTTCACTATAAAGCCTGTCGTCTTATGAAGATTAATGTGACCCATATTGCCATGGAAATGCAATCGTTGTCAATGATTCGAAAGTTGCACCCTAGTCCAAATACTGCAATTAGGCAATATACAAATTTGTATGCAGCAGTTGACAAAGTTTCTGGACAAGAACGCGATGCCATTAAGGGTAAGTACTGGTTATAAAGAGGTAAAAGTTGGTGTTCAGATGCTAACCCAAAGCCTAGTGAGTTCAAATTTGTACTTAATGCCGTAAAGTCATATAATAGGCACCTTGCACAAACACACATACACTTGTGTATATAGAAGGGATCCAACGAGCATACATATACACGCAAATGTCATAAATAAAGCGTTGTATATGTGTGTGTGTCCGTGTGAGAGATTTTTTCTTTGACCTAACAACATTTTTGACATGAACGAACCGGCTTTCAATCCCAATTCAGCATGAGGAGACCTGACCGCAGACACACACACATTTACATAACTTCATTTTTGGCTGCTTATTATATGTACTGTGCTATATACTCATTCAAATGTATACATAAACACATACTCGCATGTAAAGATTAGAACGCAGTACCATGTGCATAGAAAAATTTTCAAATAAATTCCTCAAAAGTGACAAGGACATTTACATGGAAATTCTAATACAAATATGTGAACCAAAACGCAGAGGTGTCCGACAGTAGGATACTCTGCATCCACTGTTATATAAAAAACCATTAATTCATTTTTTTTGGTGTCACAGTCGAGCTTTCGAAATAGCCATCACTTTCTTCTGTTTTTCTTTGTTCCATCTCCTGCCTAAAGGTAGTCTTGCCTGCTGTTGAAAATTTTTTAAGATACATACTAAGTGGCATTAACATTAATTTAATCATTTGAATCACACATTTTGTCGAAAATTGATAATTATTAAGGTGTGCCATTGGCTAAAATGTAATCAGTGCTTTCCGTGGCGAAAACAATAAAGAATTGTGCATTACAACTTTTGTGGTTCGGAAACGGATCTTGCCCAAAACTATAACACCCTTCATTCTGTGGCTGGGTGTAGGGTATAAAAACACACACATAGTCTGTGTGTATAAATGAGGCAAACATTTTGTATGCAGTGCATTAGAATAGAAGCCCAGCCTATACAGAGGTCCTCGTATTTGTTGGTACTTTCTATTGGCAGCTCGTACGTTTGTTAGTTGTTGGGGGATCGAGTTCTCAACAAATGTTTGTTGCAGTTTATTTGCCTATGTAATTGAGGTCGTAAGCAACAAGCCTATGTTGTAGCAACTTCAATGTCCCCCACCACCCCATAAACTCATGGTACCACCGATTACTAAGTGTGTTCCCTTGTAATCCTATCCAGCTTTAACTGACACAACCACAAATGCCAAACAAATTGAAATAGTTGCTTTATAAGTGGTACGAGTATTGCAAAATCGTATTGGAAATTCGATTTAACTCGTCACTCGACTTTGGATTAACGTAATACGCGTACATACAGAAATACAAAAGTTGAGCGTTGAATTTCGTTTTTCGATTGCTATTCGGGCTTAAGAGTGTAACACAAAACATTAACTCAACTTTTTCGAAAAGGAACCCACGTTTTTTTGGCATTAAGCATCTGAAGACATCAACAAATTCTGTCTTCCTCCTCCCCTAAAGTACCCATGCCAATTAGTTATAAATTTTTACAATCAAACTAACTTTTTACGAAACTTCATTGTAGCTACAAAATAATATCATAATATATACTTACAAATTTGTGCACTAAATCGAAAGTATATTTTTTAAAGTTTCTACAAAATGGCCAACATAAACATAGCTGAAGTACTGCAATTTATTCATGATGAATTACAGCCAGTGCGATTCGAGAAATTATTCAAGAAGTTTCGACCAAAAGATGCAACTTCTGAAATGGACATAGAATTTGAGAAAGAATTGCGTGAGGTCCTGGCGAAAGCGGTTGAGTCCAAAATGCTTATCGTGTTTTTGAATAAACTGTACTATATCAATACATATTACGACTTTAAGTCATTGTACTCGCCAACTGAAAGCGCGGAGAACAGTGATGGCGAATCAACTCTAAAAAAATGATAAAAAGTAGGAGAATTTGGCATCAGGTATTAAACTAGCAGCCATAACTTGGGGGTACGCTGGTTGGTAAGCTGCCATTATTATTTTATTAACGACGAATAAATAAATTTTTAATTTTTCGTTTTTCTAGTGCATTTTTCTAACATCTAATCGAAACGAAATTTTGGGATTTTGTTTGCAGTTACTTTATAAATATATTTTTTGCAGCATATTGATAATTATCCCTATGAATCAAATATTTTGTTTAAGGATTATTGTTTTTGAATAAATGTTAACTAATTCACTACAAATGTTTTCAGCATTTAAAATAAGAAATCTTTGACCTACACAAAAAAGAATCCTGAGCAAAATTTAGATAATTTACAGTCTGTAGTTCTTTTTATCGTACATACATTACAATCGCATAAAGCACTCTTAGTATCTTGGAAAAACGAATTATTATGGAAAGCTGCACTATTATAATATTTTCTGGAAACTCCTTATAGATGATGTTTGTGTACGGACTCACGAATGAATTAAAAGTTAACAATCACGTTGGGAATGTGAGCCAAATCAATTTATTTGCTTAGCATTTTATTTAACACTAGAAGTCTGCAATCAATTTTGATATAATATGCGGTCATAAAAATAAGCGATCCCTTTTAAATTTTTTTATAAAACCCTGCAAAAACTCTGAATAATATAAGTGGCCCAACTACTCTGAACGTAACTAGTTCTTTAATGGTTCAATAAAGACTAGTTAGGAAAATATGGTAAGAGCGTTTTCAGGGATTTACCTGTCCAATTATTCTCGCTCCATCGCTCTCTGAGAGAGTATGAGCGTTGGTGGCGTTTGTGTAAAGACAAGAAATAAAATAATTGCAAATTAAATAAATGATAATAAAATATTTTAATATTTATTTAATGCTAATTAATTAAAAGTTCCCACAACGACAAATTTTATTATTGTTTCGACTACTCGAATCGGGATCGAATTCTAGAACAGGCATATCATAGAATTGTAGGAGTAGAATTAAATTTATGCTAAGCCTTATTCTTTCTAACGCAGCTAGGTATCGAAGTTTATGGAGCAGGCTAGGGTGCCGGTTTTTAACTGGGCTAAAGGTACCTATTTCGAGGACAACTATTTTGCACCCCCTGGGTCGATAATAAAAACAAGTTGCAGCTTTAATTAAAAATTGAAGACACTGTGCAGCTCTAAGCGTAAATAGAAGGTATCGCCATATTCCACCGCCTGGCACATGATCCTATTTCGTCAAGCACAACCTGGAAAGGAATAGAGGCTCCTTGCAGTTACTGCAGGTAGGAAAAGACGTGCCCTGCCCCGGTTAAATCTTGGGCAAGGCCTGTTTGCAGTAAAAGGAGCAATCACACTGAACCGAGAACAGAGATTGGGTGATTTTCGGAAACAGAATACTTTACTGCAACTTGCAATGAGCGGGTATAGGACCAAATAATGTGAGGGAAGGAAGAGCATTTTTATTTTTTTTGTAACAATCCTTCGTGCGAGTTCCACTCTATCGGATGTTGGTCCTTCAGGTGAGATCTTATTTCACTCAGCGAAATTCAATTAAGCCCAAACCTAATTTTTACTTATACAATTTTTTTTGGCGATCAAATATTTTTTTTTAAGATTTAATAGATAATATTAAGTGAACAGAAATATCAGACTTCATTTTTTTATAAATAATTACCAAAAAAAACATGCACACTTAAAAAAACTAGTGTGAAATTCAATTAAGTTCACAATATTTTAATAATAAAAAATATAAAATTTATTAATGACCTCGGCATGGATTCAATGTCTTTTTGAAACTCGCGTTGGGAAATTTCAGCCCATTTCTTAACAAACGCCCGACGCAGCTCCTCCACGGTCTCAAATTTACGGCCACCGGCATTAGGGTGGCCATTTTTGCAACATCTCACAATCGTAATAATCCACTGCCTAAAAAAGTTCCATTTTACCTGCATATGGCGCCTGCAAAATTTAAAGACGATCCGAAAGTATTTGATGGTCGCGAAAATAGGTCAAAAATTACGAAAAATATGAACATAAATAGCGACCAAACGAAAATATTTTCCAAATATAATCGATGGGTAATTCAATTACCCACAGACACGTAAAAAAATTATCAAAATCAGTTTAAGTATAACCAGAGATATAAGCTGCCCATACTTAATAGGCACTTTTTTTTCTAATTTCGAAAATCGTTTTTTTCGCAATATCTCGAAGCCCGTTTTATAAAAAAAATTTTTGCTACATTTTAGATTTTAGCATGCAGTTTTACTACGGGATTTTTGTTGTTATGAACAGCCAATTCTAACTATTAAATTTAAAAATAAAAGAGTTTTGATTTAATTTAGTTGAATTTTTTATAGAACCAGCATATAAAAATTTTTTACGTCTACAATTATGATACGATTTTGTCAGATTGTAAAAGTTATTGATTTCATTTAATGATGAATAAATTTAAGCTTTCTACTATAAAATATAATTTCAAACCAAATTTTTTTTTTTTTCATCTTATTTAAAACGTATAATTATTTGATATTCATTTTAAATAACTCGCAATTTATAAATAAATTTCGATTGAATTAATTAAGCAAATTAAAATCAAAAAATATGTGTCAAAAATAATTAAATAAACTTATGCAAGACTTGTTTATTTTGTAAGCTAAAAAAAAAGTCATAATTATGTTAATTTATTTATAATACGTGGACAATATTAATTACATAAACCGGAAAAATGCATGCCGGAAAAACTGAAATATTTTTTTTTTTTTGTGTCCTAAAATCTGAAAAACTTAAATAATGTTTTATTTTGCTTGCAAATATCCTGTTTCCGGTGATGTGGGCTTTCATTTTTAATTCCAGAAAGACTTTACTGTGCTCAATCTTATAGTGTGCAAAATGGAGAACAGGTTGATCCTTAAAAAAACTATTGTTAAAAAAAAAAGATGGCGTACGTTAAAGTCGGGCGCAGACGACTTTGGGATACCCTGCACCACCACATTGCAATTAAGTCCGACAATTTTTTTTTTTTACAAAATTCGTTGTGTTTCGTTTGGTTTTGAAGAAATCGGAACCAAATTTGTCAGTCAGAAGTTTTTTATAATTCATAATCAGTGTACTTAATTTGATCAAAATCGGTTGACTATATCATATAGTCCCAATAGGACCGATCGTTCAAAAAAATTGTTTGATGCAAAATTCACTGATTTCTGTTTGTTTATGAAAATATCGTAGCCAAATTTGCCGAATAAAATATCGTTTGGAGGTCTTAAGCAATATTTCGGACTTAATTGAAATGTGTTGGTACAGGGTATCCCAAAGTCGTCTGCGCCCGACTTTAACATACGCCATCTTTTTTTAATGCGTCACTTCATCCATTCTTTATATGACATAAATATGAATCAACTCACTTTGGTGCAACAATGTTAAAAAAGCAATCATTTCTGTAAGGTTTTTGTGTTTTTTAAAAACTTCAACAATAGGATCCCGAAAAACTGTTAATTGGTCCCGTGCGACATTCTAAATTCTTAAAGGGTCTAACTGGAAACTGGTATTGGAAACTACCCCCAGCGATTTTTGAAAACTAATGATGCATAATCAAAAAAAAATTGTTTCGCGAAATTTCAGATCTTAAACTTAATACGTTGCGGCTTTATTTAAAAAAACGTGTTTTTCATTTTTATTTAATTGTGACTAAACAACTGAATGTTTTTGAACCATTTTTTTTTTAATTTAAGTTGGCAATGGGGTTTGAAAAAAAATATTTAATTTTTTTTAACCAACCCATTTTCTATTTGCCCAAGAAAGTCTCTATTAATTCAAGACACCGCCGTTCGGATTCGGCTATAAACTGTAGGTCCCTGTTCTCTTCGAACAGTTATTTATAGAGATCCCCACTGCTCCGCACAGGGGCGACTAACTAAATAGTCAGTCAGGGAAATTATTAATTAATTAACACATTTTCTTAAAAAAAATATGAAATTTGATAAACAACCACTCATTTTCTTCGTAATCGATCAAACTTTACGAGCCACGAAAAAAACTGTATGAAAAAATTTTCTAATATTTTTAAATTTACGTTCAAAATAGAATTTTTTTTCAAAACTAAAAATTTCGAAAAATTTCATATGAATGCATAAATAGCGTCCAAGCCGTAAAAAATTTGTTCCAAATATAATGGTAAGGTAATTCAATTATGTACAGTTTACTAAAAAAATTGTCAAAATTCGTTTGATAGAACCAGAGATACTTGCTTTTAAGAAAAGACACTTTTTTTTTTTAATTTCGAAAAATGGGTTTTTCAAAATATCTCGAAATCCGTTCCATGAAACTTTTTTTTTTGACTTCATTTTCGGAGTTAGCGTGCCGTTTTACTACGGAAATGACTTGAACGTGTTCAGGACACCAAGATTTTTTTAAATTTGTAAACTAGTGTAATTAAACTAATAAATTTTGTACCGTGAATATAAACAATTACTGAAAGAATTAAAAACTGAATATGGCGACGTGGTTTTTAATACCGAGGTACGTTGGCTAAGTAGTGACGCAATGTTAAAAAGAGTATACAATTTAAAAAGCGAAATACAATTGTTCTTGGATATGAAGAGATATGCCCTTCCTCATTTTGGTAATAATGAATGGATGTGCGATTTTGGGTTTCTTATCGACATGACTCAGCATCTCAATGATGTTTATGTGGAACTTTAAGGCAAAGGACAGCTTATTCACATTTTGTATGATAAAATTCAGGGCTTTGAGCGCAAATTAAAATTGTGGAAACAGCATCTTTTGCAGAATAATGTGTTTCACTTTCCATATAAAGAAAAAGAAAACGTTACTACTTCTCAAAAATTCGCACAATATATAGACATTTTAATCAAAGAATTTCAATTATGATTCCAAATGATCAAAGCTGAGAAGACAGCGGCTTCCATGAAAATGTTTTCCTCGCAATTTAATATCTATGTGGATACACTTCCCGAAGACTTTCAAATGGAAGTGATTGACATGCAGAGTATTACCGATTTAAAAAATGTATTTTTCTCAGTAAACATCTAAAAATTTTATAAATCTTATGTGAGCCCTGAGAAATTTCCGCTTTTGATGAAAAATGCAAAGCAAATGATATCTCTGTTCGGAAGTACGTATGTTTGCGAACAATTATTTTCAACCATAAAATTAATCAAAAATTGCCACCGTTCAAGACTGAGTCATACTGATATTGATCAGCTTGTATCGAAAAAACAATGCCAAATTTCTCATTGAAAATTTAAAGTAAATTCGTTTTTCTGTTCTTTTCTTGTTTGTTTTTATTTTGCACTAAAATTTTTACATGAAATATTTTTTCTTTTTTAATTTTATATTTTTTTTTATTCTAATATTTATTATTAATAAAGTTTTGTTAATTATTAATAAGTGTTACTTTACGTGCGGCCCGCCAAAAAATTTTAAAATTTAAATCGGCCCGTTGATTAAAAAGGTTGCTCTCGCCTGCTCTATTACAAACAAAAACCTCATAGTACAATTTTGAACATTTCGTTTCCTAAAACTTTTTTCTGCAACTGGTGGAATTCAAGATAAATTTACCCAAACATTTATCCAAATAACAGTACACTACGGGAGGGAGAGGTCACCTTTTTGGTTTTTGATTTTTTCGGTGATCCTTAAAACTTTGGGCAATAGTGTGCAGTTTTTTCAGGTCAAATTATATTTTTACTGCACTAAACAGGTTTTGCGGAAATCAAAGTTTTTAATGTTCGCGCAAAAACCTCAACCGAATGGCTTCCTTTTTTAAAAATATCATTTTAACAGGACCCCGACCTAAATCAACTTAAGCACTAATTATAGTGGACCCTAATCCCTTTCAATTAAGCATATATGCCACATTTATTTTTTAGTTCACTTGAGCTCTTGTGACGATCATGTTCGACATTTTATAAATGCCCTTATACAGATCAGAGAGATCTACATCAATTGCTTGGAGAAGTATTTGGTGGCTTAAGTGAAAAAAATTGTCTTGAGTAGTTTTTAAAAGTTAATTACGCAAAGCTTGATGTGGAAAACAGAGGACCCAGTGGGAGGCTGAAAGCGGGACTGGAAATATTATTGAAATAAGATTCGTTCCAAACGCTAAAAGCACTTGGAACTTACATAAGAAGTGACTCAAAACCTAATTTTGACATCGTTTAAAATCGTCGGAAATGATTAAAAAACAGAGAAGGAAAGAGCGACATGCTTGCCAAGCATATAAAATTGGGGATTTGCGTCGTTCAGAGTAGGGTCGAAAAGTAGCATCACTGAATTTCTGTAGAGTAAGCACGCAGATTTCGTTGAGCCCCTCGTCAAAGGCAACCATCCCTGGCTCGTATGTTGCATCGTTGTTCAAAACCTCTTATGAAACATTTTATTTTGGAGTTCTACCTCACCCAACTAAATGCGTATAATAGACAATACTTTGAATTAAACTTGGTGTACCATTCCTTTTAAATATTCTTCTCATTTGTCATATAAAAGTAATTTGTAACCTTAATAAATAATCATTCCATAAAATTTTTTCAATTTAAATTATTCTTTTTGCTTGCGCATTTTAAAGATGTCCAGCTATTAATTTAGTTTTAATATGATGAGTGAGATTTTTGTCGGTTTTGTTTATTTATATGTAATGAGAACTTGCTGCTTGTCATTTTAATTGAATATTAAATTGCAGTGTAGTTCATTTGTATACCCTTCACCTTAGAGTAAGAAGTATGTTAAATTTGGCCAAATATTAATAGCAGTAAGAAGAAGTAGCCGGACACCCCCCAAAGTTACCTCTAATATACTCAAAATGACAAAAACCAAAAGAACAAAAAACGAAAATGAATGTCCGTCTATCCGTATGATCACCTACATCTTCAGGATGATAAAAGCAAGGATAAGCAAAAGTCTCTCAATCTGAATCCGAGAGTCAAAAATCTCCAAAATCCATGTGTCCCTGTCATATGTAAAGTTTACACCCAATTTTTTGTGGGCCTATATTGTGTCAAATATACCTCCTCTCTAAAACCGGCCGAACGCGAATGGGAAAATTTGTTATATTAATGCCACAAAATTTGTTATATAAACACACACTCACCAAAAAAAATCCTTGAATGCGCTTACATCCTTAAAGTCTTTTTTTAGAAAAATTCAGAGTATCCCAAAGTCAGTTTCATTCCCGATTTAATTCAATTTTTTATACCTGCTTTTTAATTAAACAGCGGAAATGAACAATTTAATTAATTTATAATATTTAAAGCATTGTGCCACATATAATTATGTTATTTGTTAGCGTAAATTGGAAACTAACAAAAAAACCTTTTTATACACTTTTATATTTTTTTTTAATATATATATGTATTTATAATTTAGCTGACGCTGCGGGCTACATGTTATTTGATTAAAAGGGTCCAGATGTTAATTAAATACTCGTTTTTTTGTTTTTTTTTGATTACTAAACTGGAGCTCTGGCTTTGATTAGATCTGTTAAAAAAACAATAGAGACAATAAATTAAATGAAAGTTTAATTAAGCAGAGTAAAAATCAATGGAAAATTGTTTTTTTTTAATATTGCTACGTCAGTATTGTTAAATGATTTAATTTCAAAACTATTTACTTAGTTTCCATAGACTAAGTATTCATTACAACCAAATTGAGAACAATTTTTGATTTCTGCATATTTTAGTTATATCTGCCTTCAGAAAATAAGTAAGTTTACTAAATAATAATAAATAAAATAAAAGTACAACAGCAAGTTTCCATTGAAACCTTCTATTGTGAAATTGAAAACAGTAGAAAAAAAAAATTGCAGATTGGGATGACAAAAAAACTTATATTTGTTAACTCAATTTCCGAAAAGAAAATATGTACAAAAAAGTTGTAAAGTATACACTACCAAACTGGTTTCTTTGAACTATATATCCAAAGTATACGTCACTCATGCGATGCGGTATACAGTATGCCAAACTGGTCCTTTCGAACTATTTACCGAACTGTCAAGGGAAGGGGTATACAGTATACTGAACTGTATACTGTTGATACGAAGTGTGGGACAATTGTATACGTCCCAGGACATGCCCATGTTAAATAATACAGTTAAAAGCATTTTTGGTGGATTGGCGTGGAACCAGTCCTATATACCAAAAGACTAGTCGTTTCACTATTTCTGTACTAGTACGCAGTACTGCAGGGTATGTATATACTTAAAATTCTTCTTTGCGCAACGATGTCTTACCTATTATGGTTTCCAAGACGCAGGTTGTAACAAGGGCAAACAGACAAAGCTTTATCGATAACAAAATCAATGCTGCTCTAATGGCCTACCTGTAACTATCATAAACGTACTCGCAGCATAAACCTTCAGTAAAAGAAAATTGCAACTAGTGCAATAGTTTGGATTTTTCTAACTTTAATGCAGAGCCAAAATTTTATATATCCAATCATTGTCTAAACCTCTCCTTATTTTTTCCCATATGAAGTCCATAGTTTAATTGGCTCCATTATTATCCTGTTTCTATCGAGTGAATTGTTACTAATTACCTACTAGCCAGAACCATTAATTATCATTTATTCAATTGTTAGGTACTTAAACCATTTTTTTTTTCTTCCTTTGCCTGGAACACTTTTTAATATAAGCTTTATTAAGCACTTAAACAATTAGCAATACTAAAAGAATCAAGTGGGCAGATTGCAGACGTATCATGCTGACTTTAATATACTCTTAACCCTCGGGTGGGTTTGATTTTAAGATACACTATGCCTTCACATTATTATATTATCGAATGGGCATCAAGAGGCCAACACTTTACAAACTAAGCTAGTCTTACGTTTGATTTTGCATATGAGGTGGCGTGCACTCACTTTATAGCCTATAAAATACTCTATTGCGATTATGTACGATATTTATGGATCGATTAAAATAATACTGCTGTGTCCAAAAATACCAATTAGTATCACCAATTTTCTTTACGTCCATTATTGTTTGTGTTCATGCCGCAACGGCATGAGTGTCTTAAGCCTACCTCCGTGCTTAGTTTTGCGCAAAGAGCGTAAGCTGCGCTCGATAAAAGAGCGTAAGCTGCGCTCACTAAGCTGAAAAGCTGCACAAGAGCAGAGCTGGGCAGCCCATAGCCCAAACGGGCACTTTTTGTTCAGGCACTTACGGCAGACCGCTCTCTTTTTGCCCAGCTCTGCACAAGAGGTGATCCCGACCCCGCTCAGCTTATGCTGTTCTAAGCTGAGCGCAATAGAATTAGTTCTCTATTATCAATTAATGTAAGCACACACGTGCACGCGCATTTCTCGTTTGCTCTATTTTTACATTTAAAATACATACATAAACGAACATACACTCAACAATAAGGACGATTACCTACAATTTCAACCACTACAACAACAACACTTTAAGTGGGCAAAGGTCATACAAAAGGTATCAAGAAAACATCTATAATACATACAACAAGAACCATCCAGGAATTCTCCCCACCTCAACAGTTTGAGTTATGCTAAGAGTCAATCCGGCGATTTTTGAAATACCTAAATTAATTGAGCACAGAATGTGCGAAAAATGTTGTTTCCGGAATGAAGTTTCATGTGCAGAATGTTGCATGAGGCATTTTTTTGAGCAAACTATATCCGAAAGAAATTATTAAAAGTGGTTTAAACAGATCAAAGAAAGAAGAGAAAGCGTTGAAGACGAACAGCGGTGGACAATCAATCGCAAATGAAAAACCTCAGATCCAAGAAATTATAGATTTGGGGCTTGCCAGCCGTCGAATTTCAATAAGGGACCTAGGTGATAATGTTTGAATTTAAAAAGAATCCGTCAATTTCATTTTAAAAGACGTTTTGGTGCTCACATCAACTCTCGATTGAAACCAATAATACTGAATTTTTTTTTAAAAAGACTGCAATGATTCTTTGAGATTTTTTCGTCAGAAAAGAAAATCCCATCGTTCCACAACCTCCGTATTCACCTTCTGGCTTTTCCCTAAACTCAAAAGACCACTCCGGGGACACCGTTTTAAATAGATTAAAGAGATATAACGTGAATTGACGCGAGCTTTAAAGGCCATCCCGGCCAATGACTTTTCAGCATGGATGATGGATTGGGAAAAACTTCAGTATAAGTGCATTCTGTCCGGAGTGGATTACTTTAAAGGCGACGAAATATATGTAGAACTTGAGCTTTCAAAGCTCGAGTCCGTTCAAATAAAACGCGCTTTTCTTAGGTTTTTTAATAAACTCACTTAACTAATGTTTATTAAGTTTATTATTTCGTCATTTAAACAACTTAATTTGCGTTTTACATTCTTTACTTCATTATTTTATAACTGCTTAACAAACGTCTTAACAGTATGGCTGCTCTCTCAAAACTCCGCACTGCTGCTTTAGTGCTACCAACTCTTGTCTTTCTTACTTTATTAACGCTGCCAACTTCTTTGCTTAATGGTCAGCTGCTTAGCTGCCAACTACCATTCCCACATATATTTGGATGAATAAATGAAGAGTTCTTGAACAAAAAATTGGGCTTACTTTTTGGACACAGTAGTATCACGTATGTAGAATTTCAAATATTTCTAATATAAAATTTGGTCACACTATACTTTCCAAGATCTAGGCGTACAAACTGACAGATGAAAAAGAAATGCAAACAGATAGTAATAAGAAAGTGCAGAGCTGCGGCAAACATGTCAGCTGTTTTGTATCAAACAAAAATAATTTCGCGCCAACACAACATGACAATTTATCGAAAGAATAAGGGAAATATACAAGTTTATCGAAAATAAAAAGGAATATAGTGACAAAAAAATTAGTTTTCCGGAGCACGACTGAAAAATCACTTTTGTATTCCTCAATAAAATTTTCTAGTTTTCCGTGCTCGTGAAAAGCGAACAAATTTTTTTCAATTTCGATTTTGCGTTCTTCTGTTGTCGACATGTAATCCCAATATTCCCTGATGATATGAAATTTTTAATAACCCGATAAACAATTGGAATTTGGAAAAAACAAATTTACGAAAATCATCAGCATCAAAGAGATCGATTTAAATAGTGGCTTAGTCCACGTTTGTCCTTTCCGCATGTTTCCATATCAAGATTGGCTGAATTCTGCAGATATCAACTCAATTTGTCCATCATTTTGGTATAAACAACTTTTGGTCTGCTACATCGCCTCCTGTCTGTTACACTCATTGCACATTTCTATAAAATATACTTGGGTATAACAAAAGTTGGTATGACACTTATGAAAGGAAATCAATCAAGACATGTTTAGCAATTAATTTATTTCAATCAAAGGAAAATTTAATGACCAATAGTAAATAGGTAAATTGTAATCACAAAACGCGTGCAGACAATCAAAAAGGACATAAGTCAGGTGAAAATATATATATATGAAAGCACACCTGTCAGACACACATAAATACTAAATACTCATACATGCACAAACACACACGCACGGACACTTTGACTTGCTTTAAAAGTCATTTAATTGCTACGGAAAGTCAAATGGGATCGCGTTTGTATGTGTGTAATATATGAAGCATGCCACGCACACAACACATAAAACATACATATATACAGTCAGTCCAAAAAGTTTGAGTCCAGCGCTATATTTAAAGTTTATCTGTAAAAATCTTTCGTCTACTTAGCATGCATAAAATATTAGTAGACCATTCTGAAATAGAGCATACTTTTACACTGGGCTTAAATAGTATATTCATTCAGTGATATGTTTGGTCAGCCTAAGCGCAAAAATCAACATTGAAATTTTTTAAATTGCTTTGGTTATTATTTTAAATTATTTTTTTTTACTTTAACTTGTGCTACACAAATTTTGAAAAGAGTTTGGTGATTTGGTTTTTTTATAGTTTAAGTTTAGTTTAGTTTTTTTAGTATTACATTTTGAGACAGGAATATACGTTTTCCAAATCTATATTGAAAGTTCTTTAATAAATAAATCTTTTTTTCAACTTTCTTTTTTAAGCGAAGCAATTTCCCACTAACCAGAAAGATTTCTTAAAAAACGAAACTTGGGTAAGCTGTTTCTTGAAGATCTGAAAGGTCCACGAAATCGGCCTCTATGCGAATATTTTTTATACACTCCTCAAAAAACTTTTTGATAGCAACGAGAACATTTGGTGCACACAAAACATATTTACATTAGCTGAAAAAAAAATTTGTACAAAAGTGAATTGTTTATTAAAAGTTTATTGTTCGGACCGCTTTTCTTCAAAGGAAATACAATTTTTCGACGAAAACAATTGGAATTTCCAGCAAAAATTGGGTATAGAAATCTTATTCTATTATGACCGATTGATTTTTATTGCTGCGTCCCTTTAAAATTTGTAATACAAAGTATTTATTGCTATAAAAATAACGCTGTCGATTAACTATTTTGATACACTGTGCCAAACACATAAATTTAGTGAAATTTATAGACCAAGTGCAAAGTCCAAGTGCTATGCTTAAAGTTTGTCGCTGTGTCTGTCTCTAAATGTTATTTAATTAAAGCACGCGACATTATAACGGTACACATTCATGTACATACATATACAAAAAAAAAAATCTACTCAACTAGATACTAGGTAGAGCTCCTCCAAAGTGCGGACATGACAGAGACATTGATTTATATTGTGCTGCAAGTCGCGCTGAAGTCGCGTTAAAGTCGCACCGAAGCCGCATTGAAGCGACGTGATAATCAAATGTCATTCTTAGCATGCTCTGGCCAGAGCTGCCAACCCATTCAACGAGTGTTGAGTTGTGAAGCATATGAACTGGGGTATGGATATCCTAGTATGGGGTGCTTACATTATACATATATTGTACACGACAAGTGCTTAATTTATTTTGCATTAAAGCCTCATTTATCTTTTCTTATCGCAACAACATTGAAGATTTACTTGAAAGCCAACGAAAAGTTACAAAAAAAATGGGAAGGAAAAGCTTATGGTGCTTGCCGAAATTTACATACTCTACATATTTTGCATTCTAAGCTGCATTTAACGATAAATGTTTTTTTTTTAAGATTAACTATTTGGCTAAACATTTTTAAAATAAACTTTGGATTTTAACCCCTGCTTGGTATGTTAGCGTGTCTTACGGATTCTTTGATACCCTATAATTAAATAATGCATAGTATCATAGTCAAGGGCTACAGTTTACACAAACACACGCACTTTTTTTATTTAAGTGGAGATTTTGCTTTCTAAAACTTAGCACCGCAGTATGTAAGCATTTCTTTTGGAAATTATTGTTTTATAGAATTTATTGATGTTCTTGTAGAAAATCATGGTCTTGGATAACATATGAAATATGGTAGTGCCAAAAATGAATCCAGTTTGTACAACCAGCTTCATCGTAACTGTATTGAGTATTCTTCCCTCGATATCGAATCGCTACGACTCCGACTAAAAATCGATATCGCCGGTATCGCCACCGGAACTTAATTTGATATTTTACGTTCTGGTCCTAACGTTAAAAGTGTTTCATATTATAAAGCGCTTTTTCCCCATATTTCTCCTTTTTCAATAATACGTACCATATAAATTTAATAATAGGTAATTAAAGGTAAAAAAGGTAATTATGGAACTTTTTTTCAAGTAGGGTGGAACTATTTCGAAAACAAATGGCAGAACTTCCGCAATAAAAGTAATTATTGGTAAATACTACGGCTTGTTTATAAGCTCAGTCCCCAAATTGAGTCCGAAATCTAACTGCGTCAGAAAAAATTTAAATGGATCTAAAATTCATTACCATATTAATGGAATTGTTTCAAAATTGTCTAAAAAATGCTCTCGAACCGAAAAAAGTATGGTATCGTATCTAAACATCCAAGACAAATTGGAAGTGTCTCATAATTTATCGATAATAAAAAAAGTTTTTAATTTGATTTAAAAAGTCTTAAGCACCTGGCCACATAACTAATTTTTTCCAAAATTAATTATCTTTTCAACACTTTTGATTTGATTGTCGATTGTACTTTATTTCAAAACTTATGATTTTTCCGAAATTCGTGAAACTACTTGAAAAAAATTATTTCGGTTCAACAAAAAAACATTCCGATAATTTGACAAATGGATAAATAAGTACTTAGGTTGACCATATTTAGCAAGCGACTGAAGATATTTTAATAATTTTTTAATGCAATACTTTGAATTAAAAAAAAATATGGCATTTTTTTTAAGTTATTATTAATTTTTTTTTTAAATTTAAAATTGATATATGCTAAAAAATAAAAATATTAAACTAACTGAGAGAAACAAATAATATCCCTTCAGTCCGGATCAGGCCTGAACTAGTCATGAAATCATGCCTGAATTTTCAGTACCAGCCATGAATCTACGCATTCATTTGTCATTGAATTTACCACATGAATGTCCTAGGCGCTCAGGCCTGAACCTTAGCTGTCATGCCTGAGATCATAGATGAAACTCTTTATGATTCGGACATAAATTCAGTGCTGATTCGTTTTTAAAAGTCAGGTCTAAAATCATAGGTGAGTAATTAGTACACTGGAACAAATAGTCTTCACACATTTTTAATAAAATTTTATTATCAATTTTAATGTAATACATATTATAAATTACAGTAGCTTGAGATATTTTAATTGACATTTTTGGGGAACTTCATAACATTACGCAGCTGTCATTCCGGTGGGCCAGAGTCCGCTGTAACTGGTATTGATTCTAAAATCAAAAACTTTTTTTATATATATTACAATACCCGAATTTTTCCTACCAAGTCAAGAGATATAAAATTTCTGAAATCCTTTCAAGGCAATGTTTTTTTTGCACGCCGTCACTGTTGGGGCCGATGCAAAGGCATCAATCAATTTTTTTGTCTTCCTTACAAATTCGTCAAAATTTTTCAAAGTTCTATTTTTTCAATTAGCCCAAACTTACGCAGTTGGCTTTTAAATAATAATATTTAATGAATACTTACCTAGAAATTCTAAGTCCCTTACATACCTAGAAATTAAAATTTTCACAGCAAATTTTCTTTGTGTAATAAAGAAAACGTCAGAAATAGCTACGCATACAAACGCAAACCCCAATAATAATATTTCTTGCTTTAATTGTCTGTCAAAAGAAAGAGATAGACAGAGAAATATTATATTTGTCCTTGTTTCTCTTGCAAAGCCATGAGCATTCGCTTCCTTTTCGTGTCTGAATTCAGGCCTGAACGACCGAACTGCAGGGATATATAAATGGGTAACTCCTATAGTTGAGAAAGTTATGAGTTTTTTTATTTTTTTTTTCACCATAGTACTTAGAGCCTTGAAAAAAAGCATATAAACAAAAAACATAGGAAAAGAAGTATTAATTAAAACTCGCTATAAATGCACTATGTGAAATTTTAGGAGAAATTTCCAAAGATGCTATAAATATCTGGAGCAAGTGCCAAAATATTCAAGCGCAAAGATAACAAAAATCTTATTTTTACGAAAAAATTTTGCTTTACGAACGTTTTAAATATTATATTCAAAAGAATTGTATAAGAAATCTATAAATCATTCCACAAAGCAAACAATAAAAAAAAGCTGTTTGCAACCAATTTTAAATAAACAGTATGGACTCGACAATGTTTTGATAAATATTCGATATATTTCAATGACACCTCATTTGCTTGAGCTTGGTGAATACTTTACAAAGACAAAAATTATGTGAAAAGCCCTCCTGAAGCTTGTACAAATTTTCAACTTTCAAATAAAAAAAATGCCCATAAAAAAAGGTAATGTTGGATTTAAAAAAAAAAATAGTATCCGTGTATCCCATACCTAGTCGGTTACTATTACTTGAGGGTTTTTATTCTGGAAACAATTTATTTTTACAAAAACTGCCAAATCTTTTTGAAAGTGTGCATACGCCCTCCGTAAGGGTATTCCAGTATTAGGCGACAAGCACTGGCGACGCGCCTCTAATTTATGTGCCTTTCAGCTTCAGTTGCAAGCAAACCTTGCTACGCTCGTTTTTTTTTAAACCTTTTATTTTATTTCGTTGGGGTTTTTTTGTTTTGTTTCAATGTGGCAATGTCTGATCCTGGCGCTCCTTTTTGCATAGTACGAGTCCTTGCAATTTTGTAGCTGGTCAATACCCCAACTATAAGGTGGACAGCTGAGCAGAGAAGAGAGCGGCTGAGTTTATTAATTGTAACGCCTCAACAAAAATTGTTTGGTATTTTTGTTTTGCCGGTTTCTCTTATTTCTCTTATTTTTTCTGTTCCTTTATTATTACATTTTTTGCTTTGACTCTATTTTTTTGTTATTGGATGTCTGGCCGCAAAAGCTTTTTGTTTTTTTTTTTGTGTTTGGTATAAACTCATACAACACCAAAACTGACCACTGCAAAAAGTCAACGCCTGCGGTTAGGCTTTTAAATTGTTGCCAATTTTTTTTAGGCCTTATACATGTATGCTTGTATCTGTGTGTATCTGTGTCTCTGTTTACGGCTATGTGTGTGTGTTTGTATGTCTGCGGTGGATATGTTGCTCTGAAGCCATTATTGAATTAGGTCCACAAAAAAAAAAAAAGATACAATATATTTAGAAAATATAAAGCAAAATGTGCGTTTGGGGCAACGGATATGAAAACTGGCGGCGTGTTAAATGAAAAATTGGAAACTTAAATAAACACTGTTTCGAAATGTGAGCAAGATGAATGTTAAATCCTTGAGTGACACGTTTAAATCGTTGAGCTTGTTTAAGAAGTAATATTTGCTGACTTTAGAAATCTTAGATGCCAATTATGGGTGACACACTATGACGTGGTCATGTCAACTCACTTCATGCCTGACTTAACAAACACGGAAATCAAAAAAGATTTGAGAAGAAAGTTGGCTTCTAAAAATTTAAAAACTTAATAGAATTTTCGTGGAATAACTTTAAGTACAAAAAAATTTTCGCTCTCAAACTAAGACCGAATATTTAAACCCTGCACCTATAGGTACAAAGGGTATACTAGATTTGTGCAATGTTTGTAACGGGCAGAAGGAAGCGTGGCAGACCCTAAGTTCTTTATAATACAATTATTATCATAACCTCGGGTAGCGATTGAGCCATGTCCGTCTGTCCGTCTGTATGAACACCTAGATCTCGGAGACTGTAAGAGCTAGAGATGCGAAACTTTACCAGCTGATGCGTATATTTCCTCAGAAGATGAAGTTTGTTGAATCATGTCAATATCTTTCTCCGTTCCCCCGTAGCAGGGTTTCGCGGTTTTTAGCTACACTGTTTAATATAGCAATCTGAAACTAAACAGAGCGATGCGTTGTGGTTACATGCATCTGTGTGTCAAAAATAAACAAAATCGGACGAAAACAACAAAAGTTATAGCCAAAAATGTACAAATTTCACCACCCCTTGCCAATAAACTGCGTCAATATTTGACTCTACGTAATTATGGTAACAAGTGACCCAGAATCACAATTTTTGGTTAGCTGATTCATGTGGCTCTAATGAACAAATTAACATCTTAATTTTATCAATGTGTAATCATTCATCTTACTCATACGCTGCCAAGCTCTACACTCCTTCTTACTACTCTAATCCTGCCAACTCGCTTACTTATAATTGTCAGATGGTCAGCTGATGGGATGCCAACTGCCATTCCTACATATATCCCATCATTAAAGGGAAGTATTTGTTCATAGATGTTTTAACAAGTGTGTGAAATTTTATTAAAATAAAAAAATGTAGATTATTCTTATAAGAGTTTATGAACTAAAAAGAAGATTATATAAATTTGTATGTGATTGTTTGAAAATCCTATATTGAGATTTTAGTAATTTTTATACCCTGTACCTATAGGTACAAAGGGTATACTAGATTTGTGCAATGTATGTAACGGCAAGAAGGAGGCGTGGCAGACCCCAAGTCCTTTATACCAAAATGCTTATCATAACCTCGGGTAGCGATTGAGCCATGTCCGTCTGTCCGTCCGTCTGTCCGTCTGTCCGTCCGTCCGTCTGTCCGTCTGTCCGTCTGTCCGTCTGTATGAACACCTAGATCTCGGAGACTATAAGAGCTAGAGATACGAAACTTTACCAGCTGATGCGCATATTTCCTCAGAAGATCAAGTTTGTTGAATCATGTCAATATCTTTCCCCGTTCCCCCGTAGCAGAGTTTCACGGTTTTTAGCTAAGCCACTTAATATTTTAATCTGAAACTTAACAGAGCGATGCGTTGCAGTAACATGCATCTGTGTGTCAAAAATAAACAAAATCGGACAATTACAACAAAAGTTATAGTCTAAAATGTAAAATTTTCACCTCCCCTTGCCTATAAATTGCGTCAATTTTTGACTCTACGTAATAATAGTAACAAATGACCTAGAACCACCAATTTTGGTAAGCTGATTCATGTGCCTCTAATGAACAAATCCACATCCAAATTTTATTAATGCAGCCCCCCCCCCCCCGCAATCGATTTACCGTGTTTTCTCCCAAACCCTTCAACATATCCCCTTGAAACTTACCCCATATACTTTAAATAACTCCTTTGACTTAAATTTCGATTTTCATCAAAATCGGTTAAAATTTGCGGAACTTATAGGTAATATCAATATCGTTTGCACCAACAAAAAAATGTTCCAATTGGAAATTCTTAGTAAGAATATGCAGGAATAAATCTTTTTTTGAGAAAAAAGGTACAGGGTATTACACTGTCGGGCACCGCCTCGACTGTATTACATTTTTTACTCTTGTTTTGTGTTATTTAATTTTGAACAGTCCTGTCTTCTCGATTTATTTGGTCGCCTTTACATTCCTTTCATTCTAGAAATTTGTTATTAAAATGAAAATTACATTTAAACTGTTGAAAATCCGAAAATATTATTTGGCTCATGATTTTAGACTTTTTCCAGTCTTTTTTTTAGCTATAACATATATAACATTTCATATATTTCACACTTTTTTATCTCAAAAACAATACTCTCATTTTCGATTTGGTAAAACGAGTTACAAAACGTCTATTTCAAGATTATTTAAAATCCGATTTTGAGATTTTGGTCACGATTTTGGTCAGATTTTTTGCTCTTAATTCAATATTTTCTGGACTAATTTAAAAGAAATCAAATTTTGTGCCCAATTGGTGAAGATTTTATGACCAAAAATCTTAAATTCAGACGTTTTTATCTGTGATCATATATAAGGAAATATTTTTGGTACCCTTACGTATATTTAACTTAAGAGTATATAACAAATCTATCTATGTCTGAAGTATCTATCCAATGCATATAGAAAATAAGTTATGCCTATATTTTTCGGTGTAATATAATATCCAAGTTCATGCTCATAGACGAAAAGACGAACATGTCTAGTTTCTCGGCTAGGGATACTTATTATTTCCCCAAAGCACATCCAAACAAGCCGGAAAATGTTTCCAGAAGTCTAAAATAAATTTATGGGTTACCACGCTTCTTCTGCCCATAGCCTAAGGGTTATACGATATACTCTTTACTTAAGCTGAAATAATGCTTGCATCGTCAAAATAAATCTTATAACAGATATTGATGGATATACCCTTATTCCTAATTTTGTGACTCAAAAATCATTTTTTTTTTAACTTTAAAGCTATTCTGGCCAACTTTGGTTGTGACACCTTAAGTTTGGCCCAAAGGGCTACGAAACTTCTGCAATAAACAAGCGGAAAAGTGAGCCAAGGCAACTTTTTCGGATTTGGCCCTCATCAATTTTACACGCAATTTTCGACGCCTGCTTGCAGGCCAATAAAAAACGGTTACAAAATTTGCCAGAAAATTATAGAAGGGTCGAAAAAGGTAAGAAACAAGCTCTGACAAGTGACTATAAAATAAATCAAAAAATAATAATAATTTTATATTACGTATAAAGGCAAAAGGCAGCAGTCTACAGTCTACCTGTAGTTGGCCAATAAAATGAATTATTCACTTTGGCCGTGCAACAGCCACATGTGGCATGCGGAAATGCTCTTAGACAATTCCAGTGCCGGACTGGAAGTAAAGCATGGCCTTGCCAGCAGCATAGGGGAGGCAGAACCTGAGAGCGAGCAGCGCTTTGACTCTCCACGGCTGCCAAGGCGTGCAAGGAGAAGCCACCCGCACAATTTTTTTTGTTTTTTGTGATTACGTCACACGGCATTGCATATGGCATGCGAACCAAGGAACACGGTACAAAAAATGGGAATGAAACTCAAAACTTCTTGTGCCTTGTAATGATTTATTGTGTGGGCATAAAAAGCAACAGAAAACAAACAAACATCTTAAACAAGAAACAGAAATCTGGGCTCAAATATTGTTCATAAGTTAATTACTTTTTTGGGTTTTTCGTTTGGCAATTAATTTGTGCCTTTTGTTTTTCTTTTATTTCTGCTCTCTTCTATATTTTGTGTAATATTTTATAATTGTAAATGCAGTTGACTTAAACTTATTATCGTTATTGTTGTTTGTTTCTGTTTGATTTTTAATTGCTTACTTCTTATGTAATTTTCACAAGCTGAAACTAAGGTTGCGCCTTTGGGGTATGCATAACTTTTTTCAGATACCCTATATTCAGGATAGAAGACGACAGAATATTACGGATTTGCGCAAAATATGTAACAAGCTGAATGTAGCATGACAGATCATGAATTTTTTGAAATGTGATCATATATTCAGGTATAAAATGTTGTCTTAACAGAGAGCGCAAAAATGGAAATTCATCATCTGTAATGGATCGTAGCTAATAATTTTTAAGACGAATTATTGATTTTATTCTTTGATTTTTTAATCTAAAAATGATATCAGATAATTATAAATTTTAATAAGTTAATTTTTCAACTTTCAAAAACAGAAAATAAAACATAAAAAACATTTTATTATTATTTATTGATTATTTTCTTTAAAACTGAAAATTAATTATAATTTTTTAAGATAAAAATAAATTTTCATTTAAGAACCACGAAATTACTTTAATTTTTCAACTTTTATAATAAAAAAAAGTGATACAGTCGAGGCGGTGCCCGACCTGTAATTTTTATCTCAAAAAATTTGATCCCTGCATATTCCTTCTAAGAATTTTCAAATTGATTTTTTTTTTATTGTTGCAGAACGATGTCTGTCCTGAATTTCAACCGATTTTGATGAAAATCGAAATTTACGTAATTCAAAGTATATGGGGTAAGTTTCAAATTCATACATATACATATTAGTAATTATTATTTCATTATTTTGGTTTAAAAAATTATAAACATTACGAGTCCTGTTGCAAACTAAAGCTTATTCCTTGCACAAAAAAATTTTTTTTTTAAATTGGTTGCAGGATATTCCATTGTCAGGTACCGCTCCAAAATATTCATATTTTTTACAGTGTTGTATTTCAGCTTATCCATGCGAAAAACATTTTACTGGGTCAATGTAATATTTTTCAAACAGATTACAACAACAACAAAGCAACAACAACAACTGCAATTATAGCAACAAAGTGCAGCAAAAAGCGCAAGTAAAACAGCAACAGCAACAACAAGGAAGGAAAATCAACTCAATCGACAGGCGGCAACTTTTTATTTTCCACGTTTAAACGAAAATCGATTCCAGCTTTAGAATTATTCCTTTGAGGCTACACACGCACAAGCATATACAAACATATACTCAATACAAAAACACTTGAAAAAAAGGTTAAAATGAATTCAGGCCAACAAAGTGTTTACGGGTCAAACGAATTAGTAACCGGACCAAATTGATTTTCGCAAGTCTTTGGTCAATTTTTGTTTTGAATATTTCTTGCAAAAAATTAATTGATATATTTCGAAATTTGAATATCATTACATTAATCGACCGTGCTGCGGAAAACGAAAAAACCAAAACGAACAGTTTTATTCGGATTCCATTTTGCGTGCTTTTTTTTGCAGATAACTTTGCCTTTTTTTTTGCTTTTTATTTTGGTTTGATACAAAACAGCTGACATGGTTGCACCTTTCCTTACCTTATGTTGCTTACATTTTATTAATATTGCTATTACTTTTTTATTCTGTCTTTTAAATAATATTACACAAAAACTTTGGCAATATCAAGAAATTAAAAAAAAAAAATTATTTCAGTATACAATTCCAACTTTTTCAAAAACATATTTTGCCGATTCGTTTTAATTCCTCTTACAATAAAACATTCGGTTTCAAACCACATAAAAATTTCGTTTTGGTGAAATTAGTAGCAAAGATATTTTGTCGATTCGTCTTAGTTCTTTTTAGCAAATTTTTAAAAGATTTTATACGTGCTGTAGTAGTGGTGTGAAGTTTAGGGGTTGACTAACCAATAACTATTTACAAATACGTCTACTTCATCATAAAAAAAACATTTAAAAAAAATTTTTTTTTTATATATATCTATAATAGGGTTTTCTTTAGAAATTTAAAAGGATAACGCATAGGTTTTGCAAAAATACTTACATTTCGTTCCGGAGCTCAGAGCTCCAAATCGAGATGAACAATTAATAAAATAAATCTTAAAAGCCGATAGACTGGGAAGACAAAATCTTTGACATCGGTTACAAAAAGATCACTGAGTATATATTGACTAGAAACTTTAGAACACCTATAGAAAACCATTATATAAACGGCTCTTTGGCATTCAAAGGATCTGTCCCGTGTGTCGTTGGACAAAGGACGCGCTTGCCAGAGTCTGTGCGGGAAATATAAGGATATTGGCAGGCATGAAAAGAAGCTCAATCTATCCATTCGAGAAGAACTCAAGTATGATGTTGACTGGGTTATTTTCGAGACATTGCAGACTTAGAAAGCATCTGAGCATCCTTTCAGTGCATGTTTCTGGAGTATGTCGGGGCTAATAGAATATCGATTTTTGATATCAACCGACTTAGACTCTCCTATAAAATCAAGCTTGCTTCTGGATAGGGACTGGCTTACAAACATTGTGGCAAATACGACTCTCTCCAAGAACCGAAACTAACCATTTTTTTTTCGCTCAGTGTACCAATATGCTTTATGTTATTTTTATGCATTAGGATTTTGTTAGCTGCAAAGAGAATTGAACTGCAATGCACTAAACGCCTTTAACTAGAAAACATGGTTTTTAGTGCCTGGAAGCATTGCTTTTGTGGCAACAATTATTATTGTGGTTTTAGAAGGGAAGGCGTGGCACATAAAGGCCATAATGGTCGCCAACAAGAACAATAACATTAGAAGCAATAACAAATGCTGGTACTATGTGCATAATTACTATGGCCGGAGCAACAGTTTAGCCAGCTGCTTACTCAGAGGAGGAGGCCATTAAAAATTAACTGAAAGGCGCAGTTAACCCCGAATCCACTGGCCCCCGCCACAAAACATTTCTATATGCTGCAGCTGCATAAATGAAAACTAATTTCGAGTTTTTCAATCTGGGTTAAAAGGGTTTTTTGTATGCAACTTAAGTGAGACGCCAGAGCGGGTGGAAAAAGGAAGTTGCAAAGAGCCAGGAGCTGCAATTGCTGTCGATGCAGCCGCCGTTGTGCAATTTTAATCAGCAACCCCTTTGAATCCTTTAAACAAGGTTTCATTGCCTTTGCAATGTGGGGTATCCTTGTGCAGAGATGGGGGTGTGTGTTTTTACAAATCATTTGCAATTCATTTGCCAGGCACTTATGAAACGTTTAAATGCCAGTTTTTAATTACAAGGTTCACTCGACTCAACTCACGCTACCTCAGGCGCAGGCTTTGGCGAATTTTTGCTCACGGAGTGGCAACAACAGCAAAATAACGAGCATAAGGCGCCACTTACAACTGAAACTATTGTATCTGTAACTACTGCCTTTTGTAACTGCATCTGTATCCGTGTATCTGTGTATGTGTATCTGCAAGTGTATTTGTTTCGTATTAACTTAAATCAAGCGCATTCAAGCCGCCTCATGACTGCTACTCCGGCTTTTAAAGCGCACCCAAGTTGACTCCTTGAGTGGAAGCTACAGGAAGAGAGCAACGGCATTAGTGGCACAACTTCAGGTAGCTAAGGCTCAATAATGTTGTCGTTCTCGTTGGAGCTGTTGTTGCAGTCATCGACATTGCAAATACTTTTGTAATCAGGCAACGACTTGATGCAGTAACCAGGGCTGCAACAAATAAAATGTCGTGTGTAGGAGAAGATAGATCAAATGACGTTACTACCGGAACAACTTTTACGAGGTTTGTTATTTGTCTTGGAAGAAGAGACGAGGGTTAGTTTACATAACATTATATCGATTATTATTATATTGATTTCGATTAGCAATGTTTTAAGACCATTTTCCCAACATTTTGTTATTTTCTGCATTGCATACTCTATACTTTTGAAATGGTTATACCGAACTTACACCGAAACTTACGTAACTACTTAATTCTTTAAAAGTAGATCTTTCAAGTGTGTGAGTCTGAAACTTTTATTCAGGACTTAAGTTAATTCCATAGCAACTCTACAAAAAATCTAAAGCAAGACTTACTTTTTTTTTTTTAAATTGTTAGGTTCTCTCGCAAAAGAGAGTGGGCACTTCGACCTGAAGATCTATTGATCCTTACCCATTTTTAGGACAAAAGACCATCTGCCTTCCTTATGAAGAGTAAAATGTCTTTCGTTGGGATTCGGCGAAGCTGGAACGGGCTGATGCGTTCAGCTCCTAAATGTGTGACTCTATCCCACACTATTGCTGGACAGTTACATAGGATGTGTTTGGTCGTCTCTTCGTCTTCAAAACAAAGCCTGCACTCTGAAAAGTCTGATAGATCCACTTTATGCAAGTGATAACTAACAGTATGATGCCTAGATAAGTAGGCTGCCAGGAACCTTAGGTCCGCTCTAAGACAAGCACTTTAGCTTGTTTTAAATTCGGTGAAGAGAAGTCTTATTTTGAGCAAACCAATTTTATTGAAATCGTATCCGCAGTCCTTCAAGTATCTTCTTTAATTCGAAAATCATTTTGATTATCTTTGTTAACTGTAAATACCGTACTGTATTTTTGTCTGAGTTTAAAATTATTTGTGGAGCTGTATCATACAAGACATCAATGAGATGCATTATTTTTCATACATCACAAAAAAACAAAAACAAAATAAGAAGTCTCAGAAAAAGTAACAAAATTGTGAAAAATTGAGCGCGAAAAAAAATTGTATAAAAAATGGTGGAAATTAAAGTGAAGCACGGAAGACTTTAAGATGCCCTGTGCCAACACAAAAAAAAACGAATTATATCGCAACAATTTTTTTTTTCGACCGATCCATACGTATGGTCTTTATAATATAGTTGACAGATTCCGATAACATGTTTTTCTTCGAACTCTACAAAATATGTGAACACTATATTTGGTTATGATTCAATATCAGTATGATAAGATATAATTATGCCTCCAAAACTTTTTCAAGTTTCTCTGTAATTGAGTTCATCAAGATCGGAAATAAAAAAATATATAGTACAACTTTTTAAATTGCAAACTCATTTTTCTCCATAAATTTTATTGGAGAATTTTATTTTTGCAATAAAAGGAAAAAAAAGCCCCTATCTACCCCACTACTATTACTGATGCTTCCTTTGACCAGTTGCACTTTGTAATCAGCTGTTGCTTGTCTTCTTTGGACGCATCGCATTAAAAGGAAACGCAATTTCGATTGGGATTTTATGTATCGACAAGTGTCATGAAAAATATAAAAATAAAAATTATTTTACGATAAGGTTATCATAAGATGATAAAAAAAAGACGAAAATACCCATATTTTACGGGCAGTTCTCGGTGTGACCATAGATTTTTTTTTTCCATTGCAGACCCTTCAATCATTGCAGGTTCAAGCCTACTTGCAATTTTTTGTGTGGACTTGCAATGGATTGTCACGGAAATCCGGTAGAAACAGCATTCAAAACGCAGGAAAAATTGAAAAGTTTTTATTATTGGTTAAACTTGTATATCCAAAGCTCCTCCAAAATTTCACTTAAGTTTATATAGTTAGTGCCTTAAGCCTTTTCATAAACAGATTAACAAATATTTTTTTATTATAATTGGGGATATTGCGCTAATAGACGTTCAAATTGATTACGAAGTTTTCATCTAAACTTACTTTTTCAAAATTAGTTCAAGAATGTGTGGTTAGAGATTGCAATTTGAACGATGTGGGCATAAGACATAATATTACAATAGTGAATGTGAAGACTACAAGAAAAGTTTAGGCTAAGATGAACCTTACGAAAAAACTTAATACTTTTAACTTTTTTGACTTGGCTCCATCGACTTCTTTTGTCCCTGATTTTGGCGCACAATTTTGGAGGCTTTAATTCCAAGTGTTGCACAACAAATGCGTGAAGCTAACTGAATATACTCCTTTGGATAAAAGGGTGAAACAATTACATTTTTTTAGTTCTATTACGACGTTACTAAGAAAATTAGTTTTTCAAAAAAAACTGGCTTGAGTGTGGTAAAATGGGGTTCAAAAAGCTGTTGACATTTTTAGTAAATGATCAAAAATAAAACTGTTTAAAAAATGTCTTCATAGACAACAAAAAAAATGCTAAAATTATAGTTCTTAAAATAATTAGTAATGGATGGAATAGTAGAGATCTCATAAATTTCACGAATCCTGCCTTTATCTTGCAAACTGAAAATAAGAAAAACTCTCAGAAAAAACATATTGCAATCCAAATTCCGAAACCGCTGGAAATTAATTTCCTTCATAGCATTTGAAAAATCGTTTATGTGTATCAAATCTCTGAAGTCAAAATTAGTATTCGATTTGTAAATAATCGCTCATAAGCGAAGTAGATTATCGTTTAGTCCATATCTACAATTTATTTATTTTTAGATATTTGGTAGAGCTACTTATAATTTTTTTATTGCAAAATATAAAAAAATTGCTATTGATCACTCGATAAATAATCGAAATATTACATAATATATCTCGTGTATATCTCGGGTATTCGAATAAGTTTTTTAGAAGCATGAAATAAGTAAAAAAAATATTTGAACACTCGATAAATAATCGTAACTCTGTGGGTATAATGAAAGGAATGCATCTCTGTCTCTGTGTATGTATTCATCAAAATCGAAGAGATTGATTGGAAAAGTGATACATTAATATATTTTCTGTGTTCAAAAGCAAGTTTCCAATATTTTTTATTTTCATATAAACTTGCAAAACTTTTACATACCATTGAAGGAGCTTTTAATATTTCTTCCTAAGTTTAACCATATATAAAGACGATTGATTTATATAAACTGGAAATATTAAACTTTAGGCGCATAAGCAATAACTAAATAAAATGCAGCAATATTTTTTCTTTTTTATGTAAATATACTCGAGAACTAACGAAAATTCCGATAATGCTTTATTAAAATTTTAAATATTCAATTTAATTCAATTTTACAATCTCTGAAAAGTGAAAAATAAATTTTCTTCATCCAAGCACACAAATTTCATGTTGATCACATTTCTGAAATCAGAATTGGTGTTCGATTTTTTAAATAAACGGCCATATGAAATATAAGTCCTTAGATTAAATATCGATTACACAGGCCTACAAATACCGGGGTCATGTCAGTTGTTGGAAAGCTATGAGTCATTTTCGAAGTAATTTGCTGCGTAGAGTCCGAATCCGGGGCCAGAATTTGCCTGTCACGTCAGGACTTTAAGACATTTGAGTTTATTTACCCGAAAAACTGCGTTTGTTGCTACTTTTGAGGTTATGTACAGGGTGCAAATAATTTGCGGTCCGTCACTCCAGTTACATCATTTAGTACCACTCTTACCCCTTAATTCAAAAGTTCAAGCGATCATTTACGATTTTTTTTCGCATAGTTATGGCTATTCAAAGTTACGAAGTATATCCCGAAAAAACGCCGTTTTTCGGGTAAATAACCTCAAATATCTCAAAATCCTTTCGTGATAGGCCAATTCGGATTCTACGCAGCAAACTACTTCGAAAATGGCCCATAGCTTTCCAACAACTAAGCCATGTTGGTCTGTGTTTTTTTTTTTTAAATAAATAAAAATAGTGCTACATAGAATGAGTTTTCATAAGATTTCTTTCTGTCATCGCTTATTCCTATATTAGGATCCACATAGAACTTTTATATACCATATGAAATTCTAGACTCTATAGAATCCTTTATTGACATACTTATAAAAATTGCTTGTTTCCAACAAAAAAGCTGACTGAGGGATTCCAAGAAAAGAAGTCACAATATCTCATTAGGTCCTTTAACTCTTTTGTGACCAGCACTAAGACGATTTGGACCCTATGTACGCTTTTGCCATAACGATGAGGTCTAAGGCTGTGCCCAGCCCTGTTGAGCTGTTAACATTTGCTACAGATACTTTGCAATCACCAGCAATTGTAACAACAACAAAATGTGGCACATAAAAAGGTGCAAGTGCAGCAGGAGCGGTGGGAGCAGTGGGAGCAGAACTGAAGCAGTATCTGTAAGTACCTGGTAGCAATGGCCCAAGTGTAGCTCACTGAACAGCTGCAGCAGCAGCAGGAGCACACATTGATGCCAGGCTTACTTTGGTACTTGCTGCCACTCAACGTAGCAGCTTCTTCTGTGCTGCCCCACGCTGCATGAATGATGCATGTGCTCCGACACAAGTGATGACAAGCAGCGTGCGGTATATACACGTTCAGACTGCCTAGGCATTCATTTGTGCATTCGTATGAGGCATTCAGTTTGTTTGCCTTGCCGGGTAGTGCCTCAATCCCCACCAACCCCAGCTTTCCCACCGCTTTGTTGTTTGTTTTGTTGGTTGGATGCTTGGTTGGCAGTTGGGTTGCCCCTGCTTGGCTTGGTTCATCGGTGGGCTTGTTTGTTTGCTTTTTAAAGTTGCAATCATTCTACACATTACACCATAGCAAACATGACCCATATTTACTCGTTGTTTTTGTTGCCTCCGCTCTCTGCTCCTCTTATCACTGCGGGGCTACCAGTGTAGGTGTGAATATTGTTGGGATCACCAGCCCCGCTGAGCCTGTTTGTTTCAAAAATTAATTTTTGCACAATTTTTTACCCAGCTGCTCCTACTGCTGCTGATGCTTCTGCTCCTTATTCATTCATACATTAATTGCAAAACTGCATAGACATCACAGAATCCGAAAAAACAAAACCGTAGAAGTACTAGCATCGACCAGACCAGACCAAGTGCAAACTGTGCCGGCTTTTCAATATTTTATGGCCAGCTCGTTGATGTTGTTCTGTTTGTGTCAGCAATTTATTTTCAATTTTTCCATTGTTCTCGTCCTTATGTCCTGCTGTCTTAATGTAGCTGGCTGGCAGTGAATGTTCCATTTGCCTTTGCCAGCTGCACCAAATGTCAGCCAAGTGGCTGAAGGCTGTTTGCCAAAAAAGAAGGCACTACCAGGACGACACAAACAACAACAACAGCAAAACTCTATAACAAGCTTGACGACAACTAAATGTCTACACTAATCAGGCGGCTTTTGTGCCAGTCTAGGCCCAGCCTCTATCTCAACCATATGGTGTCCTTTTTTTTGGCTTTTCATGGCGACCACGTAAAAACATTTGCCGGCTGTAATTTCATTGCCAAGAAAAATATTTATCCAACACCATATAAAATAATAATATTCAACTAAGAGCACAGGATATAACTACACTCACATTCGAAAACTTTGCTTTGAGATCCTTATAGCGACAAGCGCTTAAGCGGCCATTTTTTTTTTTTATACATTCTACATATACTCTATACGCTTTCAAAGGTTAATTCGAGTTTTTTCTCAAACTTAGGTAACAAGTTTTTGTGTTCGAAGGAACCCTTTTGTTCGCTCATGAAGGCCTGTATGCAGCAACCAAAAACGCTTCCAAACAAAAAACTGCAACTTAATTAACTCGAAAACAAAGTCTGTCTCTACAAATGAAATTTGGTATTTTGCTGGTATTTTTTTGCGTTATTGTATTTTGTTAAATTCTGCTGTGGTAATAATTCAAAACCATCATTATAAAAAAACACTTGAACTGAGCAATCAGCAATTTTTTAAAATGGATTCTAATATTGTCTATGAGCTAGTACTTACAATTACTTTCGAACCTGCCCTCGTATATAATAAGTTTTGATAGCTCCAAAGATTCCTATAACCTAAGAGCATAGAAAGTTCGTGACTCATCATTTGGTATTTTCTTTGTGATTTTTGTTGTCCACGTTGTTGTCGCTTTTGGCAGCCATTCATTTTTCTTCTTTCTACTCTATACTTTCTGCATTTCCTTTTGCTGCAGTCTGTTGTTTTTGCCCCCGCTGCTGACACAGCTCCTCCTGCTACCATCCATCGGCGACTGTACAAATTTCTACATACACGAATTTGGTATAAGAAGCCGCCAACTTCACCAAAATGCCATCGAGATTGCTGCTGCGTCATGCGTCAACAATGAATTTTATGGCTTTAATGCTGCTGTTGCTAAGAAATATGACCAAGTATGTGCATGTGTGCGTTTCGGCCATTTTATGTAGATTCAAGTTAGTTGCAGGACAGCGAAGGGGAACGAGCAAAGGGGAGCTTGACAGAGAACACTTGAAATTGATTGGACAACTATTGGCTTACAAATTATAGAGCGTCGTACATGTTAAACATGGCGAATATATATGTAAACACATGCATATACGTGAATTCGCCATTTTGAAATTGATGCTTTACTATTCAAAAATGGTGGTGCCGCAAATGCAACAAAATTGTAAGCAAATGTAAGACAATAAAAGTGATTGTTAGTTCTGGTAAGTGAATTTGGCAATAAAACATAAATGACTTCCCACAGAGAGCAATATTTTTTTTTAGATATTAACTAAAAAATTCAAAGTTCCTAAATGTAATGATATGTATAAGGTTTTTGTTTATTTACTTATTTGCTGTTGGTGTGAAATAAATTTGCCATTTCCAAAAACATTAAAGACATTTACTAGCTATTTTTGGACCTTATTAAGTTTTGCTATTACAAAAAATGTGAAGAAAATACTAGCTAAATCATTTACAAATAAATTACACTTGAAGTATGCTCCAGGAAACGAAAAAGCCAAACGGATTTTTATGTCGATATTTCAGTTTATATTTTCGATAAATTCGTTTATTATACATACGGAAGTATTTTTCCGATAAGTTCTCAGATACAAAACATATGACATGGTTGCCGCACATTTGCTCTTTTGTACTTTATTATTTTTTAAATTAAATTATATTACACAAAAATATTACTTAAGCAATAATATTTATTGAAATTAAACACGACATAGCTATTTTTGTTAGAAGAAAATTTAGTTTTTGCAACGCGGAAGCCCTGTTGCTCTAATCGTCATGTGTTCGTGTCTAATATGTGCTTGCTTTTTTTTGAGTTACGTCAGAAAAAAATAGTTAAAAATAATTGTTAATAAATATCTAGCTTTGAAATTGACATAAATATAATCTAAAAAAAAATTATTTCAGTATAAAACACGTTCTTTTTTATACCTATTTTGCCGATTCGTTTTCCCCTTGCAACAAAACATTTAATTTTAAACCACGAGAATAATTCAGCTTGGGAGCACCAATTATTCTGTTTCAAAACGAATCCGAATAAAATTTTCGGATTCCTTGGTGCAAAACGATATATAAGTTCCGTAAATTTGTACCGATTTTGATGAGAATTGAAAGTTACGTTAAAGGAGTTATTTAAAGTATATGGGGTAAGTTTCAAGGGGATATGTTGAAGGGTGTGGGAGAAAACACGGTAAATCGATTGCGGGGGGTGGGGGGGCTGCATTGATAAAATTTGGATGTGGATTTGTTCATTAGAGGCACATGAATCAGTTTACCAAAATTTGTGATTCTAGGTCACTTGTAACCATAATTACGTAGAGCAGTGATGTCCAGGCCCATTGCTCCCATGGCTCTTTTTGTTTTTGTACTGGCTCTTAGGCATAGGCAGCGATGCGCGTGTACATGCACGGCCCTAACTGTATATCACCCAGTGCCAATGCAAATTACAAAAACAATTTCGAGCGTTCTCTCACTTACTCTGTGTTTACTCTCTTTGCTCTCTGATCTCGTGAGCACAAAAACAACCCTTGCGTATATTTGTTGTTGGCCCACAGATTTGCAATGTAATTTGTTGTTGCTTTTCGTTTGATCATGCACTCACAAAAATCGGTATGAGATTCTTTCGCTATTTTTTGGGAAACTTGTAAAATGGGACTTTTAAGGCATTGCTTGCAAACAAAAACTAGTTATGGCCCTGTACCTTTCGGTACAAAGGGTATACTAGATTTATGCAATGTATATAACAGACAGATGGTGGCTATAGGTAAAAACATAGGTACAAAATATATATTTTTTGTAAAATCCGGTTGTAAATAGATATTTTTCGGGAAATCCCTTGCGAATTTTATCTATTTTTGAAGCACATATATTTGTGAATGTGCGTTTACAAGCTTAAAATTAAATTTTTTTAAATGGAGAAGTTGATTAACAAACGTACATTTAGAGGCATTATTAAAACTATCATTAACTAAAATAAATATTGATATTGACCAATTTTTAAGTTCTTTATAAATATATGTACCATAACTTTTTTTCACTATTTTTTACCACTCTTATAATGTACATACAATTTCTTTCAGTGCACTCAATAAACCGTAATAACTGTTTACTTTAAATGTGTTAGTGTTTTTCTATATATGTATTGGTTTTTGCTCTTCCATAAGCAGTGTTTGGACATCCCTGACGTAGAGTCAAATATTGACGCAGCTTATTGGCAAGGGGCGGTGAAATTTGTTCATTTTTGACTATAAATTTTATTATATTTGTCCGATTTTGTTCATTTTTTACACACAGATGCATGTAATCGCTCTGTTAAATTTAGATGAAAATATTAAAAGGTGTGGCTTAAAAAATCCACTGCTGGGGAACGGGAGAAGATATTGACATGATTAAACAAACTTCATCTGCTCAGGAAATACGCTCACCAGCTGGAAAAGTTTCGTGTCACTTGTTCTTATAGTCTCCGAAATCTAGGTGTTCATATAGACGGACGGACGGACAGACGGACATGGCTCAATCGCTACCCGAGGTTATGATAAAAATTGTATTATAAAGGACTTAGGGTCTGCCACGCTTCCTTCTGTCCGTTACATACATTGCACAAATCTACTGTACGCTTTGTACCTATAGGTACAGGGTATAAAGATGGAAGTGCAATAGCTGCCACGGGGGTTTGCACCCGAAAAATGCAAATTCTATCGGCGTATATTTCAAATGCTTTCACAGACAGCATTTAAAGTCTAACACTGTTAATAAAACAATCTAACAAGCCAAGTGATTATAAACCCCCTTTTTTTCAATCTGGCAACACCCTCGAAGAAGGAGCATCAAAAAGAAAAGCTACAATATTATAGAAAGTTATTTAAAGAGAAGCAAAAAGCAGTAAATCACACAATTTACTTGTTCACGCGCATTTAAAAAAAAAAAAAGTGTTAAAATGTTTTAAATCAGTTATGGAAACTACTTGTCACAATTGTCAATTGATGGAAAATTTTCGCTATTGTTTGAAAAATTAATTAAACAAAATTAATAAATTAGCTATGAAAAGTAGAAAAAGGGCGTGGGCATAAAGAGATGCGCATGCATATGAGAGCAAAATTTTTTGATTATGCACAGTGGAAGCGAATATGTTTGGCTTTTTTTTCTCTCTTATTTTGTTTTATAAAAAATTAATAAATGTTCATATTGCCAAAAAGTGCCAAAATGTGTTAAATAATCATCTGAAATTAATAGCCATGTCAATAATAATCAAAATTATATAAAGTGAGCGACGAATAGTGGGAAAAGGAAGTCCTATCGAAATTCAAATTGTTATATACTGATAGCGTACTCAGCGCAAGCGTCAATGAGTGTAACAAGCAAAGATTTCTCTCTACACTTTCTTTATGATCCTATTTTTCTATTCTGCGTAGCGATCAATAAGTGCAAACGGCGCGGAGTGTAGAGATAACGCAGCTTGTCCTGCTTTAGTGTTACTTAGTTTAACGTATTTAAATGTCAATTGAAGCAGTGCGTTTTTCGTTAATTTACATTGTAAGCAAAAGTGACACAGAAATAAGAACCGAATATAATAAAAGACAATATTAATTTAAATTAAACAAAAAAGAAAAGTTTGTACGGTCAAGTTACCATTTTTTTTTTAATTTTATACGTACAAACAGGCCCGTCGAGTAGGTGTTGGGAAGAGGGGGAGGGATTCCCGTATGGCCCGGACTTTTCTCAGGGGCCCGGTGCAATTACTGTCGTACTGTCGTGATTCAAGCTAAAGGTATAACAGAGGGGCCGGTTCATTTTCCCCCCTGGCCCGGATTTTCTCTCTAGGGCCCTGCGTAAAAACATTATTTATGATAACTAAAAGTAAATAAAATAAATATGTGTCAGTCAAACCGACATCGGAATACCCTGCAACAGATTAATCAGATAAAATAGTAATTATTTACAAAAAAATTTACATAAATAAAACATGATTAAACACCTTGACTAGGGCCTCGACCGGAGTTAAAGGGCCCAGAGATTTATCTCCGTTTTTCCAGGCCTTTTTAAAATTTTTCAGTCATAAACTTCAGGCCGAAACTTTTTATTGACTGTTGGATATGAATAGGATATGGTATATTCGACTTCAACCTCACCAGGAAAGACGCTGCAGACTTAGCAAAGGACATACCTATGCTTCTGCAACCAAGGGATAAAATGCCAGCTGAGTACAGTTCAATCCGAATTTCGACATTAAACTCAGCACGAAAGAGGCCTGGACAACTCTTTCGGCAGTTCACCCAATGAAACCACAGACAATAAAGTGGTATACGGATGGATCCCTCAACGATGAAGGAAATGGCCTGGGGGTAGAAGGACCCAGGACTATATATCATGAGTCAATAGGCAGACACACCAGCATTTTACAAGCTGAAGTCTGTGCTATTGGAAGGTGTGCAGAATTCAATCTGCAATAGAACTACCACGACAAGGCAATCAGCAAGGCCAAGATCACATCAAGGCTGGTCAAAGAAGTGAGACCTGCACTTGACAAATTGGGTGCCAGAAACAAGCTCACAATAAGATGGGTTCCAGGACACAACAAAATCCCTGGAAATAGGCTAGCAGACAAACTAGCAAGGACAGGTGCAGCAACACCGCTTATCGGACCTGAACCATACTGTGGGATTGGCAACCACGTGGTAAGGAAACCTACTGAAGAAAGAGGAAGAAAACAAAAGGCTGCTTCACTGGGCACAGATACCAGGCCTTAAGCAGTCAAAAATCCTCCTCTCTAACTACAACCGTAAGAGGTTCAAACTCATAATAACTCACGGGAAAAATACCGTGAGGATTCTATCGGGCCTCTGGACGGGACACTGTAGGCTCCGCAGCCACTTAAATAAAATTGGCATAGCGGATAGTGGACTTTGTCGCTTCTGTAGTACGAAGGAAGAAACCTCATTGCATCTACTATGTGAAAAAAAGAAGCAAGCTAGAGAGCATTGTCACTATAAATCCAAACAAAATACTGGAGTACATACAGGCAATTGGACTTTTGGGAGAGCTCTAAGCCTGTGAAGGGTCCTTAACGAACTATGCTTTCGAGCTACCCTTGACCCAAACAAGAAAACAAAAGCGCGTATCCCCCTACACTGTTTACTTATTATATTTTTACGCCTACGCAATTCTCAATATTTTTGAAAAAAGGGTAGGGTATTTCACTGTCGGGCACCTAACCGAAAGACACATATATTTTTCTTCTATATGTTACCTTTTTGTGACAAAGTTGAAACATAAAATTTATAATATCAAGCCGTTAATATTAATAAATACATTCTACAATCTGGCTTTAAATTTATGAGCCCTTTTTGAGTTGGTTTCCATTTAAGTGTTTTGCTGAAAATATAAAGCACCAAAAGCCAATGGAGGCTGCATTTTTTGACTCACATAATACTTGTCTAATTTGAAGTTTGTTAAATTCTTTTTAACACAGCAAAATTTTAATTATTTATATTATATTATTTTTTAACATTTTGAAATGAACCCTTTCTACGCTTGGAAATAGAGCCGATCTAAATTGAAGAATGAATTTTCTTTAAAACGAAATTGTTACACTATAAGCTTTATTCTCTATTTTTCTGCGGACCTGGTGTCTAAATATTGACATATGCGACTATGAATGATCTGTTCCAACCCCTTTTAGAGACACAAGATAGTCCTTACTATAAATAATAAATTCCATTCAATGGTTTTTATGGTAACTACTTTGATTTGGCAAAGCGGATGAATGCAATTAAGTACGCAATAAAAATTAGAGCCATGTCTCCCAAATAACTCTAATTTTCAAAATTAAGATAGTTTTAATGAAAGATTCTGTTCTAAAGCCCGTAAGCTATGCAATAAAAATTTAATTTCATTTAGAAATCAACAACTCTAGCATAGTTTCAACGACCAAATCGATTTTTAAGCCCACATTTGTACTTACTTAATCACTGACCTTTTGGCAACCAACGCTGCAGAAGAGGCAGAGAGGCCTCCCGCCTCTCTCCCACACCTTTCTAGTTCCAACCGCATAACTTACAATAACATGGTAGAGCAACAACAACAAAAACGACAACGACAGTAGTTACCCAGTAAAAATGCATAACTTAGCATTAAGGAACTGGGTTAATAAACCACAAAAGCGCCATGAACTATGGTCTGCTAGCCAGCACCAGAGAGCTTGGTATCAGCCAACTTGAACTCCTGTGGCACAGTTCGAGTATTCAAACAACAAGAACAACAACAACGTTAGCAGGAACAACTAGAAATACAAATACAACAGTAAACTGCAGTATAATTCGCTGGAAAATGATTAAATAGAAGGCAACAACAAAAGAGCAACAATCATAAATGCGATAATAGAAATTGAAATAATTTGGCCACTTTGGCAGCCGAGAAGGCAGCCATCAGCCATCAGCAAAGCAGCATGGTAAATATATACCCAAATGTTTGTATACACATCAGTGGCGTAGTTGGTGGGATATCGCGAGATATACGTATTTCTTGGGAAGACACAATTTTCGTACTCGAAACTTTTTTGATCCGACCCAAAACAAGTTGAAGTCTTTCTGACACCCTGTACCAAAAGTTTGCAATCAAATTAGGTATATTGCTTAGTGTGAAACATTAGTTGCTCTAACGCTTATCATTTCTGAGATCTAGGCGTTCGTATAGATGGACATGGGTATATTGACTTCTCGAGTCACCCAGATAATATCTTAAGCATTTTGGCGGATCTCCTATGTCTTCTTCTGTATACTACAAAAAATTTGTGCCACACTGAAATTATATGTAATTAAAAATGTTAGTTCTTTAGGGTTTAAACATTTATCACTTTTGTAAATAAAAAAAAATAAAATAAAAGAATTTTTGGTTTTTTTTTCACATTTTCAATTTAAAAAGTCCATGATTTTTGTAGTACTTAAGGTTTCTTTAGCAAAATGTTGATTTATTCCAAAACTTTTGAAATTGCTAATCAACATTTTTTAGTTCCGAAATTTAAATCTCAAAAGAAAAAAGGAAAAATTTAGATAAAAAACAATTATTTTGGATAGATCCATCCTTAAACCAATCCCAATGCTTTCATTAAAACGGCGTTTAAAATTAATTAAGTTTTATTTTGATCTTTGGGATTACCTTCCCTAAAGCATAAGGACATAGCCCAATTTTTGGTAGAACTTCTTATCCCCATCTCCATTAATTTCAGAGGAGACTTTGATAGAATCTTTGATATCCTTGAACCAATGAGTACAAGATCAAAAAATATTTTGTTCGATGAAAATAAAGCACTATGGTTTATTTTACAAGAAACGTTACCACACCAACTACACCACTGTTACTTTGAAATACACAAACATATACTCTATATAGATGTATATGTAAATTTTGTTGCCGTGGCCGCCACATAAAACAAAAGTTGACGGCACGCTTGGCAGTATATGCAGTGACTGACGTTGGGAGGGTCCCGGGCATGGGAATGGAGCAGCGAGCTGGCTCGGGTTTAGTTTGACATGGCCATAACGCACATCAGCCACGCGAGCACATAAAAGTATGCTATGGAGTTACTAAATATAGCAGCTCACACATGTGTACTAATACACATACTCACACACACATAAACATATTATTAATAACTCCACAAGAAATGCCGGCTTGTGTGCAATCAACAACAACAAGCACGAAAAAAAAGTTGCTGTTGCCTACTTCCAGGCGCAGCTAACAAGAAAACTTTTCTTGCTTTGTTTTAACATACATACATATGCACATTAGGGTGTCCCATATGAAGATATGATATTTCAGGTGTACCTCAATAAAATCTTGTAAGTGCCAAAAAACGAGCTTAACGAAATCGATTTACGCATATTCTTATACTTGTTTGTGTATCTACAAAGACGCTTGATGTTCGAGGATTACACTAGTCGACAAATTTAACACTTTTTTTTCTCCAGAGATGAGACTTATATTTTATGTTAGGGTAATGTTTCAGCGTTAAAAAACCGGTTTTTTTTTTATCCTCCCATAGCTTGTTTTTTTTATGACTATTTTAGTGAAAAATTCCATTTTTCAAAATATGGTTGCACATATGAGGTCATAAAAACTAAACTAATTCGAATTTTTTCATTATTATTTTTTTTTTTCAAAAGTAGAGAGCACTACCTTTCCAAAATGCCCCAAATCATAAAAATGGAAACCTTCAGAAAAAACTAGAGCTTAAAGTGTGTGCCCAAAACCCCAAAAAGCCCAACATTTTGGCGACTTTTTGAACAAATATGGCTATTTCTTTCAGAAAAACTCGTAGACACTTGAAAAGTTAGCTATTTAATGTTATTGGTCATGGTACGTAGATGCGATTTCTGTATAGCTTATTCAATTTTTAGTAAATATGAAAAAAATACAATATTTTTCGAAAGAATTTCTTTTTGTCACTTTCAACTGCATTTAAGCTCTGAAAGTGGTTGATTTTTCTATATTTGGAACTTTTACATAAAGTAGTAGTCATAACCTTTCAAATAAGTCCTTTCGAACTTTCCATTGAACACCAGCAGTTCAATGAATCACCATCAATACACGAAATCTCTTGATTTCACCAAAGGGTAGGAGCATTCAATTTCTGGGTCGGCATCTTATTCTCTGGATCAACATTAAAATTCATTTAATTATATTTCTCCAATAAAATTTTAATAATCTTGAAATTCGGCACAGATGTTTTATTTTTATTATTATTATTTTTATATTACTAGTTTGAAGAATCGTATCCACAATTTTTTTAGATCATTTTTGTAGGAAACAGATCAGAACGGAACGAAATTGCATTTTTGACGTGATAACGTCTTATAAGTCGATGAGCAATGTCATGTGCGTGTAAGCAAGAGCGCGAAACAAGCAATAGATTGGCACGATCGGCCTAAGCGTTTGGCCATGGTAGAACAACAACAAGGTAGAGTAGTTGAGAGCATAAATGGTAGAATTAACAAGGTAGTCTATTGCCTAAGTTCACTCTTACGAAAATTCTTAATGTTAGTTTCGTTGCGAAAATATTACTTTTTATATTTGAAAAAAAAAAATCATCACTTCATTAAAAATTGTATAAAGTTAAGTTACTCATGTTCCATTTCTTGAATATTTACGGAGTTTTACTACTTATGCATTTATACCAAATTTAAAGTTATTATTTTTATTTGAACATTATTTTCGGTTTACTGAATGATTTTATTACTCATATAAATACCAAATTTTGGGAGCACGGAAATGTTTATGTTCTTGTGTTGTTATCGATAGTAAAAAAGTTTTCTCGAAGGTCATTTCGCATCTGTGATACTTACATGCAAAAATACATTATGGAAGATCAGATATACAAAAATTAAACTACAAAAAAAAAAAATTTCTGGTAAAAATTAAAAAAATCTACTTTTAAATTTATTTTATTTGGCCCTACGAAAGTAAGTCAAATTTTGTTGTTTTAGATGGTCGAACGGAGGGTGTTGTGTGAAGCAAGTAAGTGGCAAAGACCCTTGTTTTCAAAATGAAACTGTGAAGAAGGTTTTTTAAAGCCCAATAATTGCGATAAGATGAGTTTAGACTTGTGAGAATGCCATTTAGTAAGGTATCGTGAGTTTTTGAACGTCTATGATATTCCAAAAATCTCTCACTGTGACGAGTTTGAAAGTTATGCAATTTATACAGTGGAATGCATATTTACTATTTTTAAGCTTTTAAATACAACATAATGAAACTTGATACTTACACTTAAAGATATAATAAGTGCCACCCTAATACTGCTCTCTCCTTAGTACTAGAAGAAGGTTCTAGCTTAAGCATCGTTAATGTGGCGCGGAATGGCGTCGCTTTCGCTTCGTGAATCCAGCTAATGCTAAATTTACTGAAAACGTTTGTTTCAAGTGCTTTATTATTATTATTATTTTCATTATGCATTTTCTTTTGTAAAATATTTGCACATGGAAAAGTTTTACAAAACGCCAGACAACAAAAAGTTACTTGAATAATGTGAGCCAGGAGTTTCTACTGCGTGTCCGTGTTGTCCTTGTTGTTTTTATTGCTATGCGGGTCGCATGAATGAATGAGTGAATGGCTGAATGAATGAATGAGTGAGTGAATGAATGGCTGAATGAATGAATGTCCAATGCATGTTAAACTGATGGCGTATGCTTTAAAAGGACGATTATGCGACAAATGCAGAAGCAAATGAGCAGCAGTCCAGGAAGTGCTTTACTCCCTGCCATGTCGTCATCTATCCGGACGAGCATTGTCGTTGATATTGCAGGTGCGCGAGCACAAAGCGTTGTAAATCATCTTGAATGGGCATGGCAGCTAACCAAACCGAGGTCAGCCAAAGGCAAGACAACGTGCGGGGTCTGCTGCTCAAGCTGTTGGACACGGTGCATACTGTTTATTTTTCATCTACCAAGCAATGTATGTGCAATGGATTGTGGGTTTTGGGGCATTGGTATTGGTGCTGCGACTGCTACGTACTGGGAGTGCACGGTTTGCAAAGTACAAGGCAGTGTTTCAGCCACAGGTTCACCTTTCAACCACAACGGACACTTGTGCAAACAAAGGAAATCAAGCAACGGAGACAAGTCGACTCGATTCGGACAGGTTTCGATGCCTGTGCATAGTCCAGATCGACATAGCAGTATAAAAACATTTAAATACAGGCAGACAGAGACATGCAGAATGACGTCGACGATGACGAGGACGACGGTGACTACTATGACAATGACAGCCAGCTATGAGCAAAAGTTGAAAGTAAGCAAACTATGGAGGAAACATCATGCTAGCCACAAGGGCGACATTCACATTACTTCAACCGAGTCAAAGCCGTAGCCGTAGCCGCAGTCGGAGCAGGAGCTGCACACGTATATCTAGTTGTAGTTGCAGCATGGAAATCGCTCTGGGGCCAGTCAGTAGTGCTCATAATGTGCAGCAATGGCAAATCAACGTGGCGTCGCCTTGTGGCATGCACGGAACAATTACGGCAAGTCCCCTGGGGGAGACACCGCATCGCGAAGTGTGGCTGTGTGTGTGTGTGGCATGCATTTAATTTGTATTTTATGCGATTTATGTTTACTTTAGTGGCGCTCATTTTGCATTTTTATTAGCGTAAGGGCATAAAAATCACAAAGGGCTTGAAGGATCCACGTTTAGAGTAAGCTTGCCAGAGTAACAGAACGTTCGTGTTGCAACAAATGTTGCAATTATGAAGCAAGATTTTCAAAAGTTGCACAATGCTTCCTAACTGCTTGACAGAATGAAAATGTAATTTTTATGACTTGGAAACCTATAACTATTACGGAACACATTAGCTAAACATTTTATGGATCTTCAATTTGATGAAAATTTTGCCAATTTGAGAGCAGTTTAAGTGGCACTTTGATTTATAAAGTGTGCAATTTGTCATAAGATACGTATATCTATGGAAGACGTAAATTGATTATTTAAACGTTTAATAATAAGGTTCGTCTGTATACCAAAAATTGGCATGGTGATAGAACGGATTGAAGAGTTTTTTGGATGATAGCCTAGGGGCTGGAAATTTTCATACTTACTTTACACTTTTAAACAAAATAATGCATGATGGCATTACCACGAACAAGGACAGTAGGCTTTGGAAAAGTTTATTAATTCAATACTATATCAGCCTTAATAAAATCGTGTTATCGATTGTGGGCTTTAATCACAATTTATATTTATTTAACCGGTTATTAAGTTCAGCATAATTGTGAATTAAATCAAGACAAATATTCAAATCTAATTATTATTTAGTACGCGGTTTAATTTAAACCAATAGTTCACTTATTCAATTCTATTTGCTTTCTAAGTATCTATTCTTTCTTTGCGCCTTGCTCTTAAAAGATGGCCCAAAAAAATTATTATAGTCAAACCTCACATTCGAAAGCTTTTTGCAGTTTCCAAGCACTGTAGGAAATTTCATCAAAATCGGTTGACTTTATCATATAGCCCCAAGAGGACCGATCGGTCAAAAAAACGTGTTTAGTGCAAAATTCGTTGTGTTTCGTGTGTTTATACAGACATTGTAACCAAATTTGGCAAATAAAAATCTTTTAGAGTTCTGAAGCAATATACCGGACTTGACTGCAACGTTGTGGTACAGGATTTGTAATTATGCAAAAACAAGTGCCAGTTCCGGATTGGTCTTCATCCATTTTGACGAAGCTGTTAAAATGTACATCTGTTTGCAGCCATATTGCACACAGGATATATCAGTAAATCCTGTTTTTCGCTCAGTATTTATTTGAGTCAAGTAAAAAATGAAAAGTTCACATTTATCCATTCATAATATCATTATAAATCCAGAGATAAACCTGAATGTATAATATTTATAGCCTTTTTTAAGGCTTTTAATTAAGAATAAAAACTAAATTAAAAAATTCAAAAAAATTGTTGTTGATTGAGCTTATATCGCTGAATATATAAATTGAATTATCAATAAAACAAGATTTTTTGCCAAAAAACGACAAGGTGGCCTTAGGCAACACTATTCATATGCCAATCTTGTTTTGAATTGAACAAAATAATGCGATAGTCCATTTCTTTATCAAAAAGTTCTCAAGCACTTAACGTTTTCAAAAGGAAAGCAGTCATCGAAAAGAAAAAAAAAAAACGAAGCCGCTTTTCTGACCAGCAAACAAACTATCCCATTAGCTTTGGTTGCATTTACAAGACTTCAGCCATTTTGCATTTAAGTGGAATGCAGCAATAGCAACAACAGTAAAATAAATATAAAAGATGGGAAAAAATAAAATAAAATGTTAAAATATATGTTGGGAAGGTAGCCGACAGCGTGATACACTACACAAATTTTTCTTAAAAACGGCCTTTTTAGTATTTTTCACTTAACAACATTTTCAGAGTTTTAATTCTAGCTTTTAAAAATTGAAAATCATGATATTTTTTAAATAAAGGCGTCACACGTTAAGTTTAATAATTACAATTTTTCGAGATATTTTTTAAAAGCCGTTGGGTACATATTTACTGCTTATCCAGTTAGACGCTTGCAACCAAATATCTAAATGAATCTTCCCACAGATAATGCGCATCTTTTGGTAAAATTCGTAGACGTATCCCTAGCTTTAGTAGTCTTTCAGAATCCGAATATGTGAATATGGCTCAATCGTTTTGTTGATAAACAGCCGATAGGTGTGACCAAGATGTTTTAGATTTTTCTTCTTTTTGCAACGATATATTGTTCATCACTATTGCAAAGGTGTTACCACAGATAAAGTGCTTAATAAATGACTACCTAATACCGAACTCTAAGACGATCTACATAAGTCCTCTTAGGGTGTTACAATACTTACCCAGCTCTATAAGCTAGTATTGGAATCATTCCAACTGCAGATGGTATTGGTAAAACTTGGTGTTACTAGCTCTAATGCTCTTGAAGATATAAATGTTCTTACAGCCAGACGATCGATGCCCAAGTCGACGCTGATTACGCCTTCTTCTGCAGGCTACAAGCAACGCACAAATCTAGTATGCCCTTGACCCTATAAGAATACAGGGTATAAAAACTTTACCGAATAAAAACTTGTATACTACCAATAAACTACAAGTCAAGAGGAGCTACAAAAATGGCGGCCATGTTGTTACTACGGCAGCTGCTCTTATTAAAATTGTTATGAAATCGTGCAAAGTGAAAAGTGTGGCTAACTGCTAGGCAATTTTCAAGCCACCTTTCCAGAAATTAGTTGAAAACTCTAAGATAGATAGCCAGCTAAGGGTAGAAGGGAGCAGCTAGCCAGGAACTGGACGTGGTACATCAAGCTGGTACGCCTTGTTGACGAGCAATAAACTAAACATTAGGTTTCTATTACGGGCGATCAAAACTTTGTCGAAATGACCTTTAACAGTCTTAAATTCACTTTTTGGAGAAACTGAGCTGGAGAAGAAACAGACCAAGTGGTCATAGGAGTGGGAAATGGCAAAGTTGAAATGTTGTTTTGCGGTGCTTGTATGTTGGCCAGTGGCGTTTATGGCTTTAATTGAACCAGCCAAGTAGTAGACGCAGTAGCCCAGTAGCCAAGTAGCAGCGTCATCAACAGCCTCCTGGCATATTCGAATCACAAGTGTCGACAACTTTCCAACAGCAGTCGCCTAAAAGTATGCAATGTGCCTCAAAAAATATTTGTTTAGGCCTTCGGCGGCTGTTGGCTTCAAGTGTGCGAGAGCAATTAAAAAGATTGCCGCAGCAATATATAAAACCAAAAAACTTGACTTTCGGGGCACCTCCATGGCAGCGTTGGGTAAAGACGACCCAGCCAGCCGGCTAGCTAGCCAGCAGCAATGATTGTTAAAATGCTTCGAAATTGGATTTTCAAGCTGACGTTAGCAACCAATGTAGTATAGAAGTAGCAGTAGCAGCTGTCCACCAGGTTCCTTCCAGGTCACGTGGTGGCGGTGATAATGGCCTCATGCAAAATAGGCGTAAAATGAAACTTTTAAGTACTTTATGTGCCCAACACCAACAACTCCAACAACACCAACTACTAAAACATGCCAAACAGCTGCCATGTGGTAGCAGCAACTTTTGGCCAGCAGCATCCACAACAACAAGAACAGCAACAACTACAACAATAAGCAACTAGAAACAGCTGCAACAAGGGCAAAAATAAAAAAAAACACGTTAGGGTATGTTGGCCACATGTTGGCGCAGAAACAGAGCCATCAAAACAAACATGGCAAAGTTTTTAGCTACCCTCGCAAAGGGTATATCGAGTTTAGGATAAAGCATGGAACAGGGCACGAAAATTTGGGTTTGGTCTATTATGTCGACTAAGACAGGTTTGTCTGTATTCCAATTTTTCATTAATAGGTGATGGAGATACAAAATTTTGTCTCCTTTAAAAGGCTTATAAAATATAAGTAAGCCCCGAAAAAGATGATGCACTATTAATTTGGGACGCACTGTAAAATACATTTTAATAAAACATAAAATGGAGTACAAATATGTATTAAATACATATTATATATTGGTGTAAAAGTTTGCAGTATATCTAGTTCATGGACTTAATGCGAATCTTTGTTATACACATGCGGGAAATAAAGAAAAGAATTTGGGAGGCGCAATTATTGAATTGGGTTAAGACGTCACAATATGGAAAGTATTGAACAAATAAATCTAAAATACATTTTTTTTCGCAAAATCATTTTTATATTTTGAATAAAAAACTCATAATTCTTATATTATATATACATATTAATAAAGAAAAAATTTCATATTTATTTTTCTATGAAAAACTTACTGTCTAACTAGAACTTTTTAAAAAAATTTAACAAATATGTATTTTTAAAGCTGTTGTATATTTTTTGACTTGGCTTATTTAAAGAGTATACAAACTTTACTATTCGAAAATCAACTCGACCTTGTTGTTTTTAGTTGTTTTTCTTGCTGCTCTCTCGTTTTTGTAAAATTTTGCATTGCTGCAAGTGATGAAGCAACTTTGGTAATGTTCTAAATATCACACAGGTTGTAAAATGATTATAAAGCATAATGTAAGCTGGTTCAACTTGAACATCCTCAAAAAACAGAATAAGTGTGAGTGCATGATGTCTTCATAGAGAAGCATAAAGTGATACTATAAAATATCTATGAGAAATAATAATTTTTATGGCATTTAGGGCAGAGAATTCGTTGCAGCGCCTAAAAGTATGCAATACCTTGTGCAAGCAGAGTTTCATTTCATGCACGTGCTCTCAATTACTAGGAGTTTGTGTCGACCATTTGCGCAACGTAATACGAGAATTCCTTGCATACTTCTAGGGGGAGGCTCCACCTCGCAGGGAGCAAACAGCGCATTGACAGCTGGGTATCATTTGACAATAAAATGACAGCAATAACAGTAGAGAGCATAAAGAAAGCGACTGACATGACCGTTTTGTACGTCCGTCTGTCCGGCCGTCTGTCAAACTGACCAGTTGACAGTTGGCCATTGAAATTTTGTTTGCGAGTCGAATTACACGCGGCGTATACGCAATGTGAGCTACAGTCAGTTTTCCATCGCTGAGTGACAAGCTGCTAAAGCAATAAAAAGAGACCCACAAACTTTGCTGTAAAAATTCTAGTGGAACTTCAAATTGCTGGACAAGCGTTGGGGTATGGTCACAAACTGACTAGGGCCGGCTGAAAACTATCGCAAGTTTTAGAAACCTGTAACAATGTAAGTAGTTTTGTTGGGAGTTTATAGTGAACTAGTCTTCCAAATTCACACAAACTTTTTGTTGGCCAATCTTGGATCATTTGTTTTTAACAAATTCAGAAAAATAACATATTAAGATATTCAAATACTTTTCTATTTAAAGCACAGGTTGTTAAATTATGTACATACTGGCAGATATTGGCGCTTTCGGGCAAAAGTGCGTTACATTTCGCAATAAAAGCAGTCAGGCAGAAATGCATAATTTTTTAGTGTAACTTGTTGTTAGGGCCAATCTGTACTTTTTCAATTTAGTTACAAATTGGATACCCGAGCACAGCTTTGAACCTGTACTTCAAGTTACAAAAAATCTTTTCTCTGTAAAATGAATGACTAAGGTCCTCACCTTGAAAAAATTAAATTTTTTGAGGTCCAGCGAATTAAAAAATAGGTTAGCTTAAGTCGGATGCTGTTAAAGTAGTTAATTTTAGTTTAAAAAAAGTTTCCTTTTTTCGATTACTTTCGAGCCTACCCTTGTGCCTACCTCTATAAGCACGTATTGAAATGTGTTTGAAAATGGCAATTTACGCAGCGTTAGTATGCCCAAATATGCTTGAGGCAAGGAAAATGCGGCTGCCTTTTTCCTTTTCCTTTTTTTTTTGGTTTTTCTCCAACCCCGGATGGCACAAGCAAATGTTGGCCCTGTCCAGCCCTTCTGGACACTTACAAACAGACATAAACAAACATGAAGAGAGATAGGAGGGTATATGGCAGCTGATTTGTATTGATATCTTTTGGTGATTGTCGATTTGATTACGTCAGTATGTCCCCTGGCATTGGCATGAGAGTAGCAGCCAAGAACTGGCCTCAGACTTTTGCCAAATTATGCCAAGTATTTGCTTATTAGTTTTTTCTGCCATATCTGCTTATATACAAATATATATATAACAAATAAACATAGAACGTATGGAAATGTACAAATAAATTGCCATGTGTTATTAGAAAAAGGCTTGGCAAGAGCGCATTTGAGCAATGCCAAACGAAAATGCCAAAAACTTTGCAAACGGTTAAGGACCAACGCAATGGTATTTGCCTTTTCCAGAAAGAGTGGGGAGTGAAAGAGCAAGGACACGTAGAAAGTACAGTCAGATGGCAACCAAATGCGCTTATCATCTTTCGGTCAATCATGATATGAGCTACTTACAGTTTGAACAGCCATATTGATGTTTGTGTATTTTATAGTTTTAGAGCAACAGTTGGGGAAAAAGTCGTATCTTAAGCATTACAGTTTTACAGCTGGAGGGAAATGTTGTGCTGATGATGTGCACAGCTTTACGGAAATTGTTTTCAAGTTGCGGAATTCCGCACAGTATCATAAATCAACAGTGTTAAGTAGCATCTCGGGTCAGGATAAAATCCAATACGCTAAGAGACACTTGCAGTAAGTTTAATAAATGGGAAATATTGGGACGTGCTTGAAGTGTGTGTTCCCAGAAGGGGAATACTTGCAACGAGATTAAAGTGCCAAATTTCACTCTATCTATATGCTGAACACACTTTTTCATGCCTACCAACTAAATTTTTAAAGCACTTTTGTTACACAGAAAATTTGTCCTTGTGGATCTTGAAACCTGCTTATGATATTTAAAGATACTTTCAATTGAAAACAAAATTTGCGCAGACGCTTTTCAAAGAAAAGTCAACTCAATAAATAATCGGAATTAAGCATATTGAGTTTTTGGTCGCTTCAATTGCAGGGGGTCAAGTCCCTTAGTTACTTAACAAAAAAATATAAAGTGGCCATGTCAAGGACTTAGCTTGTAGCCAATACCCAATTAATTCTTCATTCGTTGCGCTGCATTTCATTAGAAATCCGTCCATTGGACGCATCACCATGTCCATAGTCGGAGCAACAATATATCACTAGCATTTTGTCAAACCAAAGCGATCAAAACTCAAACTCTATTGCCCAAAAGCAAATTTGGCCTGAGCTTGTTGCATTCAGCGCTCTTGGCCAGATATGTCAAATTGCCGGAGAATGTTGCAGCATGCCCATTGTGGGCCAAAAGCACACACAGATACACACACAGGCACATTGCCTGAGCTAATTAATGTCGCCTGCAGGTGGGACATTTTTACTACCAGCTGTTAATGGCTAACTAAGGACGTTTGGGAGGGGCAGGGGGCTAGCAACTGAACCAAAACAGTTTGGAACTGCAGCTGAAAGTCAACTGCAATGGAGGGCAACGCGCAGGGGCTTAACATTTGCAGTACGAGTTAAGGTTTGGCTTTGAATGTAATTATAAACGAAATTATAAGCTGTGGCTTGCATGTGTGTGACAAGAGAGTCCGCAGTGGAACGGAGATTAAAGTGGAAATTGCCATTTGCCACAAAATGTATGAATGCAGGCCAACTACCAGCAACCACCAAACCCTGAGCCCAGAGCGAGAACTGCCAACCAACTGGGAATGCAACATAGCCAAGCCTTTACAGTCCTGCCAGCTATGTCATTCAGTTTAGCTTGTTACCTGTGCCTGGCCAGGATGTCAGGCAGTTGCATTAAGTGCTAATTTACACATTTTGATTGCGGTTTTCACGCTTTTTGCCACATTCCAAGTCACCGCTCGCACGCTTATGATAGAGCAGCAGACTTCATACCACAGAGTACAGATTCCTGTGCCAGCTGCGCAAAATGAAGAAAATACACAGCAAATCACCTTTACTCTTTCACTCTGTGCTCGAGCTTCTGCATCTCACTGTGCTTTGACTTTTCCGATAACATTATGTGGCATTTTTCCACAGCTTAATGCATAATTTGCGTTCTGGGAATACAGACAGCTCGACCGGGCACTTTGTCTCATCCAGTAAGTGCTTTGGCAAAGTACTTACCAGGCCGTCTGACTGTCATTAGATTATTTTATGTGGCTCTGTTGCCAGGGATTTTTATTTGACTTTGAGTAAGGCGTTTATCAAGATGTTTTATTTTCCCAGCTGGCAATGATACGTGTGTTTGTGTGTGATCATGTTCCTAGAGCTTAGTGTAACTTTTAGCAATTTGAGATCTAGAATAAAAACTGAAATACAATTCAAGGCTGTAAGTTACATAGGGCTAGATAATCTGCTCGAGAATTAGCAGACGCATCTACATATTAGCAATTTCGTTAAATGACACTCTGTTGGGTGCTGAAAAGAAAATTTACATTATTTGATAAAAATAAAAACCAGGGCTGCCAACTGTTTGTGAAATTTGAGGCTTAGGGCAGATCATTCGCAAGAGGAACTATACTAAAATACAGAAAAAGGATACGATTTTATTTCGTTGGCCTAGTACCCAACGTTTGACACATATTTATAATTTTTTCTTTTAACTTTATAAAATTTGTGAATTTAAATTATAAAAATTACCTAAAGAAAAAACGTTAGTAAGGTCGTGACATCCCAGTGCATAACGATGTTCATTTCGCATATCCTTTTTCAAGACAAGTGTGTAAGTTTTATTTAATACTCAATTAATTAGAAAAAAAAAGATTAAAAAAAAATGTATTATTTTATATGAATTATTATTTTATATTTATAGAAAATCTTCAAGACACCGCCCAGGGGCGACTGACAAAATAGTCAGTCAGGGAAATTATTATTTTATATTATAACAAAATTATATATATTACTTAAAAAAATATTAGACAAAATAGAAATAATTACAAAAAAGTATGGTGCAATATTGAAGCCGTTTTTTTTTTATATTTTATAAAAAACAAATTATATTTAAAAATATACAAATAAATCTATTATATCGCATTTAATGTTATGTTAATTAAAAATTATTATACGCAAAATATTAGATTATATATTACCCTTATTCTTTCACTAATGGGTCTCATCTTAGTCCACATATATTTTAAAAACTATATTTTATCAAATATTTGAATAAAATATCAAATATAAAGAAAGAAACTCAACGTCCCTTGTAATAACAGCAGGCAGTACTGAAAAATATACTTGTAGCAGAAATAAAGATGAAAATGAAAATATATTTTTTGTCTATGGGCACTTCACATTTGTTAGTAACAAAATCTTATTTTCTGCAATACCTCTACAACTTAATCTTGCTACTATGGTCTTCAATAGAAAGCCAATTAACCCCAGTTGAGCTTAGAAGTTCAACTCATAACTTAAGTTGTATTTGCGCTAGAACTATGGGGTAAAAAATCTTCATCTAATAGTCACTATAGCCAACGTGAACCCTTCTATTTCGTGCACGGGCTAACTTGCAATTTACCCCAAACAAGAACTCAAGTAGAACTACATACTTAAGATATAAGCAGTGACATAATTTCTACGCTTTTATGTTTTCTGCACCCTAGCAACATTTTTTTGTGAACTTAACGCGGCTTACATGGCGTATGGGTAACTGTTATTCCCAAGCCCCAAAAGAGACATATTATAAATTTCTTATTTGCTGCAGATAAGCACACTCCCACAACGCAGCTCTCCCTCCACACATGCTAATCAGCAAATGATTTTATTGGCAAGGCTTTCGGGCCTTATGCCTTAGGCCGCTGCAGAGTCTTTGCCTGATCCTTGCGCTGAGCCTGCTGCCAAAAACAACAAATGTGTTTTGCTTGACTTGTTCTCAATAATTATAGCTTTTGTTGCAAACAAATTTGATAAGAATGTCTAAATAATTACAGCACCAAAATGGTCGCTAAAAACAAAAAAAAAAGTTTAACATTTTTGGGTTGCCGCAATGGCGCCAAGCGTTACATGTGGCGTATGCGTAATATTTTATATGTGATATGTTGTCGTTATTGTTGTCATTGCATATGAAAACATTTCGTTTTGTTATTTTTTTTTTGGGTACGAGTAGCAAGTAAATAAGTTGCTAATGTCTTATTCAAATTGAATGTGAGATGTACATGAGCCTTGTAACAGCCTTGAAGTAAGCACACTCACACCCATTAGATACAATATATACATATATGTATATATAAAACATGCACAAAACTCAATTACGAATTCATTTCGCTTGTCAACTTTGGGAGACAAACAAACAAAGTAACAAGTCAAGAGACATCCTGAAAGACATATAGACAAATAGGCAAGCAAACATAACCAAGCAACAAATAGTAGCATTGAGCGAGTTGTAGCCTTGTTTTGTTTGTTGGCCCACTAATTTTGGCTTGTAAACATATTTTAACAAACATGTCAACCACCTACAACTGCAACAAGAACAAAAATCTCAAGAACAACAAGATCCAAAAGTGTCACAAAACAAAAGAATGTGAAGAGCCAAGTGAGCAAAGTAAAGATATATGTCTTTCATATGGAAATGCCATAAACAATGTCATTTGACATGCAAATTTATTTATGAAAATAACAGCCAAAAAAACAATACAAAATACGAAAAACAGAGAAAAAAAATAACCAGAAAAAAAAGGGAGCGATAAATGGCAAGTGAAAGTCAAGTGAAAGTGCGAGGCAGCCAAAAGAAAAATCACGATGGCGACGCACATGCTCGATTGAAAATGAGCTGCTGAGCTCAGCAGTTACACTTAAACCCGCAACCCTCCACTACTGACGCCACCACTGGCCCAACCAAAAATTGAAGGCGGTTGTTGTTGTTGTAGTGGCAAGGGTTTACGAAGACAGCAAGGGGGGCAACAGCAACTTGAGCAAATAAAGTGCGTGCGTCTGTGCATGTGAGAGTTCTCAGAACTCTCTGACACACATACACATATATATAAACGCTTATGGAACAAGATAATTTTCCCTTTTTTAATACCCTATACTCAAAAGGATTCCTAAGATATTATGAGTATGTGCAAAGTTTTGTAACAGGCAGAAGAAGACGGCGAACCATAATACCTATATCTGTGACAAGAAGATCGCGTAACGATTGAGCTCTAGCCATCTTTTCGTTAGAATACCTGTGGAACTTGGCGCCTCGATCTCTTCGCTCGATATATTCTTCTTTCTTTCACAATGCAAATGTAATATCATTTGTTGTACCGTCTTCGTTTTCGTAAAAGTATTATATAACAATTAAAAACAATAGGAATTTCAAGTTTGAAAATTATACGCGAAGAAAAAGTTTACCAACAATTATTATATTAAAGCTTTTCTACTGTGTGGTTGCTCTTAAAAGTTACTTTCATAATCTTACCAATAACAGAGTTTATATTATTTTTGGAAAAAAAATAAAAATAAAAAAAAGGATTAAAAGAAGTGTAAGACAAACAAAAATATTTAAATATTTGTTATTAAGAAAAATAAAATAATAATAATTATTCATATTGCCCGTATGTACCATTTTATTTTCTCTCCATATAAATGCGTAGCTAAAATGACCTTTTCGTTAAGTAATTTTTTAGTCTTCCTTTCTTTGAATATTTTACTATTTGCTTGTAATTTTTGGTCCCTCTTATTTTAATATATGCTTTATTTTCTCCTTTTCGGTTAGACCATATTAAGTTCCAAAATTATCCACAAGAGGGAGCACGAAAATATTTGGAACACACCAATTTTTATAATTTTCCGCTAGAGGGAGCAAGAAGAAATTATAATCGTATCGGAAAATCTTTAATTATCCTGCCAAATAATTTGTTTTGGTGAATCTGGTGAATCTCCGAAGCCACCAGAAAAGCTATTTTCTCCATATATCGATTCAAATCACGCGAAACTAAATCAGGCAAAAATCTTGGAGCTACAGATACAAATTGTCCGTCTAAATAGTCTTTATCGATCGTTCCAATATTCAAACAGCATCGGCAAGGTTTTTAATTGTCAGTCAATATTTTTTTATGGTGGCCAAGAACTATCTCGAATTCATAGCTTTTCAGCAGATGCGTGGAGGAGCCGGTTCTGATCCAAATTCGGCGTCGCAAATGGAAATGGATTGAACACATCTGGACTGGAATCCGCAAGGCAGCACAAGGCGTGGGCGGCCAAGATCAACATGGCGCCGGACGCTGGAAGGGGAAGTTGATGCTTCTGGAAAAAGCTGGCGGGAAATAAAAGCGATTGCGAAAAACAGAGAAACCTGGAGAAAGTTTTTAGAGGCCATTTGCTCCAACTAGGAACCTAATATAGGACACTAACTAACTAATATTTTTTTTATACAAATTAGATCGACCCTTTTAAGCATGTGAGCCCAATTTAAGCCACATCTTCCTACCTTCACAAGCAATGTTAAACGCTCTGGATCAGATAAAATTTTTTTGTAAATAAATTAATGCAGGGTATCCCACTGCCGAATACCTTCCTGAAAGATTTTTTTTTCTGCGATATCTTTATGCTACATGCAGACACAGACAAGAAAAAACAATATGTGTTTGAGTATGTATGGCCAATATTTTGATAAGTGTAAGCAAAAATAAACAAGCCGTGAAGCAACAAAAGCAAAAACAAAGGAAAAAAGAGAAGTTAAGCAAAACCGAAATCTAAAAGTAGCCAGTTGAAGATGAGTTCTTGGGTTCAATGGTAGCTAAAGGTAGTTGAGAAAAAGGACAATGTCCATTTGGAAAAAGTTTCAGGTTTGCGCTTTAGCTTTGTTATTTTTTTCTTGGTGGAGTTGGGGATAAAGTGTGGGGAAAAATGTGAGCTGACTTATGGCTTTTTAGTGGGCGGCTTTGATTTTTATGGCACGCTTTGAGCTGCTGATTGGAACATATAAAAAGTAGGCGAATCGTCTAAAGTATGATGTGTTGTAACGCTTGTCGCTTAAATATTCTTTCCATTATTTATTCTAGTATTTATTTATATATGCAGAAATGGTGATGTGCTTTTATTTGACATTTTGTATTGCATCCAAAGGCGCTTAAAATAAACTCATCGATGGCATTGACAATGACAGCTTGATGAGGCTTAACCTCTCAAGCAGTTGACCGAACTTCATCACTTCATCGCTAAAATCGACAAATCGATTTTTAGAATTACACATTTTTAAGAAAATTAAAAAAAATATTTATGCGTCATTTTCTCTTAAATTAGGCACTCAACTGCAATTCTTAAGATAAATTAACGTTTTTGAAATTAAAACTTTCGGCATTTATTATTTAAATGGCGGAGCTACAATGGCCAAAGCAAAGTAACTGCAAAATCAAACGTTTACTTTTAATCTTATTAAAAACATTGAAAAAAAACTGCAACCCCTGTTATGTGTTATTCAGATAAGTTTAAGGCAGCTGATTATTGGTACCTTATTTTTTTATTAGATTCAAAATGGTGAATCCAAGATGGAAAATCAGGAAAATCTATGGTAAATATGGTATTTCATTTTAAAATTAAAATTTTGTATTAGTGTAGTTTTTGATGCTTCTGAAAGAAGGACATCTAGGTTAAGTTATATACAGATCGACAGGTTTGTCTGTATCAAAAATATATAAAATTTTAAATCTTGTTTGTGCTTGTATATGTAGAGTTATAAATACATACATTTTTCAATTATGTTTTTCTTTTGTTATAAACATATAATCTATATACCTCAGAAATCGAAAAGCGAAAACGAATAAATTTTGCTTTACGCTAACTACTCGTAGTTACCCTACTCGTTGTTAGCACAGTTCTACTCCTTTCGATTAAATTAGCACGACTAATCTATTCTTATTGCAAGGAATATGTTTTTTATGCAACACATGAAAAATTCGTTTTGGTGAAATTGTGCTTTCAAAACGAAAGCGAATATTTTGGTGGGTACTTTAAAGTAAAAATGGAGCTATCACCACAAAAACATTCATAACTTTCTCAAATATGGGAGCTAAAAATTTTACTTCTTGAATTTCTAAGTAAGTTTCGGCCCATACAATATTCTCTATAACGCTTCTGAGTGAAATTCAGAACAGTTTTTTTTTTAAAAAGTAAAAATAACTAAAATTACACATGTAGCCCCGTTATCATTTTTTAAATTGTTAATTTCTTTTTATCTCTAATTTTGGTTACAAGTTATGAGTTTTTCAAAAATAATATTATATTTTAACGGGTTTCTGTTGAAATGAACCAAATTATATGTTAATATCGAACTGGTTCTGTTCAAACTAGTTCGAAAGTTCTTGAGCATTAACACTAGATCATAAGTACAAATCAGTGACCCACAAACAAAAATTAACTCTGCGCTTAACAAGCTCCAATAAAATATCAATAGTGTCGCAGAAAAATCAAAAAAATTGTTTTGCTTTTTTGTAATGCACAATCCTCCAAAAATATTTCCTCAAATTTTCAAAACAATCGGTTCGATAGTTTCAGTTGCAACAAGATATTTGCTTTCGTGACTTGAGAGACGCAATACATAAGTTCTAAAGTGGAGTGTTTTACGGACGAAATTTTTTTTTAAAAATCCCTCGTTCAGGGACTTACTTAAGTATAAATATAATTGTATTTAACAAATCATTTTCGAATAACTGATAAACTTGGTTAAAAATTTGTCACTGAAAATTATATAAAAAATATATCCTTAATATAAGTGTTTAGGTATTTTCCTATATATAACAAATAAATAAATAAATAAAAAGCTAAAGGCTCTGGTAGCCATGGCTTACTATTTTATTTACTTATTTATTTATATAATTATAAAGAAGGAGTTAATTCTAAGTTAAAAATGCTTTGTAGCCATAGCAACGCAGGCCTTCAGGCTGGCTAAGTATTTTGTTATAGTTAGTTAATATTTTTTCAAATAATTAAAAAAAAAAAATCTTATTGATTATGCGGAACCCCTTTTGTTAGTCGCTTATTTGCTTTCCAAACTGGATTGAATAAAGTGCTAGTTGCAGGACTAAAAACTCTTAACTTACGAAATATTCTAATTATAATTCTTTTTGTCATATTTGTTATCTACACACAGTATTTTGCTCAGACTCCATATAATATTCGTAATTCAATCATCCCAGCGTATCTTAAATGATTGCCTTGTACTAACTTTGTTTCGAGCTGACCAAACTCTTTGTTCCAATTTGTTCGACGTCTTTTGTTTAAGCTGCCTTGTTACCAAACACTTTATTGTCCCTATTGTTCTAGCCTCCGCGTCCTACTACAAACAATACAATTAAGCATTCCTCTATTTGTTTCAATCTTGAGCATAATATTATTATGCCAGGCAACGCATTCACTCACCCACTCACTCATATACTTAAACAAGCAATCACTGAAACAAAAAAAAATGCTAATCATATGGACAGTGGTATACCCTATATTCACTTAAACTCGAAGCAAATATACAATGTAATAACACCAAACTTTGAACTTAAGCTTTCACTTTTTTTTTGAAGCTTATATATGTAGGTTTACCACAGGTATACAAGTAAACGCTGGCACTCCACCCGTAAGTCTGATTTAAAGAAAATACAATTTTTTCAAACTTGAAATAATTTTAAAAAAATTGTAAATTAGCTTAAACTAGCAATACATGATGTAAATATTGCTCATAATATACTTGCTCAAATATTTGATTGTCAAATATTTACACCAAATCTTTGCCTAACCAGCAAAGCGTTGCCTGCTTCAGAATCAGACATTTACAGGTTGACGATTGAAAAAATGTCGTAACAAATATTTGCCCTACACAATGAGCAAATAAGATTTACCAACATTTCTCAGCTTTTTTCCAAAGAATATTTGGAGGAAATATTTGCCATAGTGTAATACCCTGAGCGAAACCTTTGCCTGGCACTGATATTTGGACAAATTAGATAGAAAATATTTGCTTCGTATATTGTTGGCTTTAGAAACTTTTTTACGTTGTCTCAAATTTTGTGTAGGACAAAATGTTCTCGTCAAAAAAAACTACCGAAATTTTAAAAATCGTAGGTATTTAGAGTAAATTTCAGACGGGTTAAGAAAAAAAATTTTTACAATTTAGTTAGAAACAATACCTTAAATTTCTACTTAACCTTAAATTTGCTCTAGGTCAACATATTTGAAACTATAAATATAAATAAGTACATACATTTTTCAAGGGAAGAAAATAAAACTAAAAAATATGATTTTAATGGGATTCTATGTATTAACCATTTTGATCATCATACAGATACAGACTTACAGACGTGTCTTTCTCGACTCGGCTGATCAGGAATATAATTTTACTGGCAGTTCATGCCATGAACTTCATGGTGAAGGAGCTCTGAAATAAAAGTGTCCACTTGCTATTCCAACTTGTAACATCCAGCATCCTATCCCATTATTGTCAACCATTCTCTATATTTTCTCTTTTTCTTTCCAGTACACTAAATAACTTAACCTAAGTAAGATTTTTAAGAGATATTTTTGTCTACAAATTAATTTTTCTGTTAAGCTTTCGTTGGGATGGAGAGGTATACTGATTTAGCCCTACTTTTTTAGTTAAAAATAAAATCCTACTTATTTGTTTAAAAATAAAACCCCCCAAATTAATTGAGAGCTTGAATTAACAAAAATGGGTTTTCAATGGCTTTTCTAGCGTTTTTAAAAATCATTTTAATTTATTGTACCGTCTTTTAATTAAAATTCTTCAGGGTGGATGGGTTAATAATGTGCCGATCTGTCGCAAAATTATTTCGAGCTCCATAAAGTAATGCCGAGAGCTGTGGAAAATGTTATATAATCAAATATTTTGATTTAGATTCAAGGATTCGGGTTCCTCAAATGTTTGCATCGAAGAAAGATGAGTTCCTATTTATTTTCCTTAAATTTAGCAACCCTTGCGCTAAAACTCTACAAAATCTAGGTGTTCATAGTGCGGACGAATAGACGAATACGGCTGAAAAGAGTTTTTTATAACCAACTTTTACTCTGACACGCCTACACGCGCCAATAACATGCTCTCTGCGAATCTACTATACCTTTTACCCACTGAGTACAGGGTATGCAGATGAAGAACATAGTCAGCTGGACGGCTGAGTGGAGTATGGGTGGGGCGGCAATTGTTTGGGCCATAATCAAAGTTAATTTGTTTAAGTTGCTCAGCGTCAACAAGCCAATCCAAACAACTACAAGAAACATATTTGTTTAGGCCCAGATGAGCGAGTAGCCTGACGGCAGAAGAGGATTCAAGGCAAATTCAAGCTGGCTTTAATAAATAACCCCCCCCAAAAATATCATATGAGAAGTTTTCAAAATTAAGACAACAAAAACAACACACAGAAATGTAATCAAAAATACATTTTTGTAAAATTAGACAATGACAAAGGGCAGCGCATGGAAAGTGTGTGGGACCTGCCGAGGGGAAGACCGGTTCGGAGACAACAAGAACAACAAAGGAAACATTTACACATCATTACATTGCCAGCTTACACGTCAATTTCCAGGAAAATATTTGTGCGTATAATATAACATATTTTGTATATGTATGTACATATTTCTTCTATGTTTACATATCCGTGTGTATTCTTAAGAGAACGTCGCACACTCTACTCAAGTGACGTACAGTGGTGGGAATACAAATGTTAAAGGTGTTTCGACTTGAGCTTTTTCATGCAATTTTTTGCGAATTTATTCAAATGTTGTCAAGCAGCCAGCCTGCCCCTCCAAAATCCGCCCCTAGCTGTCACATCAATTTTGTGCACAGCATTCTTATTAAAAAAAAAAATTGAAGAAAAAATTTAAAAAAAAAATATAAGAAAAACTGCCAAGCCATATGCGCAATATTTGCATAAAACGATGTCTCATTCCAAATGATTGCGCAGCGACAACAAGAGACCCATACCCAAGCCCAGCTACCAACTCCCAGCTTTGCTGAAAGCTACTCCAAAACCTCACTCAAACCTTAGCTGCCAAACCAAAAGATTTGTGGCTCAAGAGCTTAGCAGCCAACACAAACAAAGGGAAGTGCTGCAGACTTGTTGATGCCATAGGAGCACATATGTTAGACCACTTGGCCACTTGGACATGCTAAAGCTTGTCATCATCATCATCATCCTCATTGACTACGAATCGATTCGCATTTAAATTTGTATCTTCAATCGTTGAGAATCCTTCAGCACACAATGCATTTAAATATGCAATGCATATGTGTGTTTGGGGGAGTATGTGTGAGTGTCGCATATAATTCCTAGACAATTCTACTTGAAGCACTTTGCATATATGCAATCATCCATCAGCCCGAGATGTCATGAATACATGGTGTTTTGTAAATCGAAAAACTTTCCTTATGCACATCGCCCATAGTAAACAATAAACGTGAACCAATTGCATACCACAAATTGTGGCACTATTTTTTGAAGTGCCACTAAAACCAACCAAACAATTCTGAAAATTGGTCATTCAACGAGCCAAAAACTGTTCAATAGTCATGCATCCAAAATCGCGAAATTTCATGACCACCCCCCATAAGAACAACTTTGCATTGGTAGAGTACGAGTTAGAGATGGAAAAGAAATTCTTGTTCGATTAATGAACTCATGGTATAGCTTATGTTCTAACCTTGTTCTCTTATTTTTCGGGATAATTTCATAGATCAAGAGAAATTTAATTTTTAAGGTGACTGGGAGCACGAAGGTATATTTTTTGCAATATCCCATATATATGCTTAATATCGATAATATGAGTATTCAAACGAAGCGTGAGTTACGCCAAAAATGTAATTTATTTTATATACAAAAAAAAAACGCTATATACTTTGTATTTATTATTGTAAAACGATTAAATCTCTTTTCGAATGGTAAATTTTTCAATCAGAACCTTAAGCGGGTTTTGTTCTCCAAATTTTATAGAATATAATATATAATATAATATGTTTCAACACTTGAAAGTGGCATTTTTTGGTATAAGGTCCGAAAATTATTTCAAATTAAAAAATTCAATTCTGAATATGAAATTCTAATTGATAAAAACTTGCTTATACTGAATCACTCTTTATGACATATGTCACTAACAAGTATCAACTATAAGCCAAAGTTCAATTACACTAGCTTACACGAAAAATTAACCTTCGTAAAAAAGTGTTTTTTTGGGGTAATTTGGGGTCGAGAAACACGAAAATGGCAACCTTTTTTTTTCTTAAGCATCGTTTTCGAGATATTTTCGAAAAACATTCTTTTGGGCACTTATTTCAGTTATTCGTCAATATCTCGTGAACAAAATTGACATGAAAGATGATTATATCGAAAGGTATTGATGTGCTCTTTACAGTGATATATAATTATGTGCAGGTTAAATAAAAATTATAGAAGTTACAAGCAACCAAAATCGGAAAAAGTGTAATTTTCGACCATTTTTTTAAATTTTAAATTTTTGATTTGATTTTTACTAACGAAAAAAAATTTGTTTAAATTATGTTAAGCTTTAAACTGAAAGCGAATTCTTTTACGAACATTTAGTGTCCAAGATCTTTTAAATCGGATAAGAATTAAAGATGTTATAGAATCTTTCATGTCTATACAAGATTTTGTTCACGAGATATTGACGAATAACTGAAATAAGTGCCCAAAAGCATGTTTTTCGAAAATATCTCGAAAACGGTGCTTAAGATTCACTCGATGACCCATAAATTTGTAAACTAGTGTTATCTACGCAAAAAAAATATATTTTCGGCCGGTGTGCTGTGTTGTTGTTTTTTTATTTTTGTAAACTAAATCTTTTTAGTTAAAGACTGGTTCCAAATCTAAATTGTTAGGCAGAAATGCCAAAAGTAAAGATACGAGTTGAAAATTGGCATAGATTCTTTCTAAAACTGTAATACGCATATATTGCAATAAATCTTACCAGTGTGCTCTTATATTTAATATATTCTACAGGATTTTTAGAAGTTTGATCGAAAGCTAATCATTATACTTTATATCTGCCATACAAACTGATTGAAAAAATCGGCTAACCGGAATTCAATTATTTTTAATCTTCATCAACATTTTAACGAGGAAAAACAACAAAGTCAAAGCTTAATTAGGTATTTTCTTTCAGACTTTCGGCCTATTATTATATCAACACTTTTGTTTCTCTTTGTTTTAAGGATATAAAACTAGCTTTTGCATTACAACAAAAGAGCTCGCAGATTGTTATTTTTCAATTGATGCTCACATAGCTGATGCACGCATTCACGCATTCATCACGCGCCCATCTCTAGAAAAGTCTTCATTTGTATTCGTTTGCTGTTGATTTCTGTTTGAATATTTAACATAATGTCACATGAACACATACGAATTTTAGCCAACTGTGAGCTGTCAACATTTTGTTCAACCCCTCCCCCTCGTAACACAGCTCCGACAATGACGAAATGTTATTTGAGGTTTGATTGGTTTGGAGTTTGGATGAAGACATGGCCACAATATGGATAATACACATTAGTTGGGCGGAGAAATAATGGCTCACTCATGAGCAGAGTGAAATTGAAACTGGGGAAAAATCTCTGTGTAATGGAGAAAAACAAAGTTGTCAGAATAAATATGATATGTCGTGGTAAGGCCCTGGTATGTCATCTGCTGACTTGATGTGAAGTTAATGAAGTGAGCACGGACAGTGGAACGGGAAATCTTATGAATTAGACCTGGTTATGGTCATACTCTAGCACAAATTGTGATACAAATCAGGGCAGTCGGAAATCTTGTTGACCCAAATACGTTGATTAGAATGTGTGTGGTTAGTAGATACTGGCAGATATTGGCGATTTTGACAACACTCTTTTGGGCAAAACTGCGTAATATTCCAAAATAAGGGCAGTCGGGCAGTAATGCATAATTTTTAGTGTAAGTTGTTGTTTGGGCTAATCTGTATTTATGAATTTCCACATTTCACTTATACAAACTTAATAACTTTCCTGTCAGACAAAGCACCTCCACACAAGGATTTAGTCTCCATGCACATTGGGCCAGAAAGCCAAATTTTTGGCATAAATTCGAAAAATAAAGTTACAGACATGAAATTTTGTGTAGTTGTTTGTAATGACATATATAAGAGCTGAGATAAATTTCAGACCGATCCGGCCACGCCCCCTACCACCGCCCATATAAGGTGAATTTTTGCTGGGTGTGATTTTTTTACTAAAGCACTATTACTGACGCGATTTATAAATTTATATTTATAATTTAGTTTAATTTATGCCGATTTATATTCAAGTTTAAAAATTATATGAAAAATTCGAATAAAGCAAGGTGCAATCAATTTTTAATTTTATGTCGATTTCCACATATATTTCAGACGGAAAGAGATTTTCATTTTCGGCTTCAGAATGATCAGTGCCATCATATATGGAAGTGTTACAATTATCAGTGTCACTATGATTACCTGTAAAATTATTATTATTATTTAGGATATAATTATCACAATTATTTTTAAAATTTTGCGGTTCTGAAAGGTCAATCACAGCTGCCGGTAATGGTATTTTTTTGCTTTGACCAAATTTATTATTTATCGGTTACCATAATTTCCAAAGGCCTACATTTGGCTTCTCATATTCTATTGTAACTGGGATAAATATCGGAAGATCGGTTTTTATGAAGCTCCTGAATGTTGCAATATTGGCTTTTTCCAAAGGAGTTTTCGAGCAAATGCGCCAAAGACTCATTGGGCGTTAAGCGTGCTCGCTCCGAAACAAAAAGGTTTTTTCTTACTCGATTTGGGCCATTTGAAGCAAGCAAAGTATTTTTCAATATTAAAGCCGTGTCTTTTTCATTTAATTTTTTGACCGAAACTGCAGCAGCGTGCACAAGTGTTGTGGCGTTGTTTATCTGCTAAATCGGATGCTAACTTTCTCTTTAAACGTGGTTCAGCATATTCCATCGGTGGACGTTCTACTGTGTTTGAAAATGACCTTATAGCCTTGGTTGAAAATGTGGAACCTAAGCTATGGAATAAAAATATAATTTTTGACGACAACCACTTGGAATGTAATCCTAAAGTACTCGAATTTCTGCCGCATTTTGGCAAGTTTCTTTGGATATAAATAGCACAATTTTTTATTTTTGCATTAATTTCATATTTTTTCTCTGCTCTTAAGTTGTAGTCTTGAAGTTGATGAAATATTCAGCGCGAAACATCGGATGCCTTTCGAATATTGTCATTCCGGATATTAAGCAGCGTTGCATAGCAGAAATTAACCTTAGCTTCAAAATGGCAATACCCGAAAAGCCGCAAAAAGCCGCAAAAAGCATAAAAAGGGTAAATTAGTATATATTTTGTACTTTTATGTTACATTAATACTTTTTTGCAGAAGCTTGCAGAAAGTTATTTTTTATTCCATAATAGACGGGCAAGTTGGTTAAGTTTTCTCTAATAAAGGGCAACATAAAACCATACACATATAAAACAAATTAACAAATATAAGGAAACACCTTTTTAACAAAAACATTCTACATGCCCGTACCTCTATTTACCATTATTAATATTATCTTTATATTTAAAATTAATAAATATACAAGCTCGCAAAGTTAACAAAAAATTTCGCCGTTTTTACTCCAACGCGCAGCTGTTCGAACATGTAACTTTGAAGGGCTGCCAAAACTTCAAGGTTGCAATAAAATCAATAATATTTTTTAATTTTTTGTAACTAGGGTATTGACAACAAAATGGCAATGTTAAAAAACGAATTTGTTTGTATGAATATTTTGAATTTATGCCAAAAAATCGGCTTTCTGGCCCAATGTGCCATGGAAAAAAAAAATTCAAATTGCGATATAAATGAGATACCCGAGCACAGCTATGAAACTGTACTTCAAGTTAAAAAAAAAAAAAATTTAATCTGTAAAATTAATGACTAAGCGTCTCACCTTGCAAAAATTGAATATTTTTAAGGTCCAGCATATTAGAAAATAGGTTGGTGAGCAAGAAGAGCCAAGGCCAACCGTAATATAAGGTGTGTTGTCTCTTTGGAAATGCCCAATTTAACTGATCGACTCTTCTGGATCTCTTTCGTTACGGCTACTTTATTTTCACCAACCCTTGCCTGGCTGGAGGCACATGATCCAAAAAAATGCACTTTCGTTCAATTTTTTAAGGGTTGGACATTATTGGTAACTTTGATAGCTTCTAAAACATGATTATAGGAAAAACTTTCATTGCAATCTGGTCATCCTACGTAAGAGGGCTCTTTGATGAGTCTTTTTTTTCAGTAATAACCGCTTCACATTCTTTCAAGAAATCTTAACTTTTTAAAGTCCTTATATTTGGAAGCAGATATTTGTCGTTAAGGGCCAGATCTGACGAGGTTGGTGGGTGGAACAGCATTTTGTAACCCAATTCATGAATTTTGAATGGTAAGTCCGGTTGCTGTTGGTCAGCATTCAAGGCATCTATTCCGCGGATTGCTGTTTAATGCCCAAATATTCATGTAAAATGTGAGGTTCCTCTTAGCCCCAGCCACCTCAAACAAACTTATTTTGCGATCCTTCAGAATCCTTTTATAGATGTTAGAGACCTGAATTTACAAGTTCCCATTTCTTGATGTTTAGCGCAAAAAAAATTTCCTAATCAGCTTGCGAAAATAACTTTTTTCTATTTTGATGAATATTCTTGGGATTGTCTATTCTTTAAAACTTTCAAAGTGAATTAAAATGACATGATTTTATTAACAAATGGTGATTGAGAGCAGTTGCATTGCATTCAAAGTAACTAACCCATAAATTCAAAAAGTTTTCAAACTTAAGATACGTAGACGTGAAATTTAATTTAGTTTATTTTCCGGAGCACGTTTCCTTACTCGAAAGTAACTTAAAAAACCTATTTTCTAAAAAATGCAACGAATTTCAACTTATTGTAATATTTTGAAGATATTTTTTATAAGCAAGAGTTCTACAATTTGTTACAATAACTCATGTGAGCCTAAGTAACAAATAAGTGATGATCATTTGTAAAAACAACCACCTTCTCGCAATTTACATACTAAAATTCAATCCCTATCTTAATTCCAATTTTAAATATTTCAATTCAATATACTAAATGTAAACTATTATTTCATTGTTAGATATTTTTTAGAATTTAAAAATATGTAAAAATGTGTACACGCCCAGTCCGCTGGGTTTAAAAGTTTTGACCCATTTTTGGGCTATCAACTCGTTTTTGGCTTAATTAAAATATTTGCCAGGCTAGCATATTTAAACTCAAGCACATTGAAATTACTTTAAATTTACGTTTATATGAAATTATGTAAATTTTAAATATTAAATAGCTCTCTTTTAATATTTACTTAATAATTCTGGAAAACTGCTGCGGCTGCTGTCGGAAGCTAGGTTCTTTTGGTTTTTCTAGCTAAGCATTTATAATGATTAGAATTTATGAACTTGCTAGACTTGCTCGGTTGGCCACCAAACTAACCAAGCAAGGAACTTACATCCAACTGCAAATGTCACGCTTTGACCCCGCTTCAGCATTCTTGCTAAGCTTTTAACTATTTCCATTTTCCATTTTACGCTAAATCCAAAGTTAAACCAAAATGCGCATAAATCAAATGCAAAACTTTTGTTTTCGCTGCTCGAGTTTGAGTTTTTATCGCCAACACACACTAATACACACACGCACACTTGAGTGTATATGTGTGTATACGTGTGGATGTGTGTATCTGTGATTTTGCTTGTGTGAGTTTGTTGCTTTCTAAGCATTTCTGCAAGCCAAACAAAACAAACGTAAATCAGCAACAACGACAACAAGGGGGGAGAGAAACAATCGCAGCAACTCTCAGAGCAGCAGCTCATCATAAAACTCATTTGGTTCTGGGGGCTAGCAGCATTGGCAGAGAGAAGTAGTCCTTCGAAGTCCTTCCTGACGCACTTGACCGAGACAAGAACAATGCGCGCGTTTTGTGCCCTTTTTCAACAGTTTCCGTTGCATGACCACAAACATCCCATAATGCAGACAAACACACACGCATTTATATCAGTGGTGTAGATAGGGGTTCTCAACTCGACAAGCCTTCGACAATTAAGTCACAATTAAGGATTGAAATGTTTTTATTCTAAGAAAAACTTCATCGTGGTTTAGAGCTTAACTCTGTAAGCTTGTTGTATATACTTTGGCCTTAAGAAATAAAGTCGGCTTGCGACCCACAATTTTTTTGGTCTGACTCCAGTAGGGCTCCCTCAGTTTTATTTCGATGACTTATTAGGCTGTCGTCACATTGGCTACTTGATTGGGCCTCTTTTACTTATGATCCGAATTAACCATTTATCTGTAATCGTCTTTAAAGTCTTAACTTAAGGTACTCCTAGTCTAAGATTATAGTTTAGTTCCATATGGGTGGGGTAATAGGCTTTTATAGCAATACTTTTCTACGGAGAAAAGCTTTACTTCTTAAGTTTCGAAAAAATTGATATCTTTTCAAGCTTTTGGAGCTTTTACAGCTCGTAGCTCTGTTCTAGCCATCCCATCGATCTTAAAAAATATTTTGTTCTTCAGGCTACCAGACCTTGGTAGGCGGCATTCAGTACTGCTCTGCAGACGATACAGCATTTCCGGTTGTGTGACTTTCTCATACACCTTTAGCTTAGACTCCTAAACAGTTTTCAACAGCAGCATCTTCCGTGCTTAAGACTTCATACAATATCATTCAGATTCGTGGTCTTCTCTATAAAAGCTTTTTAGTGTTCATCCTGGTGCACAATTTATTAAATGCCTCCATTATACCAAGGTGACCATCGGTAGTGTAGTGGTACCGTACTCGCTTTGCAACCCGATGGTCGGTGGTTCGATTACCCGCAGAAGCGCTGCTGCACATGCCCAGCACTGGCATCGCTAGCTCAAAGACGCTATTTGCCTAAGAAAATCTCTATCAATTCAAGACATCACCGTTCGGATTCACCTATAAATTGGTGTAGTTAAAAATGGACTCAAGAACGGATCTACAACAACTACATTTTGGAAGTCATCGCATCGTTTATGCTCTTTAAGTTGTAAATATGACAAATCGTAAAGGCTGCCCTTGCAGTCTAGCAAAACTCTGCTAGCCAGACCTGCACCCATCTGACGCATTTCCATCTGCTCGTAGTTCTTGATCGCAAGGTTGTCCAGATTGTTCATCCTTTCGTAGCCAGTTCTCGAAAGTTTATATAGCATGCTCCATCATTTTATTAAAATACTATTTACTGTCATTAATATCGTCTCATAACACGGAGGTCCAACTCAAAATTTATGATTTGAATCGTACGTAACAAAAATGTGAGTCTAACGATCAACCGTCCCCAAACCAAAAGCACGTCTGTGCCAGTACCCAAGATGGTGGGTCGGTACAGGATCGGAAAGGAAAGCATGGAACACACGTCTGAGACAAATTCTGAGGATACGGCGGCCCAGAACTATAGCATCTCGAACTCAGAGCTCCTGAGCCAGCAGGTCAATTTTCAAATGAGACGTTGGACTGGAACCCGCAAGTTAGCAGAAGGCGCGGGTTGCTAAGAACAACATGGCTTCGGACGATGGATGGAGAAATTAAAGCTTCTGGCAAAAGCTGGAGGGAGATAAAAGTGACTGCGAAAAACAGAGGAAGCTGGAGAAAATTTGTGGAGGTTCTTTGCTCCAACTAAAAGCTTAATAAGGACACTTACTAAGCTCTTCATTTTAATCCTAGACCTCATCGTACCTGTCCTTGGGGCACTCAGTGTGTTTTGTAGGCAAAATGGTTTAGGGTTGAATAGTTATAATGGATGCATCGTAGGATCAACGATGATGATTTAAGCCAACAATTACATGCACCTGATCTATGGCTCCAGTGGTTTTTCTTTTCCAACGCGCTATTGAATCCTATTGCTATTCAGCGACTTAATTGAAAACAAACTTGAATTAGTTGGCATAAGGAATCGTTATCAGCAGCTAACCAGAATTGGTATTAAGTCTCTTGTAAGCCTAATCAACAAAGGTTACCTCTTTTAAAAAATATGCTTTTTCTTCTAAAGAATTGGCTGAAATCGGGTGTAGGGCGTCCCACTTTGGAGTCTGACTTAGACTTTTTGAAACTAAAGTAAGCTAATTACCTTTTCATGGAGAATATGGTGCGCTTATCAACCCCATTGCAAAAATCCGACTACGCCACTGTTTGCCATATATTCAGTCAGCCGTTTCACCCAAATTAAGTACAACAAATGAGTTCAAGTTGGAATTTTTGGTAGAAGCATACACAAAGCTACCAATACATACATACATACATATACACATACATACATATATGCAAGAAGACAGTGGGCCAGTGCAAACAAACCAGGCAACAAAATAAATTTCTGTAATTGATGTGGCTAATTTGTCATTTGGTTGTTGTTGTTGTGTTCACATTTCAGCTCCTATCTTGGGGACAGCCAACGGGCCAATTTGGCAGGACCAGAACGGGTCGCATTTACAGGTGCTGTCCAACAGTTTTCACTCGTTCTATCCCTTCTCTCTCTCATCATGACTTACCAACTGGCTGCTGAGTGATATGTCAGTTTATGTCAAGTACTTTTCGCATTTCTGCAGCAAGTTGGCAGCACCGTATTTTGTTCACTTGCTTCAGTTGGTTCTCTCCATTGAGAGCCGCAACACGTGCGAGCTTTAACTTAATTTGTTTTTGTTCAATTTTTAGGCTTTTATTTTTCTTAACGTTGTTTTACTCGTACAATATTTTACGGCCGATTTTTAATCGCATGCGCTAAATTAAACATAATATTAAGAAGTAATAAAAAGAAGTACAGCAAAAGAAAATAATAAAATATCTTAAGTAAATTTAGCGCAACTGTTGGCAGTCAGTTTATAGGGCTAAATGCAGAGAGCAGGGCAAGCGTAAAAGCCCGCGCACAATTAAAAACCCTTTGGCTTAGGCTATTCCAACCGAAAAAAACGGCAACCTTTGCCATAACTCAAGTCCTGTGCACCGAAATCGAAGCACAGAAACTTGAATACTCTGAAGTAGTAGTTAATTTCTAAAAATGAACCTATATTGTTGTGTTGACCAAAATGTTCATCCAATAACAAAGTACATTTTCAACATATTTGTTTTAAGTATTCTTATATGATACGTTTTTTTAATTTGTCCCATAGCATTGGACACACCTATCCGATGTTTATAAATGAGACATCCTAGAGAATAGAATAACATTTTAAAAATTAAATTCATGTGGATCATTTATGTAGAACTTATATTGGGTGCGCCATCTGCTGGTTTGATTGTTAAACACTTATAATCCAAAATGATGCTCTTAAGATATATCTAGCTCAAAAGTCATTTAAAGTTACGATGTTCACATAAGGGCCTATATTATTGGGGCGATAAATAATCATATATTATAAATGAGGAGTTTCATACATGCATTTGGTATGTATGTACATTTGCCCAACTTTGTTGGAATTTTGTGCAAGTAATTTTTTATTCATTATTTGAGTTTACGAAGTGCCCTACTTTTTGTAGTCAACGGTCTGGGTTGGGCAGAAATACCATAAATTTTACTAATTTGTATTAAAGACAAATGTTTCTATGATGCTTAGAAATAGCTGTAACGACCTGTGAGGTGCTAAGTAATTTTTAATTTCAGTTAGGATACTGTCTCTTAGCAAAACGTGTGATTAACTTTCTAATGTTTTATTAATAAAAGATCATGTCAAAGCATTTTGTAGCTGTGTTTGGTTTAAAGCAAAACCTCATTTCTATAAAACTGTTGCAGGTAACGGCTGTAACATAGTATATAGTAGGTCTCCGTAGTCAAGCCAAATTCAAAAAAATATTCTAGCTCTAAGCGCTTCACCGCCAAGTGCCGGTTGTCTCTTCTCAAAAACCGGGCATATGACCAATGTATCATATCAGCATACTGGGAGATAAATTTTGAGCATTATACAGCTTGTCATTTATTAGTAGAAAAATTTACTCCATAGAGCGCCAAAAATAATATATTCATTAAAACCACAATGAAAAATTTCACACAGAGGCCTAAAAATACACTTTTTGCCGATATAATGGGTCACCCCTAGTATTATGCTTTTTTGGTACCCAATGATTTGTTTTTGTGTTGTTAGATTAAAATTACGAGGTCAACGCACCAAATTATTTTTTTTATGATTACACTAGTTTACACGAAAAATGAACCTTCGTAAAAAAGTGTTTTTTAGGGTAATTTGGGGTCGAGAAACACGAAAATGGCAACCTTTTTTTTCTTAAGCACCGTTTTCGAGATATTTTCGAAAAACATGTTTTGGGCACTTATTTCAGTTATTTTTCAATATCTCGTGTTTTGTATCGACATGAAAGACGATTAGATCGAAAGGTATTGATTTGCTCTTAACAGTGATATATAATTATGTACAGATTAAGTCAAAATTATAGAAGTTACAGCAACCAAAGTCGAAAATTTTTACCATTTTTCAAAATTACAAACTTTTGGATTGCCCTTTATTAACGAAAAAAAATATTTAAAAAATATATTAAGCCTTAATCTGAAAGAGAATTCTTTTACGAACATTTCGAGTCGAAGATCTTCGAAATCGGATAGGAACTGTAGATGTTATGGAACCATGAATGAAAAAACACGACTATAGCTGCATACAAATGCGTGAAGACGAAAATGAACGCAAATGAAAAACTTTGAGTGAAACATTTTTTTTCATACAAAAGTGTGAATGAGTGAAGATTGGAACTTTCGTATATGGTTCCATAATATCTACAATTCTTCTTATTTTTAAAGATCTTAGACTCGAAATGTTCGTAAAAGAATTCCCTTTCAGTTTAAAGCTTAACATAATTTTAAAAAATTTTTTTTCGTCATTAACAAGCAAGTCGAAAATTAGTAATTTTGAAAATTGGTCGAAAATTTTTTTCGACTTTGGTTGCTTGTAACTTCTATAATTTTGAATTAATCTGTACATAATTATATATCACTGTAAAAAGCTATCTATACCTTTCGATCTAATCGTGTTTCATGTAGATACAAAATTTTGTTCACGAGATATTGAAAAATAACTGAAATAAGTGCCCAAAAACATGTTTTTCGAAAATATCTCGAAAACGGTGCTTAAGAAAAAAAAAAGGTTGCCATTTTCGTGTTTCTCGACCCCAAATTACCCTAAAAAACACTTTTTTATGAAGGTTCACTCGATGACCCTTAAATTTGCAAACTAGTGTTATCAGCAGCGAATTTTAAAACATTTGAAAAATGGCTGCAAACGTGAAAAACTTATGTTTTGGAGATATCGCATATGGGCCCACAAATGTTTTTGAGATTAGGCTCAATGAATGCAAAAAAAAAAAATATATTTGAAAACAAAGTATAGAGAATGAAAAATGATAAATCGCTTGTGAGCAAATAGCTCGGTTTTACACCCAGAACGGAGTCAATCTTCTCATACAGTTTAACCCATTATTATTTATTATGGTTAAAATTCCTTGTTAATTATTTCATGAAGCCGATTCTGATTAAAATATTTATGTTTGTTCTCTTTCTGAATTATAATAGGCTACTAAATGATCAAATGGTGAGAGAAATGATTTAACGCTAAAAAAGTCGATTCTACCAAACAGACTTTCTTCCTGTAAGAGTTCCAAATTACTCCCAAATACTGTGTTAAGTCTGCAAATTTATTTAAAGTTCCATTTAAAGTAGTATTCGTCAGTGATAACAATGCATTCCTTTCATAAGAAACTCAGTTGCCTTTGGACGGAATTACTGTAGCGGCCTAATGCCGATATTATTTGTAGGCTGTCGGACAACAGTACCCAAAGATATCAACGGAAGCATCTCCAGCCCCTCGAACTTCAATTCAGATGTACACACTGTAGTATGCTTGCTGTTTAGTAGCGAAATGATATACACAAATAGTAGTGTATAGTCTATATGTGTATGGGTGAATTCTCGGGTGTTGTTATAGTCCCACTGTATTGGTGTTATTTGGCTGTAAGAGTATCTTGTGTTCCTCTTAGATGTTGATTGAGGGTATTTTAAAGTCTGCTGAAGACAGCAATCGGACAAACGTGCCTAACACACAGTATACACATAGCCTGAAACTCATATTCCTACTCTTCTACCAGGGATTTCGAGGCGTGCACCTCTAGCTATGCTCTAACTAGCTCGCCGGATTGTCGGGGTCCTTTCTAATCTCCCAAAAGGTAGACACATACGTGCAATGTTTTAGGTGCACTCAGCAAAATGAACTAAAATAAAATGAAATCAATTAATAAATCTATATAAACCAGATTCTACACTCCCGACAGAGGAGAATACTATGCTCACGCTACACAATAGTTAACATGGTTGAGGAAATTAGCTGGTTATTATTCCTCTTCATATAGAGACTCGTATGTTGATGGTCTCTCTTTCTCTACCCTCCCATCCTGTGCAATCCTACAATCAGAATTGACCCTTAAACCATGTCAAGATGTTTTCATGCTAGTCATGATACCGCCATGCTCTACTGTGGACAACAGAAATAATATTTAGAACATTATTTAAAATATATGTATAATTATAATATTTATTATAGAAAATATACTTAGCGAATTCATGTTGTCATAAGAATATAAAATTAGTTAAATATTAATATTGAAAAAAAAAAAAGTGAAATCAAATAAATGTACAACAATCTTTATATATATATAGTAGTTTTTGCAAACAAAATTTATAAACGCTTTTATATGTTTACTCACTCCGGCTTGGTGATCGTTGAGCTCAATCGATGACGCTGCTGGGCTAAGAAATTATTAATATAAAATAAAATTATAGAAAGAGAAAGGTGTGCAACATTTTATAAATTGCAACCAAATACAATCAATAAATAAAGGTTGTTGTTTTACAAAAAAAAAATTAAGCTATTTAAGCTAGAAATTAAAATTTACAATTAATAATAATATTTCAAATAAATGATTAAGAAAGATTAATTAAAATCAATTCAAAGATAAACTGCTTAAGAATAAGGCTTGCCATTATTAACTTTACAATATTATCAAAATTCATTTATGTTTCTTGGCAACGCCTATTTATAAAAGAATTAGCAAAATATAATTCAAGATATTAGTTAATTATAATCAAATCCAAAGTTGTGCCCGACACATTTATATCTTTATAATATGGTTTTTTTTTTTTTTGTTTTTGTTTTACACTAAATGCATCGGCACTTGCAAAAAGAAATAAAGTTCGCAGACCAAAACTAGACAATAATATTAAGCGATCTTTATAGACATATCATCAAAATATATATATTGTAATTGTTTATTGGTGATGAGCTGCTATGAGCTGTTTAGTCCGGGATGAGTGCTTCTTGGTCTGGGCCTGGGCTTGGGAAGTCCGAGGCCTTCCCAAATAGGTTAAGTTGCCTTCTTAAAGAGCCTTCCTATCCAATGAGGTGTGGTTATGTTATGACTTGTTCACAAAATCAATGAAATCACCAAGAAAAGTGGCAGGAAAGTGTCGCAAAAGAAATTTTGGGCCAAGTGCACTATAACCAAAAAGTTGCAATTCGTTTTATTTTAAATCAAAAGCACTGAACCATCTACATATATATAGATATATACCTTGAATATTTGTTGGTTATAAACCAAAAATAATAGAAAAATAATCCAACGCCGGTAATGAATGTTATTGTTTTCGAGTTAATTGTTATAATTTTTAACAATTTCAATCACGAAAGATTTATTAACACGCACTAATCAATTATGTTAATATATATATATATATTTATACGGCACGTTTTACTTATGCACTTGAGACCACTAGCAACGACTTGCTTATCGCACTTGTTTTCATAAACTGTAAGCTAAACTCTAATCAGATCTGCGTACAGCTTGCATTGACTTAGCGCTAAGCCGAAGATAACAAAAACAATTAGCTGATTATCGCTTCGGGTCACCTAAGCTTAGCGTGGGTGAGCTGATCTAACAGCATAATCGTACGATAATTGCTGGCGCCACAAATAACCCGTTCGTATATTCAAAGTGACCTAAGAGTTAGCTAATTACTGAGAGAGTAAGTGCATAGCGAAAGTATCTGACGTCATACATAGTTAGACCAATTTGAGTTATATGACCCTGTTGGAATTTTGGTCCGACTATTGAGGCAATTTAATTAAATGAACTTAGCAATTGTCAATGAATCAATGTATGTATGGCTGGCCACTACAGGGCAGTTGAAGGAACGCTAGTTTTTACTAGTGAAGCTTTAACTGAAAAAGGCCAACTCTATGTCTTAACTTGTATATCTTTAAGATGATACACTCCAATGTCTTTGCCTTGTTCATTAGCCAATTGGTAATATGTCTGACTAACTTTACGGATAACTACAGCAACAATAAATCGGGGAGCCAGTTTAGCGTTAAACTTTTTATCAGCATTACTTTGACTAAAGTTGCGTGCATATACTTTTTGACCTATCTGTAGATTTATAGTTCGGGTACGTAAGTTATACACTTTAGCATTTTGCTCATGCGATTTCGCTACATTATCTTTTGCTTTTTGCCGCATAATTTGTAAAGCCGATGAATGTTCAATTCGTGTATCATCGGACAAAAGCTGTAAACGTCTGAGTAACTCATAGTCTTTTCCGTGTAAAATCATATTTTGGCCAAATGCCAAAAGGTATGGGGAATATCCGGTACTTCGATGAACATTGGCCCTTAAGGCTGCACTTATTTCGGGTAACTTATTATCCCAATCAGTATGATCTTTGCCTATGTAAGCTCTAATAGCTGCCAGTACGGACCTGTTAACCCTTTCGCTTGCATTAGCTTGGGGTGAGTAAATGGCAGTGTATATATGAGTAACGCCAAATCGATTCATAAATGCCTTAAAGTGACCAGAAATGAACTGAGAACCATTGTCAGTTAAAATCGTTTCTGGTACACCAAAGGTACAAAATAAACTGTTCTGCAGATAGTCACATATTCGTTGGGCAGTAAACTTCCTTAGTGGACATAAAAAATGAAATTTCGTGTGATGGTCCACCACAATCAACAAACCGATATTGCCAGCTTTGGAACGGGGATATGGTCCTAATAGATCCAAATACAATTTTTGAAAAGGGCGTTCGGAAACCATTGGTTTTCCCATCGGTGGCCTTAAGACAATATTTGGGCTTTTGGTTTTAAGGCATACTGAGCAGTTAGCTATATACTCTCGTATCTGCTTTACCATTTTTGGCCAAAACAAATATCTTTTAAGTTTTTCGGTGGTTTTACTTATACCACTATGAGCAGAATTTGGGGGATTATGGGATCTGGCAATCACCTCCTGTGTAAGACCAGACGGAATCCATAATTTCCAAGAAAGTTTTTCTTGTAGTACGTCTCCAGAAGCCGGTTCTGTTCTTTTGTACACCAAATCATCGATTATCTTCAAGTCAGGTAATTTAGCTTTATTAGAGAGAATTTGTTCCTTAAGGTCACAATATTCTTGAGATTTAAATTCGGTTGATGTTAAATCAACAATGGGGCCCTGATCGTCAATCTCATCTATAACAGGCTCGTTTTGACGGGAAAGTGCATCTGCAACAATATTTTGGGAGCCGCTGCGATGATTAATTTTAAAGGAAAATCCTTGTAATTTAATTGCCCATCTTGCTAGGCGACCTGCGAGATCTTTTTGTCTCATCAGCCATTGCAGCGAAGCATGATCAGTAATGACCTGAAATTCTTGTCCTTCGATGTATGGCCTGAACTTTTTGATTCCTCTAATAACTGCAAGACACTCTAGTTCTGTGACGGAATAATTGCGTTGCGCCTTCGAAAGTTTCTCGGACATGTAAGCTATGGGTAATTCTTCACCTTTCTCATTTGCTTGTGCTAAAACGCATCCTATGCCAAAAGTACTAGCATCACAGAGCAAAACAAATGGTTTGTCAAAGTCTGGTGTTGACAGAATGGGAGCTGAAGTTAAATGACTTTTTAACTTATTAAAGGCTTTTTCTGCATCCGTATTCCAATTAATCGATTGTTTTTTCTTTAACAACTCAGTCAAGGGAAATGTTAGGGTGGCATAGTTTTCGACGAAACGTCGGTACCAACCTGTAAGACCGAGAAATCGTCTCAATTGTTTTACTGTTTTTGGAACAGGAAATTCATTAATAGCTTGTATCTTACTTGGGTCAGTCATAAGTTGACCGTGACCTATAATGAATCCAAGATACTTTATCTCTCTCATACAAAAATTCGACTTTGCTATATTTATAGTTAAGTTAGCTTTACGTAAATGCAGTGCTACTTCCTGTAACAACAACATGTGTGATTCAAAATCATCAGAAAGTATTAGCAAATCATCTAGATAGACAAAAACTCTAGTTCTCAAATTTGCTGGAATAACGTGATCCATAAGTCTACACAGGGTTTGCGGAGCATTGCAGAGACCGAATGGCATCACTTTATATTGGTATAAGGGACAGTTTGGAATTGTGAAAGCAGTATACTGGCGAGATTTCTCGTCCAGTGGAATTTGCCAAAATGCATGTTTCATGTCAAGTCCAGTTATATATTTTGCTGGAGGTAACCGACTTAGAATTCCATCGATATGTGGCAGTGGATATGCGTCTTTTCGGGTATGCTTGTTTATTTCACGAGAATCTAAACAAAGTCTATCTTTATTAGCTTTTCCCACTAAAACACCATTACTACTCCAAGGACTATTACACTCTTCAATTACATCTAATGCAAGCATTTTCTTAATTTCAACAAACATACGTTTTTCAATGGCAGGTGAAACTGGCCAATGTCGTTGTTTCACAGGGGTCGTAGTCTCCATTTCTATTTGGTGTTTAATTAAATGAGTTCGACCTAGTCCTTCTTTCTCATATGAGGGAAAAATGTCAATGACCACATCTAGCTGCTTCTTTTGCTCCAAACTGAGCGGGTGCATCTTAGGCGTTTCGGGTGTATCAGCTTCTTTGCCGACATCCAATTCGCTTAAGTTTTGATTGGGCGAAAGTAGTTGGTCAATTAAACCAAAGTTTTTCCAAAATGGAATACCTAAATATACTTCCTGTTTTAAGTCAGGTACTATAAAGAATTGGATTTCGTGTTCTTGATTACGAAATTTCACTGGTATTGAGATTTTTCCAACACAAAAACATGTTGAGTTGTTTGCTGTTGTAATGCTTCCTGAGCACTTGCGTGCTTTTGGGTGATTTCGTAAAGACAGTGCTGCTGTGCCACCTATGCAACATAAAGTAGCACCAGAGTCAAGCAACGCTAAATAGCTACAGCCTTCAATACTTATGTCAGTGTACATTCGATTATCTTTAGACATAAATATTGATTCCACTAACATCTTTCGATCCTGTCGAACTTGTCTCCAGAATTTTCTTAAACGTATTGTAGACCGTTTCGATCTATAAATCAAATCAAGTGGTTCTAAACTATTTTGGCCAAGCTCTTTAAAATGAAAAGTTTGAACACAACTATCAGAATCCTTATTCTTAATGAAATCATTGGTTTGAGTTTGTGCATCAGCACATGAAAGTGAATTTGTTTCTTTAGTTTGTAGGTCTGGGTTAGTTGGAATCTCAGAAGCAGAGATTCTATTTATACTTAAACAGGGTACAATTTTTATTCTGTCGGATGCGTCAAAATCGTGCTGGTTTGCGCATCCTTCTTTGAGTTTCCCGAAGAATTGCACTTGGTACATTTGGGCTTAAAAACATTTTTGGCACCACATCCATAACAGAAAATACGACGTTCACTAAGGCAATCTTCGAACCTATGACCGAACTTATCGCAATTCCAGCATACAATTCTATTTCGACGTATTTCTGAAATATTTTCGTCTTCAACTTCTTCAGAATCGGACATAATTTCAGATACGTTTGGCCTAGCAAATTTTGGCTTAGTTAAGAAGATATTAGCATCTTTACAAAATTTTTCGTGCTTGCGAACTTCTTCTCTCAAGTCAAACCTATTTTCAATCTTTAAATGGAGTAGCTCGTATCTCAAAGTTGCCTTGGCGTTTCGCATTAAAATGTCTACCACTTTAAGCTCGCTTATCTCGTGAGAAAGTTGACCTATTAAATCTTCCACGGCTGCTTGAAAATCGTCAAAAGTTTCGTTGTCCTTCTGACGCCTTTTCCTTATTAATTCCCATAAGTCAAAATCATCTTTTGGGTCGTCGAATCGAAGTCTAAACTCAGAGCAAAATAATTGCCAGGTAAATCTTTGGTTTTTACGGTGAAAATTCCAAAACCAGTCAGACGCTTTGCCTGAGAAAAGCAATTGCAAATTGTCGCAAAGGAGACGGTAGTCACTATTTAGGTTCTGTTCTGTCAAAGCATGAACACGGTATAAAAATTGTTCGATATTGATCGAATCTTTTGTACCATCATATTTGATACGCCAGCTTTGCATAATGCTAGCTGCTTTATCTGAAGAGATACTTGAATGCTGACTATTACGCGGGCTATTGGCCAAAAGGTCAGTCCGCAAATGTGAATTTGAAATATGATCAATTACTGGATTATTATTCGAGGATTGAGGAGTATCTCTAGAATGTAGATCAGTATTTCCTCGACCTATGTTAAGAGATGACAGTTGAGCTTGTAAGGTCTCAACAATCGAAGTTTTAATAAAAGAACTTAATTCTTCCATCATCTGTTTTTGATTGCCTTGCACAACAGATTGAACAAGATCTGTTAATTCAGTTTCAGTCATGTTGCCATCTGTATTACAAGATAGTCTGCTACTTGCACCGTCACGTTTTGTGTTGTTTCGATAACCTGATCTTGTTTGCATTCCCCTTTTGGGAGTTGCTCCACGACCTCTTCTAGCACCTCTATGATGTTGATCACCACGGGAAGAATTTTTGCTAGCTGCATTCATTTCGGCTGCAAGGGTGTTATTTGTAAAGGAGAGCGTATTCGGATGACATTCTGCCTTGCAAGTCGGACACTCAAATGATGACTTAAGACACTCAGTAATACAGTTATCATGATATTTATGTTGACAAACTGTTCTTGCTATTAACTCATCTAACCGAAATGGTTCATGGCAAATGCCACAGAAGGGATCTTCAGCGTTGATCGCTGCTGCAATATTTTCCGTACTACGACGAACAGCCATTTTTCTTTATCAAATCAACTACGCCAAAAGATTAAAGAATACTTGATTCTTAATCAAAGAAAACCAAAAATAAGAAAATAATAAAGTAACAAAAAAAATATAATAAAGTTCAAAAAGAAAGAAAGTTAATAAACTATATATATAATAATATCTTAATACAACGAAATATTATATCAACCAAAACTCGAAATTCCAAAAAAAAAACTATCAATAGATATGTTAGTTGTCCACTTCAAGCATGATTTTATCAGACTGCATGAAAAGCGAATATTGGGAGCTAAGCACAGTACCTTTTGAAAGTTACTCAGTCTATTGCTTCACTAAAACACAAGTGAGTCGGAAATTGGACAATCGTTAAACCTCAGTGTTCATTCGATTGTTAATCCTAAAATCTGAACATCACATTGTATTAAGTTACTTTATATTTCACTAGACTTTTGTATAGTTTTAACTATTAAACAGATTATATTTTGGTCGAACTATTGAAACTTGTTCAATCAGTAATCGCTAATTCCGAAAATAACCTCCGCCAATACAAAATGTACAAAAGCATAGCGATCTATCGTTTGAAAGATATTAAATCCTATTATGGTTGTCAATCACCGCTTCATGCTCAACATATTGATTATAATCTAGTCGATTATTTCGAATCAGGCTCAAGAAAATCGCAACTCCAGATTAACCTCAGTAGTGGCAATAAAATGTAGAGAGACAGTCAATTAGGATCAAACAAAACTATGGGTTTGGATGAAATATATCCAGAGAGCGTTCGTGGGACCTAACCTAAGGACTTCTTCAAATATAAGGTTATGCCAATGACAGCTAAAAGCTTTCTTGCCCCACGTTGGGCGCCAAATTGTAGTATGCTTGCTGTTTAGTAGCGAAATGATATACACAAATAGTAGTGTATAGTCTATATGTGTATGGGTGAATTCTCGGGTGTTGTTATAGTCCCACTGTATTGGTGTTATTTGGCTGTAAGAGTATCTTGTGTTCCTCTTAGATGTTGATTGAGGGTATTTTAAAGTCTGCTGAAGACAGCAATCGGACAAACGTGCCTAACACACAGTATACACATAGCCTGAAACTCATATTCCTACTCTTCTACCAGGGATTTCGAGGCGTGCACCTCTAGCTATGCTCTAACTAGCTCGCCGGATTGTCGGGGTCCTTTCTAATCTCCCAAAAGGTAGACACATACGTGCAATGTTTTAGGTGCACTCAGCAAAATGAACTAAAATAAAATGAAATCAATTAATAAATCTATATAAACCAGATTCTACACTCCCGACAGAGGAGAATACTATGCTCACGCTACACAATAGTTAACATGGTTGAGGAAATTAGCTGGTTATTATTCCTCTTCATATAGAGACTCGTATGTTGATGGTCTCTCTTTCTCTACCCTCCCATCCTGTGCAATCCTACAATCAGAATTGACCCTTAAACCATGTCAAGATGTTTTCATGCTAGTCATGATACCGCCATGCTCTACTGTGGACAACAGAAATAATATTTAGAACATTATTTAAAATATATGTATAATTATAATATTTATTATAGAAAATATACTTAGCGAATTCATGTTGTTCGCAATTAAGAATATAAAATTAGTTAAATATTAATATTGAAAAAAAAAAAAGTGAAATCAAATAAATGTACAACAATCTTTATATATATATAGTAGTTTTTGCAAACAAAATTTATAAACGCTTTTATATGTTTACTCACTCCGGCTTGGTGATCGTTGAGCTCAATCGATGACGCTGCTGGGCTAAGAAATTATTAATATAAAATAAAATTATAGAAAGAGAAAAGGTGTGCAACATTTTATAAATTGCAACCAAATACAATCAATAAATAAAGGTTGTTGTTTTACAAAAAAAAAATTAAGCTATTTAAGCTAGAAATTAAAATTTACAATTAATAATAATATTTCAAATAAATGATTAAGAAAGATTAATTAAAATCAATTCAAAGATAAACTGCTTAAGAATAAGGCTTGCCATTATTAACTTTACAATATTATCAAAATTCATTTATGTTTCTTGGCAACGCCTATTTATAAAAGAATTAGCAAAATATAATTCAAGATATTAGTTAATTATAATCAAATCCAAAGTTGTGCCCGACACATTTATATCTTTATAATATGGTTTTTTTTTTTTTGTTTTTGTTTTACACTAAATGCATCGGCACTTGCAAAAAGAAATAAAGTTCGCAGACCAAAACTAGACAATAATATTAAGCGATCTTTATAGACATATCATCAAAATATATATATTGTAATTGTTTATTGGTGATGAGCTGCTATGAGCTGTTTAGTCCGGGATGAGTGCTTCTTGGTCTGGGCCTGGGCTTGGGAAGTCCGAGGCCTTCCCAAATAGGTTAAGTTGCCTTCTTAAAGAGCCTTCCTATCCAATGAGGTGTGGTTATGTTATGACTTGTTCACAAAATCAATGAAATCACCAAGAAAAGTGGCAGGAAAGTGTCGCAAAAGAAATTTTGGGCCAAGTGCACTATAACCAAAAAGTTGCAATTCGTTTTATTTTAAATCAAAAGCACTGAACCATCTACATATATATAGATATATACCTTGAATATTTGTTGGTTATAAACCAAAAATAATAGAAAAATAATCCAACGCCGGTAATGAATGTTATTGTTTTCGAGTTAATTGTTATAATTTTTAACAATTTCAATCACGAAAGATTTATTAACACGCACTAATCAATTATGTTAATATATATATATATATTTATACGGCACGTTTTACTTATGCACTTGAGACCACTAGCAACGACTTGCTTATCGCACTTGTTTTCATAAACTGTAAGCTAAACTCTAATCAGATCTGCGTACAGCTTGCATTGACTTAGCGCTAAGCCGAAGATAACAAAAACAATTAGCTGATTATCGCTTCGGGTCACCTAAGCTTAGCGTGGGTGAGCTGATCTAACAGCATAATCGTACGATAATTGCTGGCGCCACAAATAACCCGTTCGTATATTCAAAGTGACCTAAGAGTTAGCTAATTACTGAGAGAGTAAGTGCATAGCGAAAGTATCTGACGTCATACATAGTTAGACCAATTTGAGTTATATGACCCTGTTGGAATTTTGGTCCGACTATTGAGGCAATTTAATTAAATGAACTTAGCAATTGTCAATGAATCAATGTATGTATGGCTGGCCACTACAACACACACATAATAGCCTCGACATTCCATTCATATCATCCTTATTACTTACTTAAATGCTTCACATATAATACAAATTGTTCTGCAATACTGTCACCTTAGTTTTGGTGAATTAATTAATACAATATTAAAGTTCAATAAAAAATAGTATGGCTTCCATAGTGGCTACTCATTAGACAAGGTTATCCTCGTAAGGTCTCCCATTCTCAAAATTAAAGCACTACCAACCTCTTGATATGCTCATAATACTTTGCTTCCCAAAAAGGGTATAACAAAAAATAAAAAGGTTACGCTGAGCGTAATTAATTCTTTTTGGTTTTGGCAAACATTTTACGCACAAATTGCTTGTCTTTTGTCTTTGGCCTAAGCACTTGCAGATCATTTTGGCCAAGTCCAGCCTAAGCTGCCACAACAGCCCCATCATCCTTCCTCCCTCTGTACCCCATGCTGACAACTTTAAGCCAAGGCTTTCAGAGCAATGGCGGCCAAACTGCACTTAAACAACTCAATCAGCAAACAAACAGCAACCAGCAGCCGGCATCTTTTTACTTTATTTCTGGGTTTTGACTTTGGTTTCCTTTTGGAGGGTTTGAGTCTTTTGGGTTTACCAAAAAGTTTTTCGCAAAGTTATCTGGCTAAGCAAATTAGTTAAAGAAATTACCAAAACTATGCGCCAAAGGCAAAGGCAAAACTAGACATCAAGTAAAGCATAAATAAACTAATTTAAGTTTTTTGTGGGCGCGTCCAGCGCGATTTTCAATTTTCATGCTCCATATTTGTGTGTTTGGTGGGTGTGTGTGTGGTGTGTAGCGGGTCCTAATAGCTTATTTTCTTTTATTTAGGCATACTTACAGTCGGCAGGCGTGAAACGAAATTGCAAACGGAAGTAAGCTGCAATGTTGGCCAAAAGCCTGTTCAAAGGCGCTGCCTGGCCAGCAGTCTGGAAACAGTTGCTCAGTTTACCCACGGCAAGGAACCAAGAGCAAGAAAAAAAAAAGAGAAAGAAAAATATCCATTCTAGTGCCAGAGTCCGCCCATAGCACAGCCAATTTGGCAGGCATAACAGACAACAGAAAAAAGGAAAGCCGAGTTGAAGATTCTTTATTTTTTTTTTTTTTTGGGACACACCCAGACCTAATTTAAAATCCCGAAGCTATGTCTTTTATTTCAACACTGTCCGCGTCGCGGCATGCTCATAATTTTATACAAAATTGAAAAAAATATTTTCTAGCTAGTGTTGTTAGGCTTTTCCCGTACTCCACTCCTCACGCTTAATATATGTGTAATATATTAAATGATACTTCCCTTGCTTCATACTCTTTTACGAGTAAGGACTTTAAGCTTTTACATAAAGCTTGCCAAGCAAAAAAATTTGTTAATTTATTGAGTTTGGGCTTCTTAAAATTTTAAGGGACTAGCACACTAAAGATGCCCCAAGTTTTTTTTATCGTCCGCACCTCTTTTAAATTTCTATCTCTTATAGTCCAAATATATTATATTTATTTATAATGAAACCTTTTTGTTTTTTTTTTTTTGTATTACAGATACTTTAGAGATTTTGGCTTCGGTTAGTTTGCAAATCACCCCCAGTAAATTTCCTAGAAAGCTGTCCCAAAGAGCTGTCTGTGTCACAGAGAATAAGAATTCCAGCGAAGCTCGAGAGAAATTGATTGATTAAAATAATGCACTTTTACTATCATAATAACCATAGTGAATTTTAAATTAAAAAAAAAAGCAAAACCCATTTTTTAATAACAAAATTATAGTACATTTTTTTTTTTTAATTAACTGTAATGTAATCGTTATTTGAAGGACGAAGAAATGTCCTTGTGCTGTGTCCAAGACGTCGTCTGTCGGGATTTTCTAGTTACGACTAGCGAACAGCCTGTGGGGGGGTTCTTTGACTCAGTCTACCGGACAACTAACTACATACAAAATAAATAAAAAATCCCTAATGCCAATTAAGGAGGAGGAAGAGAAATCACAATTAAACCCATAATAGAAAATTAAAGAAAAGACAGACATAGGATTACCCATCACTCTAACTTCAGGGAACTATGCAGATGTTGTCATAGCTCTCGCTCTCTACCCACCCTACCATGATTTTCCAATGCGAATTTTTAAGGAAAATCCCAAAACATGCCAACTCACGACATTTTAAGTCACTACATTACTTTCCGGGATATAGATGTTTATTTTAACAATTCATAGTTTGTTTTCATAACCTTACAAAATAAAGATAAAGATACTTCATTTAGATACCAATATATGACTTCAAAAAAAATATAAAGAAACATCAGAAACCTAACATATCATACATGATAGGTATATGGTGCATAAAACTAAACATAATCATAATATTATTTATATAATTTTAATATAATTAAATTAACTCAAAAGTGCATAATAGATTTATATTTTGTTATATAAAGTAAAATATAGTTTATATAGTTTGGCAGAAGGCCTTAAGAATATTGTTGGTCAAAAATTATTAAACAGATTAGTTAGAACATGTGTTAATATAAATATAAAGGAACAACAAAAAGAATGAATTTAATTGAAATGCGCGCAAGAAGGAACTTGATCAAAACAAAATCAAGGGTTAGGGTATTGAAGAGTATTTACGACCATAGAAAAAGGTGTGGTTATAAAAATTCAGCAAATTCACTTCACACATTTTAATATTGGTTATAAATTGAGTTTACTTTAATTAATGCCAATCAAAATCAATTTTAGCATGACCATTTACTTCACTCACCCATCTGCAGATCCTCCGAAGGCCTTCGTAGAGTATGCGATGATCGACGTGATGCTGTTTAAAGTGTTTAGTTGTTATGTTATGTGGTTATGCGTAATGATTGACTTGTAAAAAGGCATAAAAATAGGTATAAACATAAAAGCTTTAGCAAACGGAACTAGATTATTAAATTGGCCAATTGATTTGGCTTAAAACATGATAATTATGATGCGGAAAACGTATTTTAAATTTTACTTTCAGGAGAATATGCACTCTTGAGAAAAGCTAAATAGTTTTATAATATTTAAAGGATTTTTTTTTAATTAAAAAAATAAAAAATGATCAATTGCCTCAAGTCACTTATGCACAAAGACACTGCACTTTATGTATATTATTTGATTAATTATGCGTTTGATGTTTTTGCTTTTTGCTGCAACGATGTTGAAGGGGTGGCCATTGGGTAATCCAAAGGGCAAAGGTGCAAATTCAGATATGTTCCAATTTTAATGATTTTTCGGCACAAATATATGATTTTGCCCACATATGGGAGTGGGATGCATAGGATCCGGACACTTTGAGCACAATTAGACACAGGCAATCATAACAATGGTCAGGCGGTTCGGCGGGAGCAGCTCCAAATTAACAAGAACATTCCGACGCGCACGCGGTTTTCGACTGCAGAACAAAGCTCAGCTGAGCCGCTGCGCATGCGCTGCTGCAAGAGCGCGGTTATCAGCGGCGCTGAAAGCTTTTGATTGCAGGTGTTGCTTTTGTAAATGTATGCTGTTCTGCTTTTGCCAATTTTGCCGCCTCCACTGCTCTTATTGCTTATGCCTTGCCTGTGCCAATCATATGGGTATAGTGCTGGGTATTGAAATATGGAAATTAGTTAATTGGCAAAGCTTTATTAAAGCAATTTTTACCTTTTCGAAAATGCAAACAGACATGCGATATGCATTGTTACTCAAACTAGGCCTTTGAGATTATCAACGATGGTATATTTATTGAGAAGTCTGCACCTAAATTAGGTAATATGTAATTTATATAGAATTACAAGAATTTGCAAGAACTCACTCAAAAATATATTTGCTCCTAAAATGCTTGAGTAATTCAGCATACTTGGTTATTGGTCTTTTGGCCAAATTAACGGCGATTGCCAAAATAAAGACCGATTTAAATTAAGTGAACTCGCGGACTAAGCATATATAGGTATTATATATATATATGCACAAAGTTAATTGCGGAGTGGGCACATCCGATCAGTTCGCTGGTCGAGGCAAAAGAACTTAACAGGAAGTGCAAAGACAAGTACGAAGACTAATTACAGCTAGCTGTAATTGAAAGTAATTGTCAAATATGACAGTGTCATAGGGTTGACTTTGGCAGCGTTAAAAAGCTTTGTGACCTTGGTTTGTGTCTTAGCTAAGTTAAACGTTACCTTTAAATTGCGTATAACAGTGAGGCAAAAGATCTTAAACTAACTAAACTAAGCCATTGACAAAATAAACTAATTTATAAAATTTACAAAAAAAACTAAACTAAACGTATAAATAAAATGAATATAAAAAAAAATGGTATAGTAACAAAAAAAATATTTTGGTGGCAGTAATTGTTCATTACACCACTGGAGAATTCTAGAGCCTTGTCTCGGAGTATTATCCAGAAGAAAACCCATTACTGCCTTATGTCCTTAGCATGGAATGTACCTTGAATACGTCCTTGCAAGTCTTCCAGAATATAGAAGCTGTTACCTATTCTCTCGCGAACTCGTGCTTTCAGCCATATAGGACATAGCTTAGCGTTAACGTTCTTGGAGAAATTACTTTGAGAAAAGTTTCTTCTATAGATCTCCTGACCCACTTTAAACTGAACGTTTCGTGTACGTAAATCATAGTGTTTTTTCTGCTGTTCATGGGCCTTTGCAATGTTTTGCTTGATCTCACGACGCATAAGCTGAAGTTGGTCATCCCTTTTCAGAACGTTTTCTGATTCGCTTAACAAGTTAAGTTTTGCTAACAGATCATACTGAGAGCCATGAGAGATCATCTCAAAACCATACAACGCATGGTATGGAGAACATCCTACACTTTGGTGATATGCACTTCGCAATGCACTGCTAATACCATGTATATGCTCATCCCAGTCTCGTTGATCCTCACGCAAGTATGCTCGAATAGCAGCCACAAGCGAACGATTAACTCGCTCAGAAGCATTTGACTGAGGAGAATACAAAGCAGTATACATATGCTTTATACCCAGAGAAGTTAGAAAAGCATTAAATTCAGACGACTTGAATTGGGACCCATTGTCGCTGATAAGAAGTTTAGGCACGCCATACACAAAGAATATGTGATGTTGAAGATATTCTTGAATAACTTTAGATGTAAATTTTCGTAAAGGACATAACCAATGGTACTTAGAAAAGTGATCCATGACAATCAATAAACCGATGTGACCCCGTTTGCTTCTGGGATAAGGTCCTAGGATATCTACGTACAAACGCTCAAAGGGACGAACTGACACCGCTGCTTCACCCATTGGAGGCTTAAGCGTACAGTTTGGGGCCTTTGTCATTTTACAGACATCGCAATTTCGTATATAGTCACGCACTTGTGACACCATACCAGGCCAGTAAAAGTTTCTACGGATCCGTTCCAAGGTCTTAACCATTCCACCATGAGCTGATACGACAACATCATGCGCTCTCTTAATGACATCTGAGGTCAAAGCTTTCGGTATCCAAAGTTTCCACATAGTTTGAGAATTCAAAGGATTTCCATTGTCATGTTCTGTGCGGATATAAACAAACTGATCTACTATTTTTAAATCAGGAAAGCGCGATTCTTCTTGCAATATTCTTGATTTCAGATCCTGATAATCAGAATCATTGAAACATGGTGAACTAAGATCAACTTCAGGACCAATTTCTTCAATAGCAGATACTTCTTCAGTAAATATGCGTGAAAGAGCATCTGGTACAACATTCTCTTTGCCTCTGCGGTGACTAACTTCAAATTTGTAGCCTTGCAAGCGCATTGCCCAGCGTGCAAGCCGACCTTTCAGATTTGGTTGTCTCATAAGCCATACTAAGCTGGCATGATCAGTAATAACCTCAAAAGGTTGAAGTTCAAGGTAGCATCTAAATTTTTCTATGGCTTCTAATGCTGCTAAACACTCACGCTCAGTGACGCTATAATTTCTCTGTGCTGAGTTGAGTTTTTTCGACATAAAAGCCACTGGTTTCTCGGAACCATCATCAGACAATTGCACTAAAACAGCTCCAATGCCTACGTCGCTAGCATCGCAGTGGACATAAAATTTCTTTGCAAAGTCTGGATTTTGCAATACGGGAGCAGAAGTCAGCATATCCTTAAGTTTTTCAAAAGCTACTTGTGCTGCATCAGTCGAAGCAAATTTCTTTTTAGTAGACAATAATTCTGTAATTGGGCATACTATCCTTGAGAAATTTTCAATAAATCGCCTATACCAGCCAACAAGACCAAGAAAAGCTCTGGCCTGTCTCAAAGTTTTTGGAGCTGGCCATGACTTAATAGCACTGATTTTAGCTGGATCAGTAGAAATGCCACCTTTACCAATAACATAACCTAAATATTGCACTTCTGTTACACAGAACTTGCTTTTGGTTATGTTTAGCGTTAAGTTAGCTTTTCTAAATTCCTCAGAGAGACGGACTAAGACGGACAAATGTGATTCAAAATCTTCAGAAACAATGCATAAGTCATCTAAGTATCCAAAAACACAATATTTTAGTTCGGGTGGAATAAGTTCATCCATCAACCGACACATAGTTTGAGGCGCATTACAGAGCCCAAAAGGCATCACTTTAAACTGGTATAGAGGACGACCAGGGACTGTGAAAGCTGTAATAACCTTAGATTCATCCGTTAAGGGTATCTGCCAGAACGCATCTTTCAGATCAAGTTTTGTTATCAGATTCGCTTTTGGAAGTCTTGCAAAAATGCCATCAATGCTTGGAATAGGATAAGCATCTTTTTTCGTAAATTCGTTAATCTTTCGGGCATCCAAACATCCACGAGTTTTATTGGGTTTAATAACCATGTGCATTGGCGAACTCCACGAGCTCTTGGACAACTCTATTACGTCTAACTTTAACATTCTGTCTATCTCTGCAAACGTAAGCTTTTCTACAGCTGGCGACACTGGGTAAAATCGTTGCTTAACAGGTCTAGCATCTCCAACGTCAATATGATGTTTTAAAAGAGCTGTTCTCCCAAGGCCTTGTGTCTCAAAATTGGGAAATAGGTTAATGACGGACTGCAAACGCTTTGACTGATCTGGTGTTAAAGGAAATTTATTTTCATCAATCGTATTAATCTGGGCTTCTTTAACAGACTCGCTACAGGAAGACTTTAATCCTGGAAACAAATTAAATTTTCTCACAAAATCCATTCCAAGAATAAGACGTTTTTGTATTGATGGAACTATATAAAGTGTGAGCGTTTTTATTTCCTGATTATAATTTAGATCTATGAGAATTGACCCTACAACTGGTTGATTCTTCCCGTCAGCTGTTTTAACACCTGAAGAAAATTTCTTAAAACGATCGTAAGACGACCAATTAGCTCGAGCTAAATCAGCCCCTATACAGCTAACGTTAGCCCCAGTGTCTAATAGACCGTTCTCATTAAAATCTAGAAAAGATACGGGAGCATACAGACGTCCATCTGATGTATTATTTATAATGGCAGAAATAAGAAGTTCTCTAGTGCGATTGACAGTTTGCCAGAAATTACGAATACGTAAAGAAGATCTCTTTTTAGTTATTTTAGCACAATTAACTCCTCCAAAGATTTTTGCTCTAACTTCAGAATAGTTTTTTAAGCGTTCATGGTAAGGTTTGATGGGGTATAAATTGGGCTTAGGTATATCAGAAGAGTTTGGTATAATTAAGGGAATATTTATATCGTTTTCTAGCGCCACTTCCCTTGAAGATTCAGACGCTAAAGAAGAAAAATCCGGTTTTGGTACAACGATTAATTTTGGGCCAACCGTCCGTTGTTGACAGAAGGTCCCTTGCATAAGTTTTCCGAGCGTTTTAGGCATGTTTCGCATTGCGGCTTATAGACATTTTTCGCCCCACAACCATAGCAGAAAATTTTTCTCTCACGCAAACACATATCCCATGCATGACCTTCCTGTTCACAGTTCCAACAAATTAATTTATTAATAGATTGTCGTACTGCATTTATTGAGGTATCACTATCAGGTGGAGGATATATACTACTATCGTCTTCTATAGTCGCAACTGTGCGTTTAACTGGCTTAAAACCAACGCTTGGGTTTGAAAGGCGTTTAAAATCGTTCTCACTAAATAAATTTTCTCGCATTTGGACAAGTTGCCGCAAATGAGCTGCTGAATGGATTGTGACATACAGGAGTGCTTGTCGGATTTCAGGAATAAGATTGCGCTTTAGCTGTTGTATAAGCCTATATTCATCCAACGGCATAGAAAGTCGTGAAACAAGGGTCATGACATCGTCATAAAATGAATCAAATGGTTCACCTTCCCGCTGTTTTCGCGCTCGTATCTCTTCCAAAATGAGATCGTCATCCTTGTTGTCGTGGTATTGGTTTTTGAGGGCTTCGCAAAAATCTTCCCAATTTACTTGGGCGATTTCTTTGCGATACCTCCAATACCACTCACGTGCTTTTCCAATAAGCAGAACGTGCAAATTTTTGCATAATAAAGAAAAATCATTTTGAAGGCTATCAGCTGTAAGAGCTCGAACTCTGTAGAGAAACTCTTGAACTGTAGGGCCTTTTGTAGAGCCATCGAACTTTACGCCCCAGCTCTGAATAATTTGAGTGACCTTTTCTGGTCTCATCGTAGAAATCGAATGAGCTCCAGATCTAGCCAAAGGACTATCTAGATCTACTGGCATTTGTAGTCTAGGCTGTACATTTTGTAAGTTTGAGTTTGAAGTGTCGTCGCTTTTTAGATTTAGTTGTGACATACGGCGATCAATAAGTTGTTCCATCTTTTCAAAAATCAAATTGTAGTCAATATTAATTGAGTGCGTAGCAATTGCCGACCCTTCAGATGACAGACGTTGGCCGTGATTAAGATTTCGACCACCACGCTGCTTCCTTGGACGACCCTTCCGTACTGATTTGATTGGAGCAACACCCTTAAGTGACTCACGATCTTGAGTTAAAGTGTCATAATCAGGTTGGCTTACACTCGCCGCTTGGTCAACAGACGTTGGAATAGTCTCCGACTGCGATTTACTGCGAGTATAATGAGTTTTAGGAATAGCTCCTAGTTTGTTCGAAACTGAGGAATCTATTGCCTGAAAATCTTTTGAGTGACATAAAGTTTTACAAATGGGACATTCATTTGTTTTCTCTAAATAAGTAGTGATACACCTTTTATGAAATTGGTGATCACATTTTGTTTTAACCACGTCCTGAGATTCCAACAAGGCTTGAGAACAAATCGTACATCTCACCTCGGGCACAGGAGCTGAGGTAGGAAGACTGCGCAAATCTTCTCTACTACGCGGCATAATGTGTAAAAATAAAGTTAAAAATGGATATAATAAAATCCGAAATAAACTGTTTATATTCAAAACACTCAATTGCTTTGAATAAGGCATAATAAAGAAAATATTGAAAAAGGATATTTTTTTTTTCATTCCCATCCAGTAAGTAGTGTGATTAAAATGAAGTGAGTGTTGGTAATACTGAAGCAGTTAAGTGATGATAATCAGAAAAATAAAGAGAAGATGCAAAAATAGTAACGCAATTAGAGGTCTACTCTGAGCGGTCAATTTTTCGGTCCAAAGCCAAAATAAATTGCATTCCAATTTCAGAGAGCAATCCGTTCTGTTGTGATACAACCTGAGCATAAAAATTAAATAAAGAGAAGTATTGCAAACATATAGCTATTAGAAATGCCAAAGATAGTCAATTCCAGAGGTTCTTAAATCGGCAACCTACCAAATTATAAGACATTCCAACTGGTACTAAGAATAGCGTATACTAAAAGCACATATAAGCCAAATTATAGAGATCATTAAAATACATAATAGTATTGAAGTTAGTTAAAACTCAAGTTAAAAGCGGTTGACTCAAAGATCATTGTCCTACCATAACCTAAAAAAATGTAACACAGATCTCTACTAACACAATTTTAAAATCTGAGAATTTAAAGATTATAAAAAAAAATGTTTTTATAAATTTTAACTGAAACTAATTGAAATTGGACTATTTAATTCAAAGAATTGATAACTAACAAATGGTCGCTATTTCGGTCCATGCCAAAATAAAACGCTATTCCGATATGTCGTGTCAACTTATTTGAAAAACTATTCCAATATAAAAAGTGGAAGATTATGATCAATCTTAAAAGCCTTTATACGAGCGGTCGTACAATTGGTCCATAGCCAAGAGCCGCAATTCCAGCTACGTAACCAGATCTATTAGATAAATCATAAAATTTAGAAGTAATTTAAAAATGAGAATAAAGAGAATAAAGATATATGGGCCTTACACTACACCAGATGTTGTAGTGTGTATAATTATTTGAATTTAAAAGAAAATAATTCAGAATCTCTAGTTTTCTATAGTAAATAGTTGTGATTTTTTCCCCAAAAAATAATAAAATAGATTTGAATTTCGAAAACAGTTGTTAAAAGAAAATAAAGGAACCAATTAGACAATATAGAGTCAAGAAGTAGTTTTAAGCCTTAAAGGCCACACGTAGTGTCAATAATTTTATAAATAAAATACAACACACGTATGCACAAAAAAAAACTAAAACCCTTTCAAACCCTAAAAACCTTATTGCCCCACGTTGGGCGCCAATTTATGTAATGTAATCGTTATTTGAAGGACGAAGAAATGTCCTTGTGCTGTGTCCAAGACGTCGTCTGTCGGGATTTTCTAGTTACGACTAGCGAACAGCCTGTGGGGGGGTTCTTTGACTCAGTCTACCGGACAACTAACTACATACAAAATAAATAAAAAATCCCTAATGCCAATTAAGGAGGAGGAAGAGAAATCACAATTAAACCCATAATAGAAAATTAAAGAAAAGACAGACATAGGATTACCCATCACTCTAACTTCAGGGAACTATGCAGATGTTGTCATAGCTCTCGCTCTCTACCCACCCTACCATGATTTTCCAATGCGAATTTTTAAGGAAAATCCCAAAACATGCCAACTCACGACATTTTAAGTCACTACATTACTTTCCGGGATATAGATGTTTATTTTAACAATTCATAGTTTGTTTTCATAACCTTACAAAATAAAGATAAAGATACTTCATTTAGATACCAATATATGACTTCAAAAAAATATAAAGAAACATCAGAAACCTAACATATCATACATGATAGGTATATGGTGCATAAAACTAAACATAATCATAATATTATTTATATAATTTTAATATAATTAAATTAACTCAAAAGTGCATAATAGATTTATATTTTGTTATATAAAGTAAAATATAGTTTATATAGTTTGGCAGAAGGCCTTAAGAATATTGTTGGTCAAAAATTATTAAACAGATTAGTTAGAACATGTGTTAATATAAATATAAAGGAACAACAAAAAGAATGAATTTAATTGAAATGCGCGCAAGAAGGAACTTGATCAAAACAAAATCAAGGGTTAGGGTATTGAAGAGTATTTACGACCATAGAAAAAGGTGTGGTTATAAAAATTCAGCAAATTCACTTCACACATTTTAATATTGGTTATAAATTGAGTTTACTTTAATTAATGCCAATCAAAATTAATTTTAGCATGACCATTTACTTCACTCACCCATCTGCAGATCCTCCGAAGGCCTTCGTAGAGTATGCGATGATCGACGTGATGCTGTTTAAAGTGTTTAGTTGTTATGTTATGTGGTTATGCGTAATGATTGACTTGTAAAAAGGCATAAAAATAGGTATAAACATAAAAGCTTTAGCAAACGGAACTAGATTATTAAATTGGCCAATTGATTTGGCTTAAAACATGATAATTATGATGCGGAAAACGTATTTTAAATTTTACTTTCAGGAGAATATGCACTCTTGAGAAAAGCTAAATAGTTTTATAATATTTAAAGGATTTTTTTTTAATTAAAAAAATAAAAAATGATCAATTGCCTCAAGTCACTTATGCACAAAGACACTGCACTTTATGTATATTATTTGATTAATTATGCGTTTGATGTTTTTGCTTTTTGGCTGCAACGATGTTGAAGGGGTGGCCATTGGGTAATCCAAAGGGCAAAGGTGCAAATTCAGATATGTTCCAATTTTAATGATTTTTCGGCACAAATATATGATTTTGCCCACATATGGGAGTGGGATGCATAGGATCCGGACACTTTGAGCACAATTAGACACAGGCAATCATAACAATGGTCAGGCGGTTCGGCGGGAGCAGCTCCAAATTAACAAGAACATTCCGACGCGCACGCGGTTTTCGACTGCAGAACAAAGCTCAGCTGAGCCGCTGCGCATGCGCTGCTGCAAGAGCGCGGTTATCAGCGGCGCTGAAAGCTTTTGATTGCAGGTGTTGCTTTGTAATGAACAATTACTGCCACCAAAATATTTTTTTTTGTTACTATACCATTTTATTTTATATTCATTTTATTTATACATTTAGTTTATTTTTTTGTAAATTTTATTAATTAGTTAATTTTGTCAATGGCTTAGTTTAGTTATTCTACGATCTTTTGCCTCACTGTTATACGCAATTTAAATATAACGTATAACCTAGCTAAGACACAAACCAAGGTCACAAAGCTTTTTAGCGCTGCCTAAGTCAACCCTATGACACTGTCATATTTGACAATTACTTTCAATTACAGCTAGCTGTAATTAGTCTTCGTACTTATCTTTGTACTTCCTGTTAAGTTCTTTTGCCTCGACCAGCGAACTGATCGGATGTGTCCACTCCGCAATTAACTTTGTGCATATATATATATATAATACCTATATATGCTTAGTCCGCGAGTTCACTTGATTTAAATCAATCTTTATTTGTGCAATCGCCGTTAATTTGGCCAAAAGATTAACAACCAATTATGCTGATCTACTAAAGCATTTTAGGAGCAAATATATTTTTGAGTGAGTTCTTGCAAATTCTTGTAATTCTATATAAATTACATATTACCTAATTTAGGTGCAGACTCCTCAATAAATATACCATCGTTGATAATCTCAAAGGCCTAGTTTGAGTAACAATGCATATCGCATGTCTGTTTGCATTTTCAAAAAGGTAAAAACTGCTTTAATAAAGCTTTGCCAATTAACTAATTTCCTTATTTCAATACCCAGCACTATACCCATATGATTGGCACAGGCAAGGCATAAGCAATAAGTGCAGTGGAGGCGGCAAAATTGGCAAAAGCAGAACAGCATACATTTACAAAAGCAACACCTGCAATCAAAAGCTTTCAGCGCCGCTGATAACCGCGCTCTTGCAGCAGCGCATGCGCAGCGGCTCAGCTGAGCTTTGTTCTGCAGTCGAAAACCGCGTGCGCGTCGGAATGTTCTTATTAATTTGGAGCTGCTCCCGCCGAACCGCCTGACCATTGTTATATGATTGCCTGTGTCTTATTGTGCTCAAAAGTGTCCGGATCCTAGGCATCTCAGCCCCCATATGTGGGAAAAAATCATATATATATGTGCCTGAAAATTATTAAAATTGGAACATATCTGAATTTGCACCTTTGCCCTTTGGATTACCCAATGGCCACCCCTTCAACATCGTTGCAGCAAAAAGCAAAAACATCAAACGCTTAATCAATTAAATAATATATAAAGTGCAGTGTCTTTGTGCATAAGTGACTTGAGGCATTTGATCATTTTTATTTTTTTTTATTAAAAAAAAAATTCCTTTAAATATTATAAAACTATTTAGCTTTTCTCAAGAGTGCATATTCTCATGAAAGTAAAATTTAAAATACGTTTTCCGCATCATAATTATCATGTTTTAAGCCAAATCAATTGGCCAATTTAATAATCTAATTCCGTTTGCTAAAGCTTTTATATTTATACCTATTTTTTATGCCTTTTTACAAGTCAATCATTACGCATAACCACATAACATAAAAACTAAACACTTTAAACAGCATCACGTCGATCATCGCATACTCTACGAAGGCCTTCGGAGGATCTGCAGATGGGTGAGTAAAGTAAATGGTCATGCTAATATTGATTTTGATTGGCATTTATTAAATTAAACCTAATTTATAACCAATATTAAAATGTGTGAAGTGAATTTGTTGAATTTTTATAACCACACATTTTTATATGGTCGTAAATACTTTTCGCGGTCACACCACCTCTGTACTGGTTGGAGCAGGCCAGGACAGTTGTACAGCTACTGCCACAACAACAACAACAACAACGGCGCTAAGAGATGCCAAACTGTGGCGCGGTTCTGCGGTCCTTGAAGACTCAGACTGCGAGCCACAAGGCTCAATTAGCGCCGAGGCTGAGGAAGAGCTCCTGCGCTCCCCGGCCAAGGGTTCCAGCTCCCCCAGTAGGGACGGGCCCAAGGGTTCCAGCTCCCCTTGTAGGGACGGGCCCAATAGAAAAAGAGACGGCTTGAAGGCTAAAGCCCAGTACAAGGCCGCTCTGAAGATCAGAGCTCGGCTCAGTAGCAGCAAGAATCTCACCCCTGAGGAGAGAAAAAAGCTGGACTGGGCCGAACAAAAGATCGAAGACGGCCGAAAGTACTACGAGAACAGACCGGCAATGAAGGCCACAAGCAGTCAATTTGCCAACAAGGTCGAAGAGCTGTTGCTTACTAAAAGGCAGCGCTCGGCTGACCAAGAAAAGGTGGATGTGCCCGTGAGCAAACGGCCCCGCCATAAGACCGATCATAAGCCACCAAAGAAGCCACTGCCGAAAAAGGAAACGGCGAGCGATGTGGCGCGACGACACTTGATCGTCGCCCTCATCGACCGCAGTGACCCCAACGGCAAGATGACACCCGAACAGTGGAAGGTGGTGGAGCTGAAGCTCCTGGATGCTCTCTTCCTACGGATGGAGGATCCAGAGGCTCAGCCCACCACGTTCGATGGAGCGGGGTGGCTCAGCGGGGTCAAGATCCTGAGCTGCAAGGATGACCTTACCCTGAAGTGGGTCACCGAAACTGTGGCCAAGATGGACGCTCCCTGGGAGGGGGCCAAGCTGGAAGTAGTCGACAGAACGCTGATTCCGTCGGTACCGAAGGCAAAGGTACTCTTCCCGAGAGCGGTCCCAACTGAACACGCTCTCAAACTGCTCAAGTGGCAAAACCCTGATGTGCCAACCAAAGACTGGGTGGTGCTACAAGCGGGTAAGCCGGACGAGAAGGGCCAGCAGATGGTACTCCAGATAAACAAGGAGGCCGAAAATCTGCTTTACCCAAGGTTCGGGAAAATGGCGTGGGGCGTGGGTAACGTGTACCTTCGTCTCAAAAAGCGCCACCCGAACGACGACAACACGAACACGCTTGAGGCTGGTGAGGTCGAAAAGGACCTTGGCGTGGCAGCCATCACGGAAGCTGCCCACGGTCTCGATATAGACGAATCGGAGGACGATGGTGACACGACGCTAGTAGTCGTCCCATCGGAGCTGAAGGAACCAGAACACAGCCATGCAGCTGAAGGTCCTACAGCTCAACCTCCACAAAAGTAAGTTGGCGTCGGCGGAGCTCCTCATAACCCTGGAGGAGGGGTCCGTCGACGTGGCTTTAGTCCAGGAGCCTTGGATAGCTTCGGGTAACAAGGTCTCTGGACTAAAGTCAAACAACTATAGTACTTTCTACCCGACAACCGTAAGTAAAGCAAGAACTGCAATTCTGGTAAGAAAGGGCATCTATGCTTACCTTATGTCTAATTACAGTACTGACGACCTCACGGTGGTAGCGCTCGAGGGCGTAAAGGATGAGCCACTCATAATGGCATCCTGCTACTTGGCGCACGACAGGGAGGCACCAACAGAAGAGACGGAGCGTCTGGTCCAGGAGGTGAGCCGGAAGAGGCAACCCCTGGTAATCGGCGCTGACGCAAACGCCCATCATACGGTATGGGGATGCAGGGACGTCAACGAGAGAGGTGAGTCACTGCTAGACTTCATACTAGGGTATAATTTAAGTATCTCCAACAGGGGGAGGAGCCCACCTATGTGGGCCCTACCTCATCTAGTGTCATTGACCTAACTCTTTCGCTTGGTATGAACACTGCGGTCACAGAATGGAAAGTTCTTAGCAAACACTCCTTCTCTGACCACAAGTACATCCAATTTAAGGCGAGGTTTACGTGTGTAGTGACCAAAAGTGAGTACAAGAACCCCCGGAACACCAACTGGGAGATGTTCAAAGACAAGGTGGCAAGGAAACTCCCACCACCACCAGCAATACTATCGATAGAGGACATTGAGAAGTCCGTAGAGACTCTCTGTCTTCAGCTAACAAAGGCGTTCAACGCGTCTTGCAAAACGACAGTCAACAGAAGGAGACACAGGCCACCCTGGTGGAATCCTCGACTGAAAGAACAACGTACTGACCTACAAGATATCTTCAAACTGGCAAAGCAAGCGGATGATGATATTGTATGGGACGAGTACAGGGCAAGACTCCGTGACTTCAAAAAACAAGTCCGGCTAGCCAAAAGAGACTCCTGGAGATCCTTCTGCTCAGGCATAGAGAAGGTCACAGAAACCGCAAGACTCAGGAAGCTACTCTCGAGTCAACCCGCCATACAGAGTCAACTGAAAACGAACGAGGGACATTGGACCGAAAGCAGCAAGGAAGCGACTGACGCTCTGCTAGGCGAGCACTTCCCTGGATGCACGGACACCCTCACACCCGACTCGCTAACAAACCGCTTCAGTCAACAGGTCAACGTACCTGGGGACGTTATCACACCACTCAAAATCCAGTGGGCCTTAGACTCCTTCGCGAGTTATAAATCCCCTGGCCTAGATGGTGTTATTCCGGCTATGCTGCAGAAGACTAAAGACATAGTCACGCCATGGCTGGATACGATATTCAAGGCATGCTTGAGCTACGGACACGTTCCGGTTTCCTGGAGGACAGCACGAGTTGTGTTCTTGCCAAAGGCAGGGAAATGCAGTCACGTGCAGCCGAAAGATTACAGGCCAATAAGCCTTACCTCATTCTTGCTCAAAACTCTAGAGAAACTTCTGGATCTACACATAAGACAAGGCATGCACCAACTTGTAGAATCCAATCAGCACGCCTATACTAAAGGGAAATCGGTGGAAACAGCGCTGCACTCTTTAGTAGCCACCATAGAAAAAGCCCTACACCACAAGGAATACGCCTTGGGAGCGTTCCTAGACATCTCAGGTGCATTTAATAATGTATCTACGGAAGCTATACTGCGAAGTCTTAGAACTAAGGCTCCCCAAGAGGCCATATACTTATGGATACAAAGCCTACTGAGCTGTAGAAGAATACGAGCTGAATGGGGAACCACGACAGTGACAAAAGAGGCGCACAGAGGCACGCCGCAAGGCGGAGTACTATCGCCCTTACTATGGAATCTAGTCGTAAACGACATTCTATACAGATTCAAACGAAAGGCCCCAAAGATAACTGCCTATGCGGATGACATAGCCATAATTATCGTGGGCAAATGTCCTACGACACTCAGCTCGGTCATGGACATTACGCTAAAAGAAATACTGAGGTGGGCCACAGGAGCCGGACTCAGTATAAACGCGGACAAGACGGACCTAATTCTCTTCACCAAGAGATACAAGGTTCCGCGATGGACTCCGCCCTCGATAAACGGCACTCCGCTCAAGCCCAAAATGAGTGTAAAATATCTAGGAATAGTACTGGACAGCAAACTGAGCTGGAAACTCAATGTTGAGGAAAGGGTGAAGAAAGCCACAAATGCACTTTATGCATCCCAGAGGATGCTAAGTAGCACGTGGGGTCTATCACCAAGACTAATGCATTGGATCTTCATCTCAGTCGTGCGGCCAGTGCTACTCTACGGAGTTCTGGTATGGTGGAGAGCCACAGAAAAGACCACATACCTACGATTGATGGAAAAGACGCAACGACGCGCATTGATGTGCATAACGGGGGCTTTGAGGTCCACTCCAACCAAGGCTCTAGAAGCAATACTTGGAGTACACCCCTTAGATATTCAAGCCAAACTGCTGGCGCAGAAGACAGCGCAACGTCTTTGTGCGGCAGGGAATATGGCCCTTGCGAACTACGGGCACAGTAAAGTTGAAGGGGTGACAATCAATAGCACAGACTATATGACCCCAGTAAACAACTTCTCCAGAACGCTCACTCTAATGGGACCAGAGGATTGGAAAATCGGCATGGACCAACAAGCGACAAAAATATTCACAGACGGATCCAAAATGGAGTCTGGTGTTGGGTCCGCAATATACTGTATGGACCCACCCACGGAGGTGTCCTATAAGTTGCCAGACCACTGCAGCATCTTCCAAGCGGAGGTATTCGCCATAAAGAAGGCTGCAGAATTAGCGCTCACCCTAGAGCAGAACCGAATAAATATCTTTGTTGACAGTCAAGCGGCTATTAAATCCATGCAAGCATTCAGCATCAATTCCAAAAGTGTGCTGGCAAGCAGGGACGCATTAGATGCACTAAACACCCAGAAAGAGGTGTGCATCTTCTGGGTACCCAGCCACCAGGGCATTGATGGAAACGAAAAAGCTGACATGCTCGCAAAGGAAGGAGCCGGATCGAGTCAACTGTCACTTGAGGATCTGAAGATTCCTCTAAGGACGATCAACCACAAATCAGAAGAGAACGCAGCAGTTAGATCTGATAGAGGGTGGTACACCACAACGAACTGCAAGACGGCTCGCACTATGTGCAAGAAAATAAACAGCAAACTAGCCCAGTATATTCTGGAACTCCCGAGAAGAGATTGCAGACGTATGGTGGGCATACTCACTGGTCATTGCCTGACAGCAACTCACGCAAAGAAACTAGGCATTACCAACAGCGACGGATGCAGGAAATGTAGGGAGACAGACGTCAAAGAGACTCTAGAGCACCTCATATGCCGCTGCCCCGCACTCTGTACATCGAGACTAAAATATCTAGAAAAACCATGGCTTACCTCACTGGAAGAGGCAGCCGATAGGGCACCTCAAAAGCTGCTGGCATTCGCCAAGCACACGCGCATACTAGACGACTAAAGTGCATTGTACACCAGCCGCAACTTCCGGTACCACTAAGGACTATTTAGTCTATGTGTGACTCCCCCCGGGGGTCAACCGGTGCAACCTAACCTAACCTAATACTTTTCAATACCCTAACCCTTGATTTTGTTTTGATCAAGTTATCTCTTGCGCGCATTTCAATTAAATTCATTTTTTTTTTGTTGTTCCTTTATATTTATATTAACACATGTTCTAATTAATCTGCTTAATAATTTTTGACCAACAATATTCTTAGGGCCTTCTGCCAAACTATATAAACGCAAATGCTTTAAAGAATATCTTCGTAACTATATTTTACCTTATATTAAAATATACATTTACTATGCACTTTTGAGTTATATTAATTGATTTAAAATTATATAAATATTATTATTATTATGTTTAGTTTTTTTTATGCACCATATAAGTACATATCTTGTATGATATGTTAGGTTTTTAATTTTTCTTTGAAGTCATATATTGGTATCTAAATGAAGTATCTTTATCTATATTTTGTTAGGTTATAAAAATAAATTATGAATTGTTAAAATAAATATCTATATCCCGGAAAGTAATGTAGTGATTTAAAATGTCGTGAGTTGGCATGCTTTGGGATTTTCCTCAAAAAATTCGCATTGGAAAATCATGGTAGGGTGGGTAGAGAGCGAGAGCTATGACAACATCTGCATAGTTCCCTGAAGTTTGAGTAATTGGTACTACTATGTCTGTCTTTTCTTTAATTTTCTTTTATGGGGTTAATTGTGATTTCTCTTCCTCCTCCTTAATTGGCATTAGGGATTTTTTTTTTTATTTTGTATGTAGTTAGTTGTCCGGTAGACTGAGTCAAAGAACCCCCCCACAGGCTGTTCGCTAGTCGTAACTAGAAAATCCCGACAGACGACGTCTTGGACACAGCACGAGGACATTTCTTCGTCCTCTAAATAACGATTACATTACAGCTTTTGTAAATGTATGCTGTTCTGCTTTTGCCAATTTTGCCGCCTCCACTGCTCTTATTGCTTATGCCTTGCCTGTGCCAATCATATGGGTATAGTGCTGGGTATTGAAATATGGAAATTAGTTAATTGGCAAAGCTTTATTAAAGCAATTTTTACCTTTTCGAAAATGCAAACAGACATGCGATATGCATTGTTACTCAAACTAGGCCTTTGAGATTATCAACGATGGTATATTTATTGAGAAGTCTGCACCTAAATTAGGTAATATGTAATTTATATAGAATTACAAGAATTTGCAAGAACTCACTCAAAAATATATTTGCTCCTAAAATGCTTGAGTAATTCAGCATACTAGGTTATTGGTCTTTTGGCCAAATTAACGGCGATTGCCAAAATAAAGACCGATTTAAATTAAGTGAACTCGCGGACTAAGCATATATAGGTATTATATATATATATGCACAAAGTTAATTGCGGAGTGGGCACATCCGATCAGTTCGCTGGTCGAGGCAAAAGAACTTAACAGGAAGTGCAAAGACAAGTACGAAGACTAATTACAGCTAGCTGTAATTGAAAGTAATTGTCAAATATGACAGTGTCATAGGGTTGACTTTGGCAGCGTTAAAAAGCTTTGTGACCTTGGTTTGTGTCTTAGCTAAGTTAAACGTTACCTTTAAATTGCGTATAACAGTGAGGCAAAAGATCTTAAACTAACTAAACTAAGCCATTGACAAAATAAACTAATTTATAAAATTTACAAAAAAAACTAAACTAAACGTATAAATAAAATGAATATAAAAAAAAATGGTATAGTAACAAAAAAAATATTTTGGTGGCAGTAATTGTTCATTACATAACATGCAGTAAAAAGTAAACTAGTATAAGGCAAAAGCCATAAATAAATAGAATTAAATAAAACTTTTTTGACACTATTGTTGATTTTTAAAATTCAAAGTAAAAAGTATGGAAAAGTATTCCGTACGTCCAAGGTCTTGTTGAAAATTGTTTAAAAAAAAACGATGAAAAATAAATTCCGAGAACTATTCAGTTAATACAAAACCAAACAAAATATATTTTTAAAAGTTAAGTGAATGCAACGAACCACTAAAATCGTTTTATAGACAAAAATTAAAATATTACTTGAACTGAGCGTATTTTTAAAGGAATTCGAATTTAATTGGGGTATTCACTTTATCGGGCATAAATGCATAATTGTAAATGGGCCAAGTGTTCAACCCTACAAAAGAAATGGTACTGATTATTTATGCCCGACGCAGACCCTTGACTATGAAAAGCAGGACATTCTATTCTAAAAAAGTGTTGCCAATATTCACGAGGTTGAACATATTTTTTTTTTACTGTTTTTGGTTTTATTTTTTGCTTGTAGTGTGTTAGAAAACTAATCAGCTGCTTGTGAACAACTGTCGGAAGAAATATAATACGTCTATTTGTTGTTACTCAAGTTTATGATCTGGCATTTTTACATTTATACATCGTGCTCACGTCATTACTCCGGTTTATGCATTTAAGCCAGAAAAAGTGAACACTCCAAATACATATTTCCATTTTTTGACTCTTAACTTAATGCTCAAACATTTTCTTTGCACGCTCTGAAGCAAATATTGTATGGATAAGTTTTGTTACACAAAAAAATAACTTAACATTGGACTTTTTGGAATAATAAGGTTTATAGTACCAATTTTTACATAAGCCTACAATCGCCCCATATTTGTGGATTTCTACATAAAAATTATGTGAATTCTCTACTAATTTCGGAATTTTGATAAACTAAATACTGTTTGGACTTAAAACAATTTATTCGATCAATAAGCATTTTGTTTAACAACACTGTCTCCTTTCAGCTCGCTATATATAGTATAGTTTAAGATTATTAAAAAATATTTCGACTAACTTTCTCATTAAACAGCCCTCCTATAATTAAGCTATATATACAAGTGTCTCCTATTTGCTATCCGTTTTGAAATCGTTAATCCTTCGTCATGCCAATTAATTGCAGAATATTAGTTTTACATTTCAAAGCTCTCCTCCGATCTTAAAATGCTCTGAACAGTAGGCCGGAAACGATTCTTTAAATATTATATAATTAACAAGTAACAATTTTTTCTTATTTTGAAAGAATTGGATTCATACTGTTAATTGCACAGTATTCCTGAAAAGTTAATTAATATTTTTTGAAACATAATTTGAAACCTCATAAGGAAACACACGTATGATAGAATCTTTACACAGAAAAAAATTACGCTTACAGCCCTTTATTTTGTTATTGAGAGTTAAATTCTTTTTTCAAGTACGACAGAAATTCTTTATCTAAAAAACTTCAGAAATATTTGGAATATAGAACATATTTCTTTTATGGAAAATAGAGAACGAAAAACTCTCATAAATTCTACAATGAGTCAGTCTTTATTTAAGCAGTTCAACTTGAGTCTAGATCGATGCTTTTTTTTTATTTTTAAGAGAAGAAAAAGAGATTTACTTGTGGTGGGTTTTAAAGGAACCTCTATGTAGAGGTAGGTATAGGTACACTACACTACATCAACGTAGCGAGGTAGTATGGCTAGGTAAAAAGAAATGGAAGGTCTTCATCGATTTTTAAGATAGTAACATAAAATATGTTCGATTAAACTGTAAAATTATATTAAGCAATATACAAAATTATAATAAAGAGAGTAAAGAGAGTAGACGATATAAGGCGATATAAGGGATCGATTATGAACGCCTAATAGGGTTAAAGCTTCTCGGTAAGTCTACTATATGTTTGGCTTTATACAAGTTACATGGAGCATTAAATTCTACGATCGCCGAAAAATCTTTCAGACTCCTTTTTATTAGTGGTTTTGGAGTCAGTCATATTCAATATACTAAGGTGTCTTTTGTGTCTGCAATATCTTATAAATAATGTGGTCAGTATCATAACAAGATTCTTATTCATTTAAAAGATTTTGGAAACTTGTTAATTTTTTCTAGGCGCTTAAGTAATTACCTTTTTTTTATTTTTAAAAATAAATTTTTTTTTATTTGACAGTACGCTGCTTTTGAAAAGTTTCTTGGTCTCCAATCTTCGAGCAACAGGCGCCCTTACGAGTCTAAATTAATTTCGTCTTTTGTTTGGATCATTTTGGTATATGCTCCTACATAGATACATCCGACTCGAATTTTTGTTCTAGGTGTTACACACTACAATTCTGAGCATTATCTTAAAGCAGCCCTTTGCTTTCGTGCAAAGGGTAGAAAAACGGCATTTTATAGTAGTCAGTAGAGTTCCCCCAAAATATTCGCGTATTCCTTTTGGCGTACTAGTACCGTAGATGTTTTTATGTTTAGAAATTGTTTTCTTTTTTTGCTGATGCCAGCGCTTAACAGCTGCAGCCCAGGTTCAAAGTTCAACGTAATGTTGACTAGTGTAATACTTGGTCTTGGTGTTTCACTCAGCTTTGACGGAGTTCCTGCTGTTACAGCTGCCCGGGTAATATCCGTTGGGTTTGGTGCCGCCTTCCTGTCATGAATTTGCATATTTGTGGTTTCGTCTCGCCTAAATGCACATGTGTTTGTATGTGTCGGTGTGTTTGTGTTTGTTTATAAATTTTGGTAGTGTGAATTTTAACGCCATTTTTTTCTGGCTGGCTTCATTTTAAGCCATAATAGACTCTGCATAAAAAATGAGTTTAGTTATTTGATGGCGGAAAATTGTTTGCCAAAAATAAACAAGAACAAAACTTGCAAAACTTTGTTATTGTTTTAGACATGGCCTTAATATAGATATGATATATAAGCTGGCAAATTGTTGACCAGTCAAATTATAAGCCAAGCTGACTAAGTTGCTGTCCAAAAGCCAATTGTCAAAGTTACGCAAAGGCAACGTCAGTCCAGTCCGCATACCTGTCATTGCCTTGGTATACACGGATAAGCGTGCAAAGTTCGCGCTCAATCAACCTTGTCCTGGGCTCTCACTTAACACTCTGAAACAACTTATCCTTGGTCGAAACGGAAAGCGTTGAGTGCAAGATTTATTAGCCAGGCTGATTCAACAATTGGCTTACTCTCTTACGCTCTAGCTCTTTGTGGTAACTGTAATGCATGTCAACAGTTGTGCACAGTTACAGTTACAAATGCTTAGCAATGCGTATACGTAATATACGAACACGTGTGTGTCTGCATGCGTATATGTATTTAAGCCTAAATTATTAACCAGCAACACACACACGCACACTCACACATTATTACTCAGCTATAAACGCGTTCAAGCACTTGAAACTTATACATTGATAAGGATGAAATCGCACACAGCCAGGCACACAGTGACACAAATACATCTACACATACCTATATGCATACAAATTAGAGGTGTATGCGTGACACATTTTGGGAGCCTGGACCAGCACGACTTGCACGAAAAAGAAAATATTGTAAATATGCTAAGTAAGATTAAATAGTTTAAGCGGTTATATAATCGATCAGCATATCTTTTGTTTATTTTACTTTGTTTCTAAACTATGAATAATTCATAAAGCATTTTTTTTTAAATCAATCGCTTCGAAAAACGTGTAAAAGCTATATACAAAAAAAACGATTTTTGTGATCTTTGACCTTGAATATTCGTTGTAACTTTGAAAATTTCTCACAAAATGTCATTCAAGCATTTACGGCCTAATTACATCTCTGTTCCGAGAATGGGTACTGTGAGTACTTTTAGAGATGCCAAAGCTAAAATAAGCATAACTTTCTCAAGGATTTACCAATTTCTTATTCTATTTTTTTTCTGAGCGGAAAAAAATTAATTATTCATACTGCTCAGCAAAGCAAAAATTTAAAAATAAAATAAAATATTGAAAATAAATTTTTATCAACATCATAAATTCAATATTCAAATTAAAGATTTAATCTTTAAAAAAAATAAATAATGAAATTTTTTAAATATTTTTATTATTTTACGATTTATGGCTTGCCAAAGGAACACCTACCTAAATATTCGGTTATCAATATCTCGATTCTAATTGGAAAATGACAAAAAAAAAATAAAATTTCCACACGTACTGGAATATCTTCAAAATCGATGTGATCGGATTGATTGAAAATTTATTAATTTCACGTATTTTCGACCATATAGAGCTCAAAACCAAGAATAAACTATAACAATGTTCTTGCCCCCTACACAGATGAGGATAAACAGAAGGCAAAGCTCAAAATAAATTTTTTAATAAATTTCTTGTCTCTAAGTTACATCGCTGAATTCTGCAAAAGGCTTATAACATCCATCCATCAAACCAAATGTATCGAAAAGATAGTTATGCACATAGGTTAAGTTTATAAATATAAGTTATAAGCTTTAATTAAGCTTCTATCTTATTCTAAGTAGTAAATTCTCTCGGCTTCGATTTTTAAAAATTATTGATTTGGCTTATGACTTAGAGATAAAAGATTTCAGTTTCAGTTACCATTTAATTTCCTAGCTTAGACAATTATGTTATGTAATAATAATAATTTATTATTATATTATTTTTTTTTTTATGACCTTCTTATTCAAAATCTGAAGTGATCAAAATCTATCTATTTTTAATTTTTTTTTTTTCTATCTACACTAACCTCAAAAAAAGCCACAAATTTTTTTAAAGACCGGTTGTTCCCTTTTCCTTTGTTCGCTGAATCCCATATCCAAGTAATCTCAACACGTCAGGTCTCTAAGAGCTTTTTTGAGGTAAAGAATAACACCAAGAACCAAGATAATGGCAATTTTTTGTTTGACTGAGTTGTCTTTTATTTCAACTTTGGGTTTTCACACCGAGCTGAGCTGGTTAAGAATTAACATCAAAACTTTTAAAAAGATGATAAAATCAACATTTTTATAAGAAATTTTCGAGCATCTGTTTTTTGTTTTTTTTGTGCAGAACTTCACATATCGGTTATCCATCCATATTGATTTTTAGCGAACCAATGAAACTCATCGCATACTTTATGTATCATTCGTATATGTACATATAAAAGTTAGTTCCATTATAAAGCGGTTTTCTTCATTTCGGCGACAGGTTTATTTTTTTATTTGAAACTATTAGAGCTGTTATGGAAAAAGGAGAAGCCAAAAAATATCTTTTATCTAATCCAGTGGCAGATCCAGATTTAAGATTTAAGAACACATATCGATCTAACCGAATAACCAAGCAGACAAGTTAATTGGAATTAAGTTTACCTATCACCAAAGGCATGAGAAATGGGTATGATATAAACAAAAATTAAAATCACACAAAAATGGAAAATGGTCCAAGTCCCGATTTAAAATTAATTTCGAAAAATTTGCTTTGTTATGAAAACCATAGAACTCCTTTGTTGCATGTTATCTTAATTGCTTATCGATAAAGAGTATAGTCAATGTCGTAAACATTGTCGTGACATTAACAAAATCGTATTCGCCAAAATTACGTGCAAAATAGTTTTTGTTTGAGGTAATCAATATAATTGTTGCACGTTAACCTAATTGTTTGTCGTAACAACATATCGGTACAACTTGTAGTCATTGAGTAACGATAAATTTCGTGACAAAGTCGTAATCGCCAAAATTACGTGCCTTGCTCACCTCTAATGCAAACAAACGGGTCGCAGCAATTTCATGAGTCATTTAACCAAGTTGTGCAATGGCAAAAAAAAGGATCAATGAAAGGACTATGGCAATGTGCGTTTTGTGTAAGTGCGTGTGGCTTATATAAGTATATGTACATATTTATATACATATAGGTACTATATGTGGGTACGTGTGTGTGGATGTGTTATTGGACATTTACATTGAAGTGCGCAGAAGAAAACATAAACACAAAATCGAAAAAAATAAAAAACTTGCAACGGATGTGAATACGATGAAAGCGGCAAGCAAATACGCCCTCCGCACTCCCGGCTCACTCGTCCTTAAGCATATGTGTCTTTGTATGTGTATTGTGTGCTATTTGTGTCCATAACGAAAATGAGCAAAAATGTCTGCTCATAAATACAAACAGCAGTCAGAGCACGGTGTAGCCTGGCCAGAAACAAAAACGGAAACACGCAACGTCACATCCGCCTTTAATCTGCCCATTTTGCCTTTCAAACAGCTGCAATGGCAGCATACAGCTTGGACAAGCGGGGGCGGCTGCCAAGTGGAACGCCGGGATGCGGGCGTTGGGCTATGGCCTGACCCAAAACTGCGGAAATTAAAACATATGTATTTATAGCCAGTCAGCCAGCCAGCTAGCCAGCCATCCAGTCAGCCACACATGCAGCGTTATGTATCTAGCTGCAACAATAACAACAACAACACGAGATATAAAAACAACAACCAAGACTAGGACGACGACGACGAAGTTAGCCTTAAGCTTTAAACTGGCCCCAATTGCCAGCTCAAAGCATATCCACACAAAACTCAAGCGATATGCATCTGTGCCGAGTTACTCGTTCCACTCGTTTCCACTAACTTCCTTGCTCTTTCTATGCTACTTTTACTCTCTTTCACTCTCCAACACATTTGCTTGTTACTGTTGTTTTCATATATTACATATACATATATGGTATATGTTAGCATATGTTTGTATTTGTGTATCTGTGTGTTTCTTTGGTTATAAAAAATCTGTATTATAACCATTTTTATAGCTTTTCTTGCCTCCCACACATACACACACATATTAACACACATATGCGGGACACACACATATTAAAATCCCCCATCTTCCTATATTTTGGTTAAACACAAAAAAATTTTTATTTTTTTTGCGCAAAACGCTTGCACTTGGACTAGGCCAACTAACACATTGACCACCACCAGCCGTTGGCCAAAAGCGTTGGTCAAGTAGAGACCATGAGTTGCTCTGCTCTACTCTTTGCCAGCTCTAAGCTCGTCGAGCTTCACCATAGTAAGCACTTACTAGTTGCTATTGAATTTGGCTTCCTCGACCCTCTTCTCGCCACTAGCCACTACGCCACTGACGTTTTCTCTGTGTCAGTAATCCGCTTTACTTTTACTAGGCTATCCTAACTCTTTTTTGCAGTTTCTCACATGCTCTTCGCTCGCTTCTACCATGTTACCTCTCCATAGCACGCTTGCATTCTCTACCATCGTCCAGTGCCAGCTTGGTCGTCAGCTGCTGGCTTGAGTTAAGTGCTTGTAAAATTACTGTTTGTGGATTTTCAAATGAAAATTCATTTTCACTAAGGAATAGACAAAAAACTAACATATTTTAAGCCAAAAAAAAAAAAGAAAGAACAATGTACACAAACAACAGAGGTATACCCTGCTCTAGATCCAGACACGAAACAGACATAATTTCGTCTTAGATCGAGGTTTAATAAAATTATCCCGTGCGGATTAATCAAAAACAAGGTTTTGGTTCTTCTGAGCGTTACTTTTTTCTGAAAAAATCTTTATACAAGGGTTTCATATTTTATATGTTTTTTTTTCTTAAGTTCCTGCAGCTACTTATCTTCTTCGTCTTAAAGAGATTTTAATAAAACTTTAACCAAATGTTGCTTTTTTATAAATAATAAAAATTTAATTTTCCATTTTAGGACCTAAAGAAAGTAAAAATCCTTCCTATATTGCATGTTCTATAATCCGTTCCCATCCCAAGCAGCTTTTTGTGCTCCCAAAATCGTATCAATCCAGCACTCATTTTCCCAAACGAGAAATAAATTACATGTGAGAAAGTTTTTTACCTTACGAATTTTTCGAGTGTTAGATTGTTGATGTGACTTATAGGTCAAGCTATATTTTTATACCCTGTTCCTATAGGTACAAAGGGTATACTAGATTTGTGCAATGTATGTAACGGCAAGAAGGAGGCGTGGCAGACCCCAAGTCCTTTATACCAAAATGCTTATCATAACCTCGGGTAGCGATTGAGCCATGTACGTCTGTCCGTCCGTCTGTTCGTCGGTCCGTCTGTATGAACACCTAGAATTCGGAGACTATAAGAGCTAGAGATACGAAACTTTACCAGCTGATGCGCATATTTCCTGAGAAGATCAAGTTTGTTGAATCATGTCAATATCTTTCCCCGTTCCCCCGTAGCAGAGTTTCGTGGTTTTTAGCTACACCCTTTAATATTTTAATCTGAAACTTAACAGAGCGATGCGTTGTGGCTATATGCATATGTATGTCAAAAATAAACAAAATCGGACAAATACAACAAAAGTTATTATCTAAAATGTACAAATTTGACATCCCCTTGCCTATAAACTGCGTCAATATTTGACTATCCCCTTGAAACTTGCCCCATATACTTAAAATAACTTCTTTGACATAAATTTCGATTTTCATCAAAATCGGTTAAAATTTGCAGAATTTATAGGTGTAAATATCGTTTCGCACAATAAAAAAAAAATTCCAATTGGAATGTTCTTAGAAGGAATATGCAGGAAAAAAAACTTTTTTCGAGAAAAAAAGGTACAGGGTATTACACTGTCGGGCACCGCCTCGACTGTATTACATTTTTAAACTTAGTTTTTAGACCCATATAACGTTGCAAATCAAAACTTTTTGTTAATCTCTTATATACCCAATACGCATATAAAAGTGGAATTCAGTTGCATTTAAAAAATAGAAAAAAAAATTTATAGAATTAAAATGAAAATAAGAGAATCTAATATTTTAAATTACAAAATTTGTTGGCACCAAAAATTGAAAATAATATTAAAAAATTATTCGTTTAAAAGTATTAAGGATCTTAGTCCCAATTAAACACAATTTTTTTTCGACCTTGTACCGATCTGCTTAATTTTTTGTTCAAATTTTGTATAAAATAAAAGTCAAATTAGCAGACTTGGCTTATTTTAGCAATTCCACTTAGTCATTGTACATTTAAATATTACAAAATTTTACTTAAGACACCAAACACTTTTTCATAATTATCGTTTTCAACATATGTTTCAGAATCGGTTAGTCACTGTTAAAATTAAGGTACTTATACTTATAGGGTATTATTATTGTCGGGATGTGCCGACAGTGACCGGGTCACTTATTTTTGAAAAAGTGACCAAAGTAATTTAATAGGTAACCAAAATTGTTTTCCAGATAATTTTTCGACTTAAGTTTGACCATATAAATATATTTAGTGCTGCCCCAATTATAGTGAATCACTAATTCTTATTAAAAATTTCAATATAGCAACCTCCTCAGAGGAATTCCAAGCAAATGCGCTTGAAAATTAACCCATTGCATGTTGCAGGCATGCGGGCTACTGTTCTACTCCATAATGCGCTGCACAAAGAGCGTTGAGTAGTGCCTGGAAACACTTCAACTATTTAACGCTAATCTTAAACAGTTTATCGCATTAAGTATACGCAGCGTATGGGGCCAATGGCACTGGCAGTTCTTGGCCAACGTTTGGATGGTAGCAGCTAAGCCCTGCCCAAGTAACGATTGGGCTTCAATTGTTGTACGAGGGCAGGCTTAAAAGTAATTGCCATAGGAGCATAAATTTTTTCGAACCTCATCATTTTCTATTAGCTGTTCTGGTGAAAAAAGCGGGTAAGTAGAGCTTCCCACTTAACTGTGTCTAAATATCATAGGTTTTGTATAAGAATAGTATTTTCATGTCTGACGTTTTTTTCTTAATCCCATAATTTGTGTTTTGTTGACAGATTTATTAATGTTTTTACTCAGTTTGAGGTTCTGCTAGTAAACGATACCAAGCTAGTCCCAGTAAAAATACAGTATTAGTTTTTTTACAGGAAAAAAGTAAAGTGTGGCCAGGTGGTCACAGTAACTAAACAACGAAAATTCACTTCATACTGAATCCAATTTCATTGAATAATTTCAACGATGGTAAACGAAGTGAATTTGCGGGTAAAATCATTTCTTATGTAAGTTCAAGTTCGATTTGTGTCTATGGCGAATCTATTGTATTTCTACTAATATTTTCAATCTGGTGTCTTTGTATTTTTTGGCCTCCTACTGAGTTATTTTTCTTACACGTCAAGGTAGCCATTTTTAAAATTATGAAATCGCTTAAGAAAACTTCTATTGGTATAATTTAATATTTAAAATTACAGATCTAATATAGATTATAAATTGCATATATTTTTTGTATTTTTTAATTTAATAAGAAGCAGTGCCGAACAGGCTTTAAAAAAGAAAGACTTTGAAAGATTTGTATGTCAAATTATGATGTCCTTCTTTTTTTGGCCAATTAATTTTCTATCTACAACTTCGGAGTTTGGACCAACTGTTTGAAAAGTTTTGCTGCACAAACTAAGGATCTTGAAAAATTATGCCATGAAAAAAGTTGTAGAAGCGTTGGATTCGGTGCATTGCTCTAAACAAGTTTATATTGAAAAATCCAAAGTTTTAATCATTTTTCAGTCTACTCTCGCTTGTCTCTCCCTTTCAGTCTACTACATTTGGTCTCGCACAAACTCTTTAATTTTATTTTAATATGCTGTGGGTATATTTTTATGCTTCTTGTTGGATCACTCTGAGCCTCTGCTTGGGGTTTTTCACTTGCCGAACCGAACCGGGCAACTGCTGGCAAAAGTTTTAAGTTAATTATAGTTCCATTTGTGGCCAGTGCATTGCATATGCTATGGATGCACCTACACGCTCTTGCACTTACACGATCCCACACATGCATAAGACTTGGGGATTATGGCCATAATAAATGTCCATACACACGTAAGCAACTCAACAAGCTTTTGTATTTATTTAATACGCACAAACAGACATACAGCTTCAGTACGGCGGGCTAGTCTATGACAACCGCATCGTAAGTACCTTTATAATGGGACAGGTACTCTCCCTTTGCACGGGCAGTGTTCGTTGACACCACCGTGAGCTCTAAAGTCTAAAGTGCCTTCGTGTGTTGAAATTCAAAATCACATATTCATTTCCTTCCTCTTAAAATTTTGTTATTTTTCCCTGTAGGCAGAACTTAAATGAAATAGCTTTGGCTGCAATATAAATAAATAGAAGTTTCTGGATCTTGGTGGTGAATCGATTGAAATTTTTTAGTATATTCTATCCACTCTGATAATAAACGATTTGTAGATCCGAAATAAAAGAAGAATTGTACATAAGCGGCGTCGGCTTGCAGCATTGCCAGAGCAAATGATTAGAAAAACTTTAAGAATAAGAAACTTGCTATTATACTTTCATTTTATTAATTAATATTGATTGGGCTCACTGTAGCACAATCAATCCTGCCATTTTATGTTTTACTTAGAAAATTTGCTGATTGTTATCAGACAGATTGCAAATAAAAATACATTAACAAAAAAAAAATAAAAACTTTACTATTATTAAGTAAATTTACTTATTATCTGAACACAAAAAAATTTTAAATCAATATTAAGAAAAAAAAAGATGCTCGGATTTACCTGATTTATCCATCGTCATCAATTATGATAACTAGTTGTTTACATGGCTACCGAACAATAGATTTTGAACAATTTTGAAGATTAGCTTTAAAAGCGAGAAACTTGAAAATATATTTTACTTTGAAACAATTTTAAAATGTTGCCAAACACCTCGCGACGGCCTTTTTTTAGATGATGTCGGAATGATAACATACTAAGGTCATAGGATTCTTATATTAGAACAATTGCTTTATCAGTTGTTAGTAGTTGTTATAGATGATAGATGTTTTTCGTAGTTCGATGGATTCCTGTGATCCTTTTCTTTGAATATAACTATGGAAGAAAGCTGATCTGATCAATTAACAAACATTTTCAGGGCCTAAAGACTTAATTTTACTCTTAAAAGCGCCTAATATAGTAATTGATTATAATAATAATGATCTCCTTAATACAGATTCAGAGTCAGATTTTGCGTTGCACTATTATATTAATATAATGTTAAGCTGCAAAAAAAAACAAGGTGTTTCATATTCAAAACATTTTTTTCAAAACATCAACGGTGCAATCAAATGTTATAAGGTTACTGCATAAAATTGCGTATACGCAAAGTAGCATAAGACAAGCATTGCCAGATCGATCGAATATTTGTTCCTATCATTCTTATGCACCAAGTTCAATTTCTGCACCAGCAGTTCCCGACTTTAACCCAAATATTCTGCCACCTAGTGGGCAGCGGCGTTAATTGACCCCTACAGTTGAGGGGTATCCCTACTAAGAGACAATACACGCATTACGTACTGCTTAATAGTGTTGTGAAGCGCAAACAAGTGTAGCTAAGCCAATATGACTCGAACGTAAGAGTTCAGTCAGTCGAGTTACAATGGTACTCTTGGCCACACCCTCGAAAAAAACATTTAGTTGGCCAGAGTTTAAACTTTTTTAATGCTGATTATCTGCATTTTGGCCAAAAATCTAATAAAATAATTTTGCATTTGCTTCAAATTAGTATGGGCAGATTGTTCCAGAGCAACTTTTCTTCTTTATTTCAAAGTTTTTTTTTTCTATTTATACTTTTTAGCATGTTTCTCATAAAGTTTTGTTAATTAAACTTTGATGAAATATAGAGAGTTTAAAAAAAGTAAGTCCCAGCACACAGCTGCCCAGTGCTGGGCCTTGATTACGCAGCTCTTATTTAAATCAATGAATGCCATATATATCTATAATATAATAAATTTTGAATGTATATACAATGGCAAATAAAGTTAACCCCGTACATATGTATAAGAGAAGGCGTATCCTGCACAGCCTTTAAAAGTATAGCTGGCATTGATTTATCGCAAGTGCCTGACAATTCAATAACTCCATGGAGAATCCAATAACTGCCCGGCAAAAAGCCGCAAAAAAGTGAGTGATGTACCAAAGTGGAGTGATAGTGGTGGTGGGGTCAGAGGGCAAGGGAGTAGAGTGAGTTGAGAACTGGCAGAGTTCGCGGTAAACCCAACTCAACGTAGCAAAAAAAAATATATTATGGTCATCATAAACTACAGTAAACACGAAAATTGTCGAACAACAGAAACTACAAACACGGTAAGGACACCAACTTTATATATCAACTTTTATTTTATTTTTTTTTTTTTGTATCTGTTGAAAGTGTTCACATGTTCACTTGTTCACATGAGGAACTGCCCTCCATGGTAGTCAGTTTTCGCTCTCAATTTGGCACTTTAACGGATGTTGAAGTGTGACTGGCAATGTGTCAAATGTTAATGCCAAAAACATATATACTTCATACAACATATATACATAGAACACTTGATGTGGCTAAAATTTATTTGACTATAAAATAAATTCGATTGCAGGATTGAGCAGATATGCTGAGTATAAAAGTGTTTGCAGGTTAGATGCTGAAGTTGAGTGTGGCTGTTGGCAAATATAACAACTTTAGAGGCAGAGTTGTCAAACTTTATCTACTTGGCCATTAGGAGACTTAAGCTTGAGTAGTTTCGAAAGCCATAATGTTTATAAAAACAGACGGACATTTCCAAACCGACTTGTTTTAAACTCTGTCGATAAATTACAACAATTTGTTTTTAGAATTTTGCCAATTAAAATAGTTTCTCAATAAGAAACATGCCCACACTGAAATGGGCTTCTGAGATTGCTGATGAAAGCAGAGCATCTATCTGTTCTTAAAGGTCAAAAGATAAAGCAGCTGCAAATTTTTTAAAGAAAGCATTAACATTATGAAACTCCTAGAGTGAGACGAGTTCCACTCAATATGTCATTTGTGCTGTTCACGGATCGTAACTCTTCTTATTTTAAAAATGAAAATCATGAAATTGTTATTATAGATATTTTCATGAATATGAAATTTCACAAAATGCACAAAATTTTATTTGGTTCCCTTTTTGGTTCATTTTTTTTAATTTCATTTATTTTTTGACGCCATCCGATAGCCCGGTTATCGATATGCCAGTCTATGTTTTTATTTGTGCGTGAGTTTTTTTGGCTTAAAACAAAAAAATAAAAGCCATTTTGGAAACTTACCAAAATCATTAAAAACAAGAAACACTTTATTCCAAGTTTCGACCACAATAATAAAGTTCATTCCACTAGACAAGAAAAGACAAAGGCATCCTTGCTGACATATTTGAATCTAAGCATAATAAAACTAAGACTTACTCTGATTCTACCACATCAACTTCTGTGGATAACCCACTTATGGACTCGACACATTCCTGCCCTGAAATCACTTCTGGGGAAGTTCAACCATTTAATAAGTCTCTTTAAAATAAGAAATCTTCAGGTATTGATCAAATACCTAATATCTGCCATAAAAAACTACCAAATGGCACTATGACTTTTTTAACACTTAATTTTAATTATTGTCTTAAAATGGGACACTTCCTTTAAAATGGAAAATTGCAAACATCATCCCTATTCCCAAGCCTGGCAAACCTCCTGATAACTATAGACCAATTAGCCTACTGTGTGGATTCTCTAAAATCTTCGAGCGATTAATTAAGACCAGATTAAATTTACACTTGAAGCAAATAACATACTGCTTTTGATACAGTTTGGCATAATGGCTTAATTCAAAAGCTAGTTACATGTAATACCCCAACTAACAGTACTAAAATTATAGAAAGCTTTTTAACAGAAAGGTACTTCTTCGTGAGTTTGGATAGTACCGACTCTAATAAAAAACTTGCCAGTGCTGGAGTTGGTTGGTTGAAGTGGTGGCTCAGTCCATGAGCCCAACTAGCGCTTTCGCACCATTTTGTTGCCACAGCCTCGTTTCCAACTCGTTTGTTGGCTGTTTGTGTAGACAGCTCGGTTAGATCCAGTCCGTACGGTTATGGAACCTCTGGAGGCCGTTGATGTTTATTTCCGCCAGCTCTCCTAGTCCATTTAAGAGCGGCTTTCCTAGTGTGTCCATTCTCTGCTTCCAAAGAGCAGGACATTTACAGAGAAAATGAAGGACAGTTTCTTTTTCTTCTGGCTGGTTGCAACTGTGACAGTGGTTATTGTGGGGAAGCCTCATTTTGGCCGCCTGTTCTCCCAGAGGCCAGAAGCCAGTGATGACTGCCACCAGTCTAGAGGCGTCTTTTCTATTCCTGTTTATAAGTGATGTTGTTTGTTTAAGGTTGTATTTAGGCCATAGGGATCTACTAGTCCTGCATGTTACAAGACTATTCCATCTACGATCCGCTATCTGCAGGTATTTTGTGTTGATGTTTCTCTTGACCACGTTAAGTGGTGTGAACACCGGTTCCGCAAGAGCTTCACTCATGGCAGATCCATTTCTTGCCAGTTCGTCGGCTTTTTCGTTTCCCTCTATATTCCTGTGTCCCGGGACCCAGATTAGAGTAACGTTATGCCTTTCGCTTACGGTGGTGAGGCTTTTCCTGCTTTGCTCCACCATTTTGGAGGTTGTGATAGCTGAATTCAGGGCCTGAATCGCAGCCTGGCTATCCGACAGAATAGCGATGTTGTTTTTGAATGTGTAGTCAGCAATTAGAAACCTACATGCTTCCCTGATCGCAAATACTTCCGCCTGGAAGACGCTGGATAAATTGGGGAGTCGCACTGACTTTTTTACATAAAAAGTGCTGGAGTACCTCAGGGATCTGTTCTCGTCCCTATTTTATACAATATATACAATCACGATATTCCATTACTTGGAAATTGCAATACTCAAATTTTTACGGATGACACAGCTCTTTATAATACTGGTGATACATGCACGGATATACATAGCATACTACAAAATTCATTGGACTCCATTTCATCGTATTTTTACAAGTGGAAAATTAAAATTAACCCAACAAAAACCAAATCGACCTTTTTTTCGAGGAAAAAAAACCATGCTTTTTACCTTCATGCTTCATTTTAACAACTTATATAAAATGGAAAACTCTGTGAGATATCTGGTCATTATCTTGGATAAAAAACTTATTTTCAGTAACCATTTTTCAGCATAACATTAAACAAAACCAATGTATCCATTTATTAACCGAAAATCATAACTTTCTATGGATAACAAACTTATTATCTACAAAACTATTTTCTTACCATTTATGTTGTAGGGCTGTGGAATATGGGGAAGCAGTTCAAAAACTCATTAAAAAAAAATCCAAAACAAAATTTTGAAGATGATATTGAACATCCCTCATTACTATCCAACAAAATATTTACATTTAAAAGCTAATATTGGCATGATCGATAAACTTATAGCTCGTACAACAAGAAAATTTAATCTAAAAATCAATGAATTAATTAATTCTCTTATTAATAGTTTCCAAGTTTATACAACTTTTTTATTTTTCTTTGGACCAAGGTTTTGTTCACTATATTTTGGCAATACGTATAACAATAATGCACTCAAAACTATTGGTCATACAACACCATACTATGATCCAGTTGAGAAGATTCATTCTAACTCTGTAAATTTAAATGGCTAGCTTTAAAGATTTGACGAAATAAACTTTTTTACACAAGTGGTGAAATTTTTCTGAAAAAATCGATTTTTGAAGGTAATAATAATCACGTTTTTCATCCCTAAAAAAGTGAAGGTGGAGCGCTATTAACAGCTATTTCTTCCGTTCAAGTGCTCAGATTTAATTGAAAGGATATGTATTTTAGGTTAATGCAAATAAAATGTTTCAATTTTTTTTTTTTTATAATCGCAAGTGTATATTACAAACTATAAGATGCGCACTTTGAAATATTTTAACAATAAATTTTAGCACAAAAAAAAGGAAACTTCCCAAATTGGCAGTAATAAGTAAAATACATTAGAAAACGCTTAAAAAGATTTAAATCTTTTGCGTTTTAAAAAAAAAAAAGTGATACATCGAATAACATTATCAGCACCTTGAAAAATCTGCTTTTATAGCAATTCTTACTCAATACGAACCCGAAGAAAAAAAAATTGTCTTCAAAATCTTCTAACACGAATTTTTTAGGGATTTCAAGGGAAATTTGAGGCAAACTCTACATTGATTTGTCTCTCGACAAACTTATTTTTAGGAAGAATTATTCAAAAGCGCTTTTCGCCCTACATTATGGAGTTTGTAAAAAGTGCCCATAAAATAAGCCTATATCTTTAACCCGGACTATCTACTTGACATACTTCAAGCCCACATACTATGTACCTAGTAAATAACACTTAAATAGATTGCACTGCATCAACAGCACTTCACATAGCCGCAAACAGTCGCGAAATTACAATATGTAAGTGTATTCGCAATACTGGACGGGATTTGGAATTTATAGTAGGGCATTATAATATACCGACTCGACCTACTATCATGCATATAGTGTGGCACATTATGGCAGACGACTGCTGGTGACCATAATGTTATGTATTATATACGAGTGTATGGTATATATGGCACATTATGCTGGTGCTGCTCCTGGCCCAGTTCTAGCTGCTGCTGCTGCTGTCCAGCTCTTGACGTTTTATCAACACCACACAGACACACATTGCCAAAGTTTTGGACATAAAACAATAAAAGTTTTTCGCTTATTGCCCACTTGTCCTTGAGTGGTTTTGCATGAAGTCGCCATTGACTGAGCCAGGAGCAAACTGCGAGCTGCGAACTGCGGGAAACTAAAGCGCTTCTTGCAAAAGTTTCCATCAATATATCTATGCAGTATATATATATATATATGTACAAACGCGTATATATAAATTTGTGTAGCATACTTTCCAGCGTTCATTAGTTGTCCTTAGCACCGTGTTACACTCATTTGTGTGCGTGGCTCTGAGTGTGTGTATGTGTAAGTGTTGGCTTATTTATTGATTTTCCATCAGAGTGCGCTGAAGTGTTTAACTATGTGCTAATATTTATTAAAAACGTAACATGCTACGTAACGTAATGGCACGTAACAAACGCCATTCTAAATTATGATGCACAGTAACAAACCAACAAACATACGCACACACTCACACATATACATACAAACATGGCAAAAGGGCGCAGTAACATGTTGTTAACAAGACAAAGTAATGCACAGCAAGGACGTTGCTTCATGGCTATTGTGGTTTTAATACACTTACGGGAAGTATATTCAGTACGATCTGTGGATAATCAAAAGTAGCTGAGCAATCTATTCAGTCAGGAGTGGATCCCAAAAAGAAGTCATAACATGAACAAATAGACTTTTTTATATGATCTAAGCCAAAAAATTATATGTGTGCTTTTAGACGTACTTTAATAGTTACCTATCAAAGTTGATTTTGATACTTTTTGTGTTTGATCGTGGTGCAGACTATTATATACCCTGTAACATTTTTTTTTCCATAATGTTCATCCCATTGCCATTGCCTACAGTCGGTCCTGCCCAGTCCTGTTTCAATTTTTTTTTTTTGTTTTATTCGCTCTCAAAAATTCTTTTTACTGTTCTAATGCTTACCTTAAATTCGCAAATGCGCAGATGCATTGATTTAAACAATAAATAATTGCATTAGATTCGATCAGTCGTTATCTCTAAGGGACTTCAAGATCTATAAAAAATGTGCTTGTAAACATTGGTGGTTAATAATAATGATCCTTTAGAAATAAGTGTAAATAATAATAGTACATAGTTTTGTTTTTTTTTTTTAGATTTAAGTATTAGGTTAGTGAAATATTTAAGTAATGTTTTTAGACTTTTTCATTATGTTTTAAAAAATATGAAAACTGTTGTACATCACATTTAGTTTTAAATTATTACGAAAAAATTCCTAAAAGAAACTGATTATACATTAAGTACTTGAGCAATCAATTAGGGTTCATTGGTACAAACTATTTTAAAATTGTTTAACTATTGTTTATTATAGTTTTTAATTTAGATATAATAAGATTAAATAAACATACTTTAAAAAAAAAAAAAAAAAATAAATAATTGCAATTTATCCAAAATTTCAAACTGTCCTTAAGAACAACTGTTGCAACAAAGGATTAATGCCGTCAAATATTGAAACAAATGTGAACAACAAAGTTGAAATAATGTAAAGTGTTGTTCAGGGGTTGCTGCCATTGCTATTCCCACTTTCATGATAGATTTTAATGCAGCGTATGAGTTTTCACCTGCATGATCGACGTATCGAGATGAAACTTTCATTGTGCGCACCGTATGAGGTGTGGCTATGGGTTAGTTTCACCTCGATACGAACACAATCGGTACCACACAGATTTATTGTTTATGTATTTATATATAGATGTACAAAAACTTTCAAATGTCCCATAGGCACTTACCGGAATTTAACAAAATTTAACCTCCCACACATCATAAGGAACACACAGACATAAGAGTTGCCTTTGAGACACTGGTCACATCGACATACAGGTTTAAACATTATAGAAATTACCATGAACATACATCATCATCATCATCATCAATTGGCCATTACAACCGTGGGTCGGTCTTGGTCGCATCCAGAAGCCTTCGCCAGTCGTTTCTGTTTTGCGCGCACTGACGCCAGTTGGAAATATCAAGCCTAGCCAGGTCAATAGAAACTTGATCTTTCCATCTCAGAGGAGGTCTCCCTCTTCCGCGCCTACCACCAGTGGGCACCGATTCGAAGGCTTTTTTCGCTGGAGCATCATCATCCATTCTCACCACATGACCTAGCCAACGCAGTCACTGCATAGACGCTTGACTATGTCTATGTCGCGGTATAGCTCATACAGCTCGTCGTTCCATCGTAAACGGTGCTCACCATCAACGCGAGAGGGACCAAAGATCTTACGTAAAATTTTTCTCTCGAAAACTCCTAAGACTCGCTCATCATTGCTCGTCAGCGTCCATGATTCTGCGCCATACAAAAGGACGGGTATTATGAGCGTTTTATAAAGAGTTGTTTTCGTCCTGCGAGAGAGGGCTCGACTTCTCAATTGCCTACTTAGCCCAAAATAGCACCTGTTGGCAAGAGTAATTCTACGCTTGATCTCAAGGCTGATGTTGTTTTTGGTGTTTATGCTGGCTCCTAGTTAGACAAAATCCTCTACTACTTCGAAGGTGTAGCTATCGACGGTTACATGTTGCCCAAGACGCTGAGAGGGCTTCTGTGTCGACAAGAGGTATTTTGTTTTGTTAACATAACATACATTTACATACATACATATAGTTAAATTGACCCGATTTGAGAAAGACAAAGGATAAAACAGTCGCAGAGATAAAAATCGCTTGAATGATGATTTAAACAGAGACTATTCAAATCCTAATCGACTACGCCCTTGGCCGCCACAAAAAAGTGTTAAATGCAAAAGGCATATATATATGTAAAAATTTCCTATTTATTTTAATTTGAAGTCAAATAATATATAACCGATTCTTCAAAAACACAAATAAGGGAAATAGGAAAGCTGGAAAAGCATTAGCCCCGAAACATTTAAAGTCGGCTTAAGTCCCAAGTTCGACTCTCAATGGGGCCGAATTTTTTAACTGTATGCTACAAAACTTTTTTTTCAATTCCAATTTTGAACACAATTTTTTTTAATACATACCTTCTTGTATATCATTTTGTGAATTATATTTTATATGTACTCTTTTTTTCATTTAGTATGATGTTGTTATGTAATATAAAAATTTCTACAATATTTTGTGTTTAATTTTAAATAAATATTTTATATTTAATTAGACCATAGTAATAATCTAGCCTCAAATTTAACGTATAGCTTAAACGATTTTATGTCCTTGGTCCCTCAAATAGATTTTAATTCGAATTTTTTTTTTCTGTCTACTTATGTGATTAAAAAACTAAAAGTTCGTATATAGCAGCGAGTCTGATGGGACTCTTGGTATTCCTGTTAATGTTTATTTAATTTCATATTATTTACTGATTGTTCTAGTAGTACAGTAAACGAAGAGTTTCAGCTGGAAAAAATACTTAGTTGATGAAACTTTCACGGATTGTTTGGGGCCCTGTTTTACGTAAAAACCAATAAACCATTTTCACGACAATAAATATAATTTTGAAATATTGACAAAAATTCTTTAAATAACCTTTTTACTTACCTTCTTTTGTTTATTATTTATATGAAGGACATAAGGCGCGGATCCAGGGTTTCGTAATAGTGGGGTTTTTCACTTCGAAGTGTATATTTGTGTATCAGGGGTCGCAAAAAACTGTCAAACCATTTTTCAAACTTTGGGGAGGATCTGGACCCGAAAACCCACCATGGCTTGTCAAGCATGTAGATGGTGACAAAATTTCTTTCCATGTGGCATTTTTAAATTATTTTGGGTGGAGTTAACAAAATTAGGTACCAACTTTAGCTACTAGAAATTGACGTAAGGAAACTAATACAAGTATATAAAATAAAACTTATGAAGTATATAAAATAAAATATAAGAATGTTGTCTTTTAATACTGAACATTACCTTGAGTAACACGAAAAAAAAATTAAATCGGCGAAAAATTAAAAAATATTAACCTGTCCGGTGTACCAGGCGAACAGAAAATTTTGGAATATGTATTCGGTATTCAAACCAGCGTGTCCACCAAGCGAACGGAAATGAATAAAAATTAGAAAGCGTCTTTCAAGTTGAAACTAAAAGTATGCAACGCTTTTCAAAAATACCCAAAAGGGGAATTTTATAAAAAAAATATAGCATACTTTTAGTAGCCAATTTAAAGACGCTTTCAGATTTTTATTTATTTCTGTTCGCCTGGTACATCGCCTGCTTTGAATGCTGGAATATTTAAAAATTTTTGGCTCTCAAATTTTTAGCGCATCATCAAGCGTTACAGGTTCAGTATTAAAAGACAAAATTTGTTTTTTTGGCTATTATCGGAATACTTTTATGGTACAAATTTTTAAGAAATTTTTTAACAAGCAATACTATATTTGAAAAATTTTTTTCGTGTCAAACAAAACGACAAACTTTGGAACTTAAGAATAAGTTTTAGCATTGGACTGTTCTCTGCGTACTAGCTCCACAAGTTCATGAAGGTTGGACATTTGCATATTATTGGGATCTCTCCCTTGCTGGACACAATTTGTCGAAACTGAGAAAATTTGATCCTGCTGATGATATTAACAACATTTTTGCAATTTTGTGTATATATTTTTATTGAAATTAGAAACTACAACTATTAACAAAATAATATAATCTTATTTTAAATTTGGGCTTAAACTGTTTATAATATAATTCTATAGCTTAACCTACTGCAATATTGAAATATCAAAATGTTTATAGAACAATTACTTTCTGGATAACTTTTTAAAATTCTAAACTCATTTGCCAAAGATTGCAATGTGGAGGGACCGTATAGAATAAAGCTGTTCTTACACAAATTACTTGAAACCCTTTTAGGCTTATTTTAAAGGCGCAAAAATTGGTATCAAAATAATTTTTTGTCAATGTTTATTTGATTCATTCTCCATTCCTCATTTTATGCAATTGTGGTGGTCTCCGGAGTCTCCGGAGTCTCCTTCTCTCATATACCACTACGGCACTGACTCAATTCAAATGTTATCTATAAGTCTTACAGCTGAATTGGTTGCATCATTCCAGGAGCCGCTGAAATCTGTTTAAGGTGAAAGATTTCTAACTCACAAATAAATGCAGTTGACATTTTTCGCCAGGGCGTCTAAACTTCGTTGCCTTAAGCTTCAGTTTCCTTTTCTTAACGTTCTTGCCGCATTTACTGTTATTGTAGTTGTTGTAATTCGCCTTTATTGGAGCATTCATTATGTTTCCACATGGCGAAGTATTGATAGTCCAGCTTGCTTATATGTTTTGCTGCTTCGCACAACGCTGCGTATGATTAATCTCATTTCATTATGTTATCGCCTAGGCCTAGGCCGCCATCTTAAGTGAAACTCTCCCAAAAAACGCAGCGCGAGAGAATGTGTGTGCGTGTGTGTGGCCTGCTGCTCTCTTTGTTTGTTAAAGGCAATGAAAAATTATTTGCTTTTGTTTTGTTAACATTTACTTGGCATAGCTTTTATACTTTCCGTACTCAAGCCCATAATTTATTAGTCATTTGTACTTACTTGGCCGCCCCACTTTGACCATGCCCATGTACGATTAAAACAACTCAATTAACAGTTGACATAATATGCTTTTAGTTTTTATATTTTTGTTTTTATTTTATTTTTAGTTTCTGTTTTCGGTTTGTTCTTCAACTTTCTGCGCTTTAAATTCTTACAATAAGAGATTTTATTTTTTTTCGTTTTTTGTTTTTAATATTTAATTGAAAGTTACTTTCAAATTTATTCTTTTTTTTGTAGCTTTAATAACATTGTATAATTTAATTTTTTTCACTTTTTTAAGTTTTTTTTTTAATAAATAAACTATATGTATATATATAATTTTTTATATAATTATTTTTTATTTTATAAATACACATTTACATATACATATTAACCTCAGTTTTATGCGCACAATGTCGGTTTTGCATGTAAACTTAATTTTTATATTTTTTTTTATATTTTATATTTTTTGCTTACTTTATAAGTACTTTAAGAATTTGTCACGTTTTAATATTTTTTCGGTTTTTTTTTTTCTTTTGCTAGAATTTCTAATGTTGCGGCCTATTGTAGTGCCTAAAGTCTATGAAAGTATCTGTGTTTCTTTTGTTAGCCATTGTTATCAGTGTATGTGTGTGTGTGTGTGTGAGTCTTAAAAGAGTTAACAAAGTAAATGAAGCAAGAAGTAAAAGAGTCATGAAAACTTGCTAAAATTGCTGCAAAAGTTTTTACAAAATAATTTTAAAGACTTTTAAATAATGTGTCCGGCTTATCACAGGCCATAAAATAATATAAAGGATTTAGCGAATTTTGTTAATTTATAAAATAAATAAGGCTTTAAGTAGATTTTGCAATAAATTGAAAGTTGTTTTATACTTTTTTTTTTTGACAGTGAATATTTTGCTGAATTTTATAAAAAAAACCATGTGTATATGTATGTTTGTTTCAGTTATTGTTAAGGTTTTAGAAAAGCTTATGAAAAACTGTTGTTAGCTCGCTTTGCATATACAAATACATACATTTTTTTTATCGCTTGATTTAAATATTTAGTTGCTGGTATTTGTTTTATTTTATTGCTGCTAAGCTTGATCAATGAAACATTTTTATTTTATTATTTCTATTAATATTTTTTTAACCTTTTTTGCTGTTGCTTTAATTTGATTTAGTTTTATTTTTTTCTTCTTTTTTTTTTGCTTAAATTTATTTTTTTTTACGACTGTATTTAAAACATTGTTAAATAAAGTGCTAAAAATATACACACATTTATTTTAGGGCCACAAAAATGCTGCGTTTTCAAATGATTTTAAAACAATTTCTAGCTTAATGAATCAGTTAACATATTGAAACATTATTTATTTGTCATGACCAACAAACACTTGTGAAAATTTTTAAACAAAAACTAAAAGCTTTTAACTTTTGTGCTTTAAAACGAGGGCTACAGAGCTCGATAAATTTCTAGTAAGTCTTAATTCAAATCAGCATAACTATATGGAGGCTTTAGTTTATGGATGGGTATTTAAGAAATTATATATTAAAATAAGAGAGGTTTCAAAATCAACTTTTATTGATAATTATTTTTAAACCCTGTTAAAAATAAAAAAAATTATTTTATTTTGTATGAAAATTTATTTGCGTAAATAATGATAAAAAGTTTTTTATAAGAAAATTGAGAATTACCACAAAAAAAAAAATGTTTCTAGGACTATATGTATACAGGGTGCGCCATTTCTTATGTCGGTATTGTAACATTGAATAACTAAAACATTTGACAACCGATTGACTTGACTTCACATGTTTTGGAAACGTCAATTCAGTACAATTTTAACCATGTACCGCTTCATACCAAAAGAACGCGCCGAAGTAATTACTTTGTACATTGAAAACAGTCGTTCACTTGTTTTATCTTAAAGTGCATATCGTTGAAAATATCATGGCAAACAGGCACTATCTGACAAATCTCTTGTGGCGTTTAAAAGCAAAATCCACACGAGATCCATGAAACGCCATTACATGACCCAAAAGTTACTATTTGGGCCGGCGTTTGCGCCAAAACTATCATTGGGCCTTATCTTTTCAAAGAGAACCAAACGGTCGATGGAAACCGATATCGGTGGATGTTGGCTCACTATGTTTGCCCACAAATGCGCGAAAAAGGTCTTGAATATTACTGGTTTCAACAAGATGGTGCGACATGCCACACTGCGAATCCAACAATCCAGTTTCTGCAACGAAAATTCCCTGGACGTATGATGTCAAAAAGAGGCGACATTGAATGGCCACCGAGATCCCAAGATTTGACCCCTCCGGACTTTTTTTTGTAGGGTTATTTGAAAAGCGTACGAGGCGGCCACTTGATTGATGTTGCGTTCAAAAACTAGTCCAAATAAATTGTAAAGGACCAAATTAAATGAAAATACCTCATATACAGAAATCTGTTGTTTTTTTTTTTTTATAAGTTATTCAATGTTAACATGCCGACATAAGAAATGGCGCACCCTGTACTTTAAAGAATTAAAAAAAATGTAAAGCAGTCAAAGCTTAATGCACCGTTTTTAAAACAAAAAATTTAAAAATTAAAAAAAAAAAGTTGTCAGATCCCTATTGTCTTTTAAACTTATTAAAAAAAAAACAAAAAAACTGTACTATTAACCATTAAAAAAAATTTTTGTAATTTATTAATTAAGAAATTGTTATATAAGTTTCAAATTTTGCTTGGTCTTAAGGGGAGGTTCTTTCACATTTGGACGAGAAAATTTTTTTTACAAAAATTGAAAGCTACATATTCGTAGAATATGTGTATGAAAGGATTTTTCGATGCGATCGATATTTATAGAAATAGAGCGTCTTGAACGCACCTAAGTCGCACGCGCTGAGGGACGTTCTAAAAACTTTAAACGCGTTTTTCTTGGAACCATGTTTTTCATCCGCATTCCAAGCAGAGCTCTTGATCTATTGTTCCGATTCCCTTCATTTAAACCGTGTTTGAAAGGATATAATTTTTTGTATATCTTATACTAACAATATATATGAAAAAGTGTTAAATTGTTATTTTTAGGCAAGGTCAAATCACAAAACAAAACTAATTTTTTTTTCGAACGTCCATATTTCAATTAATTTTTCGTCAAAGCTCATTCTGGTTTAGTATAAAGCATCGAGAATTTCATTAACTTCAATAAACAAAAAGCATTTTTTATTTCGGTTTACTACAAGAGGCTGGAGAACTGAAATGCGGGGAAGATATTCTGTGGGCAGAGGCAGACAAGAGCGGCCATTTTTCAGCCGCCATTTTGAATTTTGTTGAGAAACTATATATTTCCAACTATTGTACAATAAAAATCACATTTAAGAATCAAATCAGGAAGTTTGTATGTCTTTTCTTCATGCCACAAATAAGTCCCAAACTCCGCCTTCTTTCCGGCAGAATTTGAAAGAACCTCCCCTTAAGAGATGCTTGCACCGTCCTCACATACGAACATATTTTTTGTTAGTTTTCCCATTTTATTTAGATTTTGAAATGACTTTGCTTTGAGTATAAAAAATATGAAGATTAAATATTATAAATAGAAAGATTAGAAACCATGGCCATACATCTTTTCAATAGTTGAAATTAAAAAAAAAAAAAGTTTTTAAGATAAATTATAAATAAATGCACTTAGCCTCATTATACAATTTAATTTTCCTTTTCTGAAAAAAAATTATTTGAAATTTAAAACAAGAAAATTGTAGCCTTAGATAACACAGGCCTACAAATACAGGGGTCTTGTCAGCTGTTGGGAAGCTGAGGTTATTTACCCGAAAAACGGCGTTTTTCCTACTTTTGAGGTACATAACCTCAAATATCTCAAGATCCTGATGTGACGGGCCAATTATGGCCCGGGATTCGGATTCTACGCAGCAAATTACTTCGGAAATGGCCCTTAGCTTCCCAACAACTAAACGATGTTGGTCTGTGTTATCATTATAAAATTATTTACAAAGCATTATTTTTTTTTCTAAATTAAACTAAAACATTCAAATATTAACAATGTTTGAAATTTTGCAGTCCCTCCCACTCATTTTAAATTAATTTTTAAATTAGGCAGAAAAGTTGATAATTTGATAAATTTAACTTAATGCACGTAAACTTTTTATTATTAATAAATAAAAATGCAGCAAAGAAAAACAATGCTATTTCGAAAATGTAGTTTTTGAATTTTTAAATACTTTTCAATTAATTTGAACATTTGTCTAACTTTACGCTTATTGAATGCATTTTCATTTATCAATTAACAACAAATAAATTTTCTCGAATGTGCAACAATTCCTTGTAAACTTTCAGAGTTGATTACTGCTGCTATTTTCTTTACTTTCCACGCACTTTTTAGCTTGTAAGCCTATTTTATATTAAATTTACACAACAAAGTAAACATTTAAAAATAAAAACAACTTAGCATAAAATTTATATGTATTGCATATAAATTGTTGTTTTTTTTTTTTTTTTATGTATTAGTTTACTTTAAGTTTTAGTTTTATGACTAAATGCTGCCACAACAGAACTTTATATTAATAAATGTTTTTTTGTATTTTTTAATTTTTTGAACCATTTTTGCCTGTTTTATGTTTTTTAACTTTGCTTTAACTTTTAGCTAAACTTTTATTTATGTTTATATTTTCTTTTTTTTTTTTGTAGGTACGCTTAAGTTTAAGTTTTATCGGTTGTGTTTTAAACTATAATAATTTTTACAGTGTTCAGTTTTAAATTTATGTATATATAAATTTTCAGTACTTGAAATTTGTTGCGCAGTTGAAGTTGAACATTTTTTAGCTATATTTTATTTGTCTAAAGGCTAAATGTGTTATATTCCTTCCATTTTTTTGTGTTTTAGAGAGTTGCATTTTTTTGTTATCTTTCGAGTTTATTCAGGCGTATTTATATTTTACAAAATGCAAACAAATTTTGCTCATTGCATACATAGTTTTGCTTTTAGCATAGTTACAGGCGTCTAGAAAAGCAGTTCCAGAGCATTCTTTTTTTTCTTTTTCGAATTTAACATTTAATTTGCATTTGTTTTTAATTTAGTTGTATGTTTTTTTTTGGTTTCTGAAAAATGTTTTGCAGTTTTGAGCAGTGTTTGTTCTTGTTTTTAGGGATTTTTTTTTTTTTTTTTTGGGGCTTTGGGCCAACATGCCCATTTAGAAAATTACACCCAAAGTATTGTACATACAATAAATGTATATAAAAAGTTACAGCACAAAAATATGCTACACACAAATGCATGAGGGGGTTGGAGGGGAGAATTGAAAATTGCACTAGAAAAGAACTCACAACTTTTTATAAGTAGTAATAGTTGTAGTCATTGTCGCAAACAGCAAACTCCTTTTAACACATCTTTTTATATACCTTATAAGTTTTCTGTGTTTGTGTATGTGTGTTTCTGTGTGTATGCTATGCAGCCTATTTACACATGTCTAATTTACATAGCAAATGAAATGCATACATTTTACTAAATATTGTATAATACATAGTTGTACGTAGTCAAAGGCGACAACTTGGCTTTAATAAAGTTTGTGCTAAATATTACGTATACGTCACTGATTCATAGAAAAAGAACAAACCCGCCCATAGCTATAGTTATATAGTACATTGTTATTATATAAATTAGCTTATGCTTATGTAGTCGTATGTCTGTCTCTGTGTGTGTTCGTGTGTATGTGTTTTTTTTTATCATATTGCATTATATAGCATATAGTAGTAGTAGTTATATATATATTTATATTAGTCTAGAGTTACTTCGCCTTGGCTTACCTCTACTTAACAAGTGCGGCTCGCTCACCTTATATCCGCCTCATATACTTGTCTAAACGTTGTCACTGATTGTAGCTGCAGCTCCGCCTGACATCCAATCTGGCTTTCCGAAATTTTCGCCGTATACCGCCAACGTCTGCTCCAGCTTGCTGAGCACAATATAGCGCGTAACAGCGTCAGCAGATTTAGTATGCACTCGACAAAATGTCGCACGGCTTTGTATCCGTATCCGGTGCTGCTTCGGCTGCTGCTGCTGTCACAGCCACTGCCGCTGCGCCTGCGCAGCCTACAATGCCTGGATAAGGATGTAGAGGTGTTGACGGTGGTGGCGGTGACGGAGTTGGCTGCCAGGCAGCGCATCGCACCGTTGATGACCGCATAGAGCGCTTGACAAACGCTGAGCTGAACAAGCACACAAACAGGTACACTAAGAGATAACGACTTGGAGACATGTGAGGATGCGCTTGTGCCGCGTGCTGCATTGCTGCTGGGAACTCCCCTGGAAACGGAATGAGAAACACCTGTTTAATTTACATCTTTATTGCTGTTCTCATACTCAGACATTGGGTTAAAATGCAGATAAATAAATATATAAAGTATAAAATAAATTCAGTGTTGTGTAAGGGTGTTTGTTGTGTGTGTGTTAGTTAATGTGTATATGCCCCAAACGTGAGGCATAACGCCTGCCTTTAAAATTTGTGCACCAGCTAAAGGAAACCTTATTTCTTCTTTTAATTTCTATTTTATTTATGTTATATAAGCTTACAGAATTAAAAATTTTTAAAGTACGGCCTTCTATTTTCGCGAAGAATTACAATAACGCTATTAAAAACTTTAACTTAAACTTTTTAATTAACAAAATTAGTTTAGTCAGCAAAGCGAAGAAATATCGATTGATCAAAACATATAGAAATATGGTTCTATTCTCATAGGTAGAAATAGATCTGATTTTATTATAACCTTTTTAGACCAATAGAACTTCCAAGGCCTTGTGATTTTTTTCAATTTTCCAAATTAACTTTAAGAAAAGTAAATGTTTTTCTGTTCAAATCTATTGGCAATTTTAGAGAACTTTGATCCTGGGGAATCACCCTTTATTACACATCAGTCGGCAGGCCTGCCTATATGCAAAGAAAAAGTGTATTTTACAACACTAGGCAACTCAACGCTTTTCTCGCTTTTAAAAATTATGATATATTTAATTTAATTTAGGCTACCGCTTTTTGGTATTAAACAGACGTACTAATAAACATCGATACCCAAATTTCATTCCGTAATGCCATTGACCCTTTTAGGGCATAGAGTTTAATCGCGTTCTACAACCTTGTATAACAGTGTATCTTGGTTTCAATGTGTGCGTGCTTCAATGTTTGCGTGTGTTTGGCATATTTTCATTAAGACAAGTAAAGATACAATTTTGTTATCATGTGTATCTCATGTTCGTGTATCTGCTCGTTTTCATGTTAAGCTTTGTGCCCAAAGAATCAAACGAGTATGTCTTTAAAAGCAGCTGTACATGTACATATGTATGTATGTAGGAAGTATCTCGTGCCAGGCGCAAAAGCAATAACAATGAACAAGTCAACTAGTTATACTCTGTACTTTAAGGTACATTGGTTATCATAAGTTTTTGGAATGGCTGTAACAGATACAAAGGAAAATTTTAAATTGTCGGCATTGCAGAACAGGGTCACAATTTTACCAAAAGAAGCGCAAAATCCTGGCACAGATAACGTTTGTATAATGAAGTTGATAGTCGATTCGCCTGCTTTGGTTATAACCAGCAGCAAAATTCGATTATATGGAAATTTTGAAATAATGTTAGTACCCGTGAGGTGGGTTGATAACCAAAGTGCTTATTGTCACCTCGTATAGGTGTGTGCCAAGCCTGTCTGTTTGTATAAAAGCAAAGTCACCAAAACCGAGGTGGTTAGAATTTCCACCACTATATTGTGAATATCTCCACCACTTATGGTCCGATCTTCACCATGCAATGGCATTAATCGAAGGAGAATTTATTTCTCACATGTGAGACACATTACTTAAAAGCTGCTGGCGCTTTGAAATTATTTGAGTGTCACAGAAGAAAGAAAAATTAACTTTTTCAGCCTACTCATATAAGGAGCTTAAATCTTGTTTATCCTTTGGTTACCCGTTAAAGTCTCAAACATTCAGGCGTTCAGACAAACAAACGACTATGTCTAGATCAGCTTTCTTTCATTATCATTTTTGTCGCTACTAAAAACTATTTTTTTTAGAAAAAGTGGTTTACAAGGTATCCCATTATCAGTAATGTACTGAATTTTTTTTTAACTATGCTAAACAGCAACCTAAGTGATTATCGCAAAAATCGAAACATAAAGCCTTTTAATCCCACACTTACAGTATAACAACACAAATAAACACACGCACATACATAATATAGTATACTATATGACAAAAAAAGTCTTTGACTTTGCGTCAAGGCAACCCAAAAAATAAAAACAACAATGTAAGAGAACACAGAAAACTTTAGGAAAACAACCAAGTCATACAATATGCTACAAAAGCCAAGACAACAAAAACAACAACAACAAATTCCAGAAGAAACATGAAACACAGCTTGAAACAAGAGACAAACAACGACAACAACAATATAAAGAGCTAGAACTTAGTGCGTTGCATTGCAAAGACAGACAGAGAGAGAGTGAGAGTCGCGTTGACAAGACACTTCCCAGCTAAGGTCAACAAGTATCTTCTAGTATTCTCTAGTATTTTATTGCTATGTGAGTGTGTAAGTGTAATTTAAGTCCCGCGGTGTAGCATAGACAATGTGTACATCCTAAGCAAAGGTGAAATAGCAAACATGAAACAAGTGGTAACACTTTGAAGTGGCAGGGTTGCAAACGTCATGAAATCCGGCTACTGCAGCGTAACAAGTTCCGATACGGAATACGAACTGAACTAGTATTAAAAGAAGATATCAAAAATTTCCAGTTTAAGTTAGCTTTAACTTCGTTATAAAGTTACGTGATGGTAAATATGTAATACATAGTTTTTATACCCTGTACCGTATGGTACAAATATTGTATATTGTGTTTCTGCAAGCCGAAAATGTATGTAACGTACAGAAGGAGACTTCGGAGACCCCCCAAAGTTACCTAAAGTATGATCAGAGTGACTAGAGAAGTCGATATACCCATGTCCGTCTGTCCGTATGAACGCCTAGATCTCAGAGATGGTAAGAGCTAGAGCAACCAAACTTTCAGATTAGATCCCTTATTAATCCATAGGAGACAAGTTTATTTTAATTTTTTGATACCGGGATTACATTATATAGCTCCCATAGGGGTATTTCAGCGGACCTCGAAAAAAAAGCAAAAGTTTTAGATAGATAATTCGTTTGTTTATAAAGATATCATAACCAAGTTTGGCAATCGGAAGTTTTTTAGAGACCCCCAGCACTGTTCCAAATTTTATCTAAATCGGTTGACTATATCATATAGCTCCCATAGGAACGATCGGTCAAAAAAACGCTTTTTTAACAACATTCGTTGTGTTTCGTTTGATTTTAAAGATATCGGAACCAAATTTGGCACTCGGGAGTTTTTTATAGTTTCCAATCAGTGTACTAAATTTGATCAAAATCGGTTGACTATGTCATATAGTCCCCATAGGACCGATCGGTGAAAAAAAATTGTTTGGTGCAAAATTCGACTGATTTCTGTTTGTTTATGAAAATATCGTATCTTTTGGAGGTCTTAAGCAATATTTCGGACTTAATTGCAATGTGGTGGTACAGGGTATCCCAAAGTCGTCTGCGCCAAACTTTAACGTACGCCATCTTTTTAAGTCAATAACTTCTTATCATTTAGAAAAGAAATAAATACTTGAATTTAGACTTTATATACATACATATATAAAAAACTGTTTGACCTGACTGACCTGACTGACATTGGGAATCATGGCGGAGCCCAAATTTTTTCTATAAAAGGAAGAAACGGCGCTTCTAAGTATGAGAAACAATTTTTGTTCATCATATCGCCTTACAGCTATATTTAAAAATTAAAGAAAACACTTTCAACGGTTTTGAAAATTGTGCCTCAATAAGTCGGAATTGAAGGAACAAAATTGGGAATCAAGACGCAGTTCAAATGGCAGGAATACTTGAAGTCTGAAATTTCGCGCAAAGTTCTATTTTTAGGCCGTAGTTGAATACTAAGAAAGGATACTGAAAAATGTGTATTTTTTTTTTATATACCTACTATTACTCTTAGCTTAAATAATCAAAATAAATGTTGAAGGCGTCTAATGCCTTGTGATTTTTTTATGTTGAAAATTATTCGTGTTCAAATATGATTTTTTGACTATTAAAAAATGTAAAAAATAATAATTGAAAAAAACTAAAATAATGCCTGAGAATTTAGAAATTAATGGCGAAATTGTGCCTCATTCAATTAAAAGAATAACAGGCGACGGAGCTTGCCTCTTTAGAACAATTTCTTATGCAGTACATGGCTCACAAGTTAAGAGCTTTAAAGTACGTGCAGAAATAGTTGACCATGTAGTAAGAAATTGGGATAACTTCGCTCAATATACGCACGATTCGGAAGGAAATATTTATAGCAGTCCCGAAGAATATAGATACGAAATGATGAATCGAAGCACATATGGAACTACTTGCGAATTATATGCCAGTGGGCAGCTATATCCATTTCGCTTTGAAGTCTACCAAAATGGAAAACTTCTACAAGCGTTTGGAAATGAAGAGCAACCAATTAAAAGATTGCGCTTCACGGGCAATCCTTCAAATGGACATTTTGATGTTTACATTCCTGAAAGAATTGAAACAACATCCAATGCTTCTTCCGTTGCCCAAATTAAGTCTTTGTCTGGCAGTAAGAGAAGAGTTAAGCGAAGCTCTCCAATTTCAGATAAGAAAAAAACATCGCGTAGTGCTGTTACGGAAGTTCTTAAAGTTGCCGTAAAAAAAAATCAACGTAATAAAGGAGTTAGTCGCAAAGCTGCTTTGTCAAAATGTAAAAGGAAAAGGGGTAAACATTAAATTCTTATTATTTTTATTATTAATTATTCTTTCAAAGCCTGTACGAGAGTGGAGTAGGCCTACAGGGGAGACCACTATAAAAAAAACGCACCAAATCCTCTACCTCAAAGGTGGTGAGGAAATGAGGAGAAATTTGAAAAGTTAGCTTGGGCTGGTACACTAAGCATGCAGGAAGCAGAGCCCTCTGTTACTCTGTTAGTTGCAATAATTTGAAAAAATATGCAAAAAATTCTGCAGCATAAAACCAGTTTCGTATCCCTGATTTAATTCCCATGAGAACAAACGGTTGCACGCAGCCTTGACAAAAAGCAATGAAAACAAAAACCAGAAAAATATTAAAAATCCCCTACAATGCGCACTGCAGCTTTATTTTTCATGCGCATACTTTTCACACTCACTGTTGCGGTGGGTTGTTGGGCAGAGCCAGCTTGGCGGCGATCCCAAATGCATTGACAAGCCAAACAACAACAAACTAAGTTCTATTGTTGTATGTTTGTGTAAGTGTATATATGGATGTGTGTGTGTGTGTGTGTGCAAATAACAGGTAACAATAAACAATAAAAACAGTGAAGTGAAGCAAAGAAATGACACAAGCACATAAAGAGGGAGAGAGGAGAAACAGCAAGTGAGTGAAAAACTTTCACAGCGACACGTTGACAACAAAAGAAAAAACAAAAGCAAAAAAAACAAACACGAGAAAACAAAACAGTAAAAATACAAAAAAAAAAGAAACAGCAACAATGTTGACGGGCTATAATAATAATAATAATAATAACAAACAAAACATAACAACAATGCGAAGTAGAAGAAACAGCAACAACAACAAAGACATGAGACAAAACATAATAATAATCAGACACAAGTGTGCCAAAGCAGTTAACGGAAATAACGCGCAATGCATGCACAAAATGGCGGCAGTTCTAGGAGGGTGTGTGTGTGAGAGAGAGTGTGAGTGCTTGTATGTAAAAGCTAACACCGACATAATCTAGCAGCCAGGGCTGCATTGCCAACATAACGAGTGCGACAGCGGCGACATCTTGACATTAGTGAAAGTCGCAAAGGAAGTGAAAGGTAGTCAGCAGCGAGAGCGTGATACGAAGAAGAACCAAAAAAAAAAACAACAAAATTATCCTAGAATTTTGCATACCCTCGAGGAATAGAATACACTACGGCTCAGCTAAATAGGTTCAACACTTACAGTAATATATCTTTAGCAATATCTCTTGAAGCAACTTATCGATTAGTTCAGACAAATATGTTGATATACGAAATTAAGGACACTTCCACCCAAACAGCGTAGTATCTACCAGTGTGTACATATTTTTTATTCAACTTTTGGTATTATTTAGTGCTTGTAGCCTGATAATTGCTTTATGGTAGAATATCAGAAAATATATATTATATTATACTGCAAAACTTTAAAAAGTATGCTTTTAAATCATATTTTTTCGCCAAAACTTTTCTTAAACAAAAAAACCTCGATATATGACTTTTTCTAAAGGGCACTTTTGCTCGTGTCGTCAGTAGGGCACTTCAGTATTTCTGCCGGACAAGGGAATTACTCTAATAGTGAAATCGTTTCAGGAACAGAATTTTGAGATTAATATTTTAGTTATTAATTTATTAAGTTTTTACTGTTTTTTTACAAAATGGATCGCGAGCATAAATCGCATTTTGACTTAAGCCAAGCAAAATCGCTAAAATGAGTTAACATGGCCAAAATTTAGCTGCTTGTTGTATTCTTAAAGAATCCCACCTAATCCACTAAACTAAAAAGGGCAACAGAAATATATTGTTATAATTCAATTGATTTAAATTAAACGAAACCATATCAATTTGATTATTATAGCAACTTCTGCATGGTTAACTTCACATTATATATTTTGTAAATTTTCATTATATTAATTTGAATATCTTTAAAGAAATAATATTTTTCTTACCCATCGAGTCGATGGCCCTAGCAATTAGCACTCTTTTTCACCTTAGTTATTATATTAAAATAATTTTTTTATAAATAAAAAAATCTTCAATATCTCAGATGTAAATTTAACCCATTTAAGGCATTTTGGAAGCCACTATCTAGCCGTTTAGCCTGTTTGGCATATCCTCGACATTTTAAAAAAAGTTCAAAGGTTTTTTTTTTGCAAAATTTGAACAGCCGTACAACTGACTGCTAGATGGCGCCAGCAGTAACACCAGCTTTTCTGTTAAATATAAATGTGAGGCTACACTTGTTATTTTAATGAAGTTACTCGTATCGTCTGACGCTGCATATAGCCCACGTAAGTGTATCCAAATAAACATATTATTCATGTACTACGCGCAAACACACAAGCTTACACACACGCACGCATGTCTAGTATATCCAGGCAACATTTGGTAGACCAACAAAAAAAAAAAAAATGGAATATTTTTATTTTCCCTGTTTGTAGAGAGAACAGGCAGGGCGCTTCAGGACTATACATATAGCTGCTGGCAGTAGTGTGCTCATAATGATTACGGCTGCGTGCACAATTTCCAAAAAAAAAGAGCAAAGTGTGGGGCTTATGGGGTTTTCCATTGCAGTAACAGCCTACCGTCACGCTGTTTAATTTTCACGTACCATTTTCGCAGTTTTCACTTAGCCAAAAGCAACGCAAGGCATAATAATTTCGTATAGGGTAGAGATATTTTTGGGGATATACTCGTACGCCTTTGGACAAATGCAGGAATCCATTTGTGGGCCTAGGCATTGCGTTATCGGTAGTCATAAAAAGTGTCAAATATGTTTGTGACTTAAATTGTGGCTGTCAATTAGCATGCAACACTGGGGGGATTTCGACCCATGTTAGTGTCAATTTTTGTTCAATATTTTTGTCTACAATTCATATTCGTTTTTAGTTTTTCTCTTGTATTGGCCTTTTTTGCTTTCCCTAGTTAGCCTTTTTTAGTTTGCCTTTTAGCTGCCGTTTTGTGGCTTAGCCCTCGTCTGTTTGGTATGCTACATGTTTCTGTCACTTTGTCACTCTATATACTAAATGTGTGGGCCCCACATGTTTTTTACTTATTTATTTTTTTCTTTTTAATACGACTTGGTTTGCGTGCACTTTTTGGCCCTGTTTCGTCTTAAGGTATTACTTTCCGCACTTATAGCTTCTAAGCTGCATTTGTATGGCTGCCATACAATATATTCCAAAAACTTTGCCAATGGAATTCCCAACTGTTCCAGATGTTGCTTTAAGCCAAATCGCTTGCTATGTGTAACTCTTTATAGAAGACTGCCTTTGTGTTTTGGTAATAGCGTGTTATGCTCTGTTTTGCCGAGCTTTTCAGTTTTTTTTTCGACGCTTCTATTTCGGCTTTTTTTATTGCTTTATTGTTGTCTTTATATTGCATTTTTAACTTTCTTTTATTATTCTTCCTGTCTTTAACTTGACTTAAGTCCAAAATCTTTAAGCAAACTTGTTGGAAATTACAAAGAATTTTAAAACAAACAAATTCAAATCTTTGCACTTTTTTTCTTTCAAAATTTCTTTATGATTGTAAAATAACTTTTGAAAAGTTAAGGAATATTAATTAAAGTAAAAAAGTAAAAGTTTTGTTTCCTTACTGAAGTAGGAGCTACTACAAATATTTCGGAGGTCACACCTCTTTACTCATTAATCTCAAATTTTGAGAATATAAAAAAATATATTTTATTCCGAATTTTTCTCCATGGCGTTATGTATGATATATCATATAAAAACGGCAGGGCTATCTCGGTAACCAATTTTTATACCCTGTACCGTATGGTACAAAGGGTATAGATATTAAGTTTGTGCAAGCCGAAAATGTATGTAACATACAGAGGGAAACGTCGGAGACCCTTCAAAGTTACCTAAAGTATGATTAGGATGACTAGAGAAGTCGATATGCCCATGTCCGTCTGTCCGTCCGTCCGTCTGTATGAATGCCTAGATCTCAGAGATGGTCGGTTGACTATACCACATAGCTCCAATAGGACCAATCGGTAAAAAAAGTTTTTGGTGCAAAATTATTCCACTGTTTATTTTTGATTTTTTTTGTTTGCTTATGAAAATATCGTAACCAAATTTTGCAATTAAAATATATTTTGGAGTTCTTAAGCAATATATCGCATTTAATTGCAAAGTGGTGGTACAGGGTATCCCAAAGTCGAACGCGCCCGACTTTAACGTACGCCATCTTTTTTTTGTAATTTAATTTTTTTTCTTCTCACAAAAGATTAATTATTTATATTTTTAACGCCATTTTTAAATGCTTATATGTTAAAAAAATTATATTGTATGGGATCAAATTCAGCATTACACTTCGAACACATTTTGTTGTTTCCCAATGACTGATAAGCTGTTCAATAATATCGAACAGGACTTAAATAGACGAGATTTTTCCGCTAGAAGTATAAAAGTTCCTTTAATATGTCAATCAATTTTTTTTTTTTAAAGTGAAGGCTAAAAAACCCAAAACTGATATCTATTTAAATCTAAGATCTATTAAGCCTCGTTCATTTTTTTAGCGAAATTCCGGTTTTTATCAAGTTGATAACTGATTATTTAGGTGTATACATTTACTTTATTTGGAGAATAAAAACATTAAATTTTTTGGCCTATATTGATCATTAATTTTCAAAAATGATTAATAACACTTTGATACTTAAGCAGACAGAACCTTAAGACAGTTTGAGCTTAAGTACTTTTCACGTAATTCTTGAATTTATCTTATTATGATTTTTGAATCCTTCGATTTTGTTTTATAAAAATATGTGTTTCTCAAACGATTTGCAAATGCGCTGTTAAAATTAAAGGAATATTTTTATATTTAATTAACAAACAAAAGTTTGCTAATAAGCGGAAGCAACACACCCAAACTTTTAGTCCCAAGAGCTAACTGCCTTTTTTTCATATTTGAAATTTATATAAACTCCTTTATATATAATTTATTCGCCCGTTGAATCCTAAGAGCCTAGTACGAGTTTTAAACATACTTCACAAAATATGTCTCCAAGCATTAAAAAGTTTTGCATTCAGCCCAATGTTATGAGCTTAGAGAGATTATATAGATATTGTTAAAAACCATATTTTAGTTACTAAAAAAAACCTTTTATTTTTGTACAATATGTTAATCAAATATAGCACTAATCAGTGCTTATTTGTCTAAACAAAGAAAGCTGCTATAGCACCTATAAGTCAAAATTAGGCTAAAGTAAAAAACGCTTTTTAGAATTAAACACAATTTAAAAAATTTTTTTTTTTTTACCAAAGTAGTTCGATTTTTTAAAAGAACGTAACAAAATCTCATTTATTATTAGCCGTGGGCCTAAAAAAGGCATAAAGGGTGCGGCAAGCCATATGTCCCTTATAATGTTAAGTATTACTTTGGGTGGTAATTGAGCCCGTCAGGTCATCAAAATTTATCGAGTCATGTTAACGTCTGAGAAAACACGTTGTTGCTTGAAATATTGTTAACATCGGATGAAAATAGTACATAAATTTTAGGCCACCCCTATAAGTTGCCATATAATTTCACTCTCTGAAAATATGTTAATACTTATGTAGGCTGAGACTACTAATTTTGGCGACTAGACTCATGTGAGCCTAATAAAGCAAAACTTTGTTATTTTTTTATTTAGCAGTCTCCACTCTCTACAACCGCTGCAAGCTTTAAGGCCACATAAACTGAATTAAATTTTTATACGAGCTGTATTTAAAGTTTTTGTTAGTGTCTCATTGATAATCTTCAATATATTTGTATGCTTTTATGAACACCTATATCTTATTATAATTGTACAACGGCTAGATAAACCAAACTTAATATTTTGACTCCTTATATGTCCAGGCAATCAGGCCCGTAGCCACGTACGGGCATTTACGGGCAATGCCCGTACTAGCAATTTGTTTGCCCGTACAGCTCGTCCAAGAAAGACTGATCTTTAGAAAAATATCAAATACTGAAGTTACTCAAAATGTTTCGCGGCACATTGTCGGTATTGTTGATATTAGTAGCGTCGGCATACTTTTGCTCATCGATATTTTATTTTCTTCTAAATTATTGGTATGAGTGGTCAAAAAGGCGGTGTTTCTGAACAACTTCTAAATCGTAAACTCCTTAAGTACACTGCTTTAACCATCGTCTCCATCTCGTCGTTGTGAAAGCAGTGTCTGACAATGATTCGCTAAAGAACTTGTTTGATATGTGTGTGTTGCTACATGCTACACAATTTTTTCACCATCCCAAAATTTCTTCTTTGTATGAAGGACGGACCATTGTTCGATTGCTGCCACAACGATGGTCTGGTAATTTTGCAATCACACAGGTTGTGTCATCTAACTACGCTGAAATAAATCGAGTGCTGGTACAAGTAGTTACCCAGTCAAAATTATTAAACGCAGAAGATAGAGCAAAAAGTATCGGAATCAAAACAGTTATAGAGACAGAGAATTTATATTTTGCTTGATTTTCGCTTAAAAGTTTTTGGGGCTTTTAAATCCGGCGGATGCTGTAATGCAGTCACCAACAGCGAGTTTGAAAGACGGACTAAACGTTGAAAAGTCAGTTCTTCAACAACTTCAAGCGATGAGATCAAGCGGGAATGAATTTGAGTTGATTTTAGAAGATGCAAAAAGCCAAATCCATTTAAAAAAACAATGACCAAACGAACACTCAGAGCAAGTGAGCATCGAAGCTATATAGCTGAGACTAGATTACCTACATACTCGATGAATGACGTCAATCATGGGGATCTGCAGGAATCGAAGATGAAGCTGCAACAAATTTACAATGAATGTCTTGATTTCATCATAAATAAAATTAATCGAAGCTTCTCGGATAATCAAGAGCATGTTACTGCTATTTCCAGCATAAACGAACTAAACGAATTAGAACATTTTTAATGAACTAGGTAATTTGAAATGAGTAACAATCAACATGGAATTATTAAGCCTTGTACTAACATGCTCGAATTCATATATTTTAAGGTTTAAAAGTTCCCTGTGAAGAAGAATTGAAGATTGGACGAGATTGGAGGTACTTTTCAGATTTCGTAAAGCTTTCCTAGAAACGTTCGAATTGATGGCACCTTTTGAGACATTCGGTTGACTGCGATCAATAGGCCACAGCGCCTGTCAATGGCCAATGCTCGCATGGCTGATCTTGTGTACTTGGCTTTCAAAAGTCTTCGCACAAATGCATTGGATATAAACATGATTCTTAGAAAATGTAATCATCGAAAAGATCATAAACTGCCGTTGTACTAGATTTGGTCAGCTTTTGTTTACAAAGTTAAAATTCGTGAAATGAGAACATTTTTAATTTAATACCAACCAATTGGACTAACTTGTTTGCTTAACTTGTTATTTACTCAAAGTGTTGTTGAATTTATGCAATTTTTGGTTAAGTAGGAAGAGCCTTTGCCTTAAAATTTGAAATCATTTCAGTCCCAAAAGGAAACAATTTGTAAAGTGAAGGTACAGAGTATCTCAAAGCCGGCCGCACCTTTACCATATTAACTATTACCTTATATCACAATTTTTTAAAGGTATATTTTTTATATTTTCCTTAACTTAAAATATTAGCAAATCTTTTGTTTTAACCTTTCTTACGCGTGCTTATTTTAAATCATTTTAAAAATACCGTAGTGTTTTTTTCTTTAATTCAAAAAATTTGTGCTTCAACCTTTTCAACAGGGGTTAATCTCAACGAAACTTCGGAGCTGCCAATTTTGGCACCCTTTTTGATTTGTTCAACTTTTTCTTTTTAACTCACAGTATCTCTCAACTTTTCCTCTGCTTTGTATTTTCTTCTGTGTTAGCTAGAACCTGACATGTTCCACCTGTTTTTTTCACTAAAGAGGCCATACTCTGGAATACAGTATCTTACTTCCCATTAGCGAAAAAAAAACCAAATCGGTGTGCTCCTCGCTTTCATTAAGAGTACCTCTTCTTGCCGTATGCTTTTAGTCCTAGCTCCTTATACACATGCTTTGCCGTGCAGCTCCTATTTTAAAAAACTTTCTCCATTCTTCTCTTTAGAAATTTGTTTTTGCATTTTTTTGCATTTCTTATTTATTTTTTTTTTATTTTTTCAAACAGCACCCGTACTTTCGCAATTCAACATTTAGACTCATAATCCAAACTTCGTAATCCTTTGCCTTCAACTCTTTTGCAAACTTTCTCTTACTATGCTCATTCATTACTTTTCGCTTTGTGCTTTTCGTCTTTACACTTTTTTTTTTGTTTCTTATTTACGCTTTACGCTTATTGCCTGTCAATCTGTTGCCATATTGCCAGAGCTTTCTTGTCAGTCACGCTGTCTGCCCACATACAGCATTATTGTTCCTCGAGAGATTCCCATAACGCTACCCAAACTATAGTATAACCCATTGTGAAAATTCTTTTCTTTCTACTTTCATTTTTTTCCATTTTCCGTTTTTGTTGTAATTTTTGTTCATTTTGGCGTTTGTCTTTTGTCATTTGTGTCGTTGATTTTACTTACCATTCAGCACATGTACCATTACGCTTTTCGGCTTTGCATTTGATGGATTACATTGATAATGCCCGGAATCTGATGGACGCGCTGATTTAATCAAGAGGAATGATGTTGTGGTTTCACCTTTAATGGTGACAACCGAGACACCGCCGCGCGGCGAGTCATAGTTGATTATCTGTCAGTGGAAAATAATTTAGAGTAGAATATTAGTGGTTGCAAGTGCTCTCATACTTTGCATATAATTCAAACAAAGAAATAGAAAAAAAGGAATCTGCCAAGTCTAGCAATTTGTATGCCAATGACAATTTCGGAAGGACCAATGAAGGCGATTGTCAGGAAAATGAAATTACATTTTATGCGCTTTATTTTCTGAGCAATAAAGTTGAGCGCCGGATTACCCATACGCACTGTTGCACGCAGCGGCTGCCGCTGTGTAAATTAAAAGAAAGAAAAAAATAGAGCAAAGTAAAAGGACTAGAGCATGGGGCTTGGGAATTGAGGCTGTGAGTTTTGTGAGGGTGTCACAAAATATGCAAAACATAAAAGAATAAAGGCAAAACAATAAAATTAAATCTGTGCAAGGCAAAACTGGCACTAATGGCAACTTTTCTGCTCAACGTCACCAATTTTGCTGTTGATTTTTTTCCTATATTATTTTATTTATTTTTTTATTTTTTTTATTTAGATTTCACCCTATTGAAAACGCATAACAATAGCTTGACTAGGTTACTTCAGCTGCCCCTTCAATACAATGCCAAGTATGACTGAAAGTGAAGCAACAGAAACACCTAAAGTGGAAAACTAAAACGTAGACAACGCCACAAGAATGGGATACAACAAAAACAACTACAACAACGCCAACAATAACATTAGCAAACACAAGAAACAGAGCGGACTGACAACAAAACCGAAATCCATTTAAAACCCTTCCTTGCCAACATAGTGCTTAAATGGCATTTCCTTGCTGTCTCGCTTTTATGTTTGCTAAAAAGAAATATACAACAAAGAAAAAAGTTAAAAAAAAATTCCTTGCATTAAAGTCGGGCGTGTCCGACTTTGTACACAGTTAGTTTCTGGATGATTCCCTTGCCATCCCATTCAGCTAAAATTATGTAGAAAAAGAATTTCCTCAACACAACGTAATGAAAGTGTTCTCTATGTCGGGCAGAAATGCAGAAGTGCCCAACAACAACGTTCACTGCATTTTTGCCCAAGTGAACACCTCAAATAACTTTCTTTAACGTAATATAGCATTTTTCACCCTATGACAGCCTCCAGTTACAAGAAAATGTTATTCTTTACTTTTGCAAAAAATGGCTTTCACGTCTCTCAGGATTTTGGAATTTTAAGAATTATTTAGTAAGCAAAATTAAATTTTTTGAGCGTTTTTAACGCAGCTTACAATTTTTTTTTTCCAATCAGATAATGTTTATAATCATAATACGGCGATATTTTAAATTTTTTTTAAAGATATTAATTTTTTCATCATAGCTAAATAAATAACTAAATAACTTCTTATAATAAATAAATAAATAAAAATAAAAACAATTTCACTTATTTTTGTAACAAATTTGTACTACCTTTTTATGTTTTTTTTTTTCAATGAATAACAACATTATTATAACAAATTGTTTTTAATTTTTAAAATATTTACAAAAATAATTATAAAATATTAAAAAAAAAATAATCATATTGTTAAATATAAAGCTGTCAATGCAAACAAATTTTATAAATTGTGGAACCGGAGTTCTCGTCTTTTACAAACACACAAGTTTTTAAAACTTTTCCATAAATTTTAATAAATGTTATAATAAAAAAATTTAAAGAAAGTTTCATCAAAAAATCACGAAAAAATTATTATAAGATTCGTTTCTTTTTGTAGAAAAAGTGCATGCGGATACAAAAACTGAAATATAAAAGAATCGCCCATAAAGGAACCTAATCCAAATGGTGAATCAAAAGAACTACTGGCAAACTAAAGCTAAGGCACAATCTTAGGGCCTTTGGTTACTTTCGTTTTGCAAATGCCTGGGGTGTCATTTTTAATATGTTTCAAAAATATTTGTGAATTTTTCAATAATTTCAAAATTTTTTTATAATTAACGCCGCTTTGTGACCCTTTTGCATTGATAATAGCTCATTTGGTCTATAATTAAATTCTTACTCTATCTTGTCAGCGCCCTTTGAAAACCACCCTAGTCCTTTATTTACTTTCCACTTTCTTGTGTCACTTCTCTTTGTAAATATTGGATTTCGCACAAAAGCAAGACTGCCTGCGCTGAGCGGGATAGCTTTTAACCTAATCTAGTCTCCATAGGGTGAGACACCCTATATATCATATATATCATATTCTGTTTCTCCTTTTAAATATCTGAACTCGTTCCTCGTTTTAACTTTTGGAAATTTACAAGCCTGGTGACAGCCTGTCTGTATGCTAGAGATGAATCCTTCTTCTTCAAAGAGCCATCAAACCATCAAAAATTTATATTAGTTAACATAGAAAAATCGACAAAGTCAAAAAATTCAGTAACCCTATTTAAGTCTACCCTATGTTAAACTTTATCCTTTCTCTCCCTTCGAGATCCAATACGCCAATAACGCTGTCTGAGTGCAGTTTTCTCTGATAAGAACCATCGTCCCCAGCCGTCTACCATCAGCTTCGTTGTCTGCTTCCTTTTAAAAAACCGGATATGGCAAGGCTGTCTGGCCACCACAAAAATTATTTAGTCGACGAAGGAAGCACGCCTACTTACCAAATTTTGTTAAAATATTAATATTTTTAAAAACAAGATTTTGGATATCTAAGAGACTGACATATTAGATAGGACAAATAAAAGGGGTGACTTCTTTATATACTTTTCCAGATCTAAGCGTTTACGAAAAGAAAAAAAATTCTGATCGATCTTCTATTTTTATGATCTTTGATCGATATCTTCAATTTTAATATTTTTTTTATCGATCTCTTCGATTTTGATGTTTTGGAAAAGCGGTAGTAGCCAATAATCATCACTACAAAAAATGTTTTTCTGTAACATATCGAAATATTTATCGAGCTTTTGATAGCTGAATATTTAGAATTTTTATTCATCTTCTTTTTTTTTTTTAATCGAAGCCGAGAATAATTTTTTAATGAAAATCTAAAATTTAAAAAAAAGTTATAACTTTGGCTAACCAAAGAGAACGCTTTTAACACCCTGTCGCAAACACTTATACAAACTAAATATACCCTTAAACTCTAAAAGTGACGCGCATAAAAATAAAAAAATATATTGTATATAAAAATAAAAGAAAGCCATAGCATGAAAATCAAGTAAAAATAAAGCAAAATTGTAAATAATAAAGGGTGCAAAAGCGTGCAAGCAGCTCACTTATTTGATGCCACTTTTAAACAGACTTACGGATAGTATATACCACGTTGCATACTTATGTACGATATATCTATGTATGTATCTTTGTATCTGTATCTGTACGCCTTTGCGTAGGTAGCCAACAAAGCTAATTTAAAAGTTACTAAATTGAACATTGAAGGGACGCAGAACCGACAAAAGACAGCACCAAAAAAAAAAAAGATACACGAGACAAGAGACAAGTTTCAAGAGACAGGATACAACGCAAGGAGACTAGAGGCTAGAGGCTTCGGGCCATAAAGGCAACCCTTTTTTATGGCGTTACTCACTTTGGCAGGGAAAGCGATAATGACACACCAAAGTAATTGGCTATTCGAAATTGACAACTTGCCTTGACTTGGTGGCAAAATGACAAAAACTTTTTAGACTTACGGCATCGTTATGATTCCAAAAGATATAGGCTGGTGGCTCCGGTGAGTTGAGTATGACACAGGTGAGATTTATGGTTGAACCGCTCTCTATGTACAAATCAGGTGCGCCTATTATTTCCGTGGAGGGTTCTATAAATAGAAATAAAAAAAGGTAAAATATTGTTGGGATTAGCTATAGAAATAAATTCAAATGTCTGTACTTAGCATTTAAGTGAGTTTCATAGTGGCTTTATCTGTTTTAGTGAATATATTCGTTATATACATTGATTTGTTATACGTTTTAAGCTTATTTTTAAAAAGGACCTCAAACTCAGTACTGGTCATATTGACTTTTTTCTTTTTGAGTTCCTACATACTTTCCCACATTGATTCTCCCGGACATTCAAGTTAAAGCAAATTGTGATACAAATCAAAACTTTCTTTAATACTTTAAAATCAAACTTTTAGTATCGAACTCGAAATATGAACTTTTAAAAAAATCTTATCGGTAAATGTTGTATTTCATACAGATACTTAAAAATATATATTAATCGACGATATATCGATAATCAAAATATCGGAACCAAAATATTTAGATATTCAAAAAATCGTTGCGGTATCGTACATCCCTATGCTAGAGTTAGATTATGCTAAGAGCACAATACTCACCAACAACATTCAGATGTATGTAATGACTCATGTGCGGTGTAGTCGACACCTGACATTCATAAATGCCCGAATCACGATGTTGCGGATATTTTATTTGCAGCATCCAGTCTTCTGTTTGCGGTTGATGTATGGCCCGGAAACGCTGATCCGATGTATACGTATAACGGCCAACTGTAAGCAGATGTATGTCCCGATGTCGGACCCAGGATACTTGCAGCAACATCTACGCGTGTCAGAAGAAAAGAATTAGAAAACTTTTAGCTATAGAATTGAACGGAAGAGTCTAAAGTTTAATTTATTAAGCAAACAGTTTAAAAAGTCAATTTTACGCACACATTAGCAAGTGCAGATGTGCGTGTTTGTGAGTCAGTGTGTGCGTGTGTGTGTTTGGATGAGTGTGTGGTTGCGATGTGGTTAGGTGGCTGCGGGTTGATACCACACGCACGTGTAGCCGCATTGCCGTCAAATGCCAGCAACGTCACCTTGGCATACGTGTAAAATGCAAATTTATTTTGAAATATTATACATGCTTTTTTTTCGTATTTCGTCTTCTTTCGTCTTTTTTGCATATAAGTTTTTATTACGAAAAAAACGAATATAAGTCCTTGCTGTGTGGTTATAATTTATAAATACCCTTTCCTAAGCTAGATTGCGATTTTTTTTTTTTACCAAAAAATGAAAGCTCCATTTTCGTAGAATATGTGTATGAAAGGATTTTTCGATGCGATCGATATTTATGGAAATAGAGCGTCTTGAACGCACCTAAGTCGCACGCACTGAGGGACGTTCTAAAAGCTTTAAACGCGTCTTTCTCGGAACCATGTTTTTCATCCGCATTTCAAGCAGAGCTCTTTATCTATTGTTCCGATTCTCTTCATTTAAACCGTGTTTGAAAGGATATAATTTTTTGTATGCCTTATTCTAACAATATACCTACATGAAAAAGTGTTAAATTTTTATTTTTAAGCATAGTCAAATCACAAAAAAGTTAAAAAAACAACATTTTTTTATAACGTCCACATTTCAGTTAATTTTTCATCAAAACTCATTCTGATTTAGTATAAGGCATAAGGCAGAGGCAGACAAGAGCCGCCATTTCTCAGCCACCATTTTGAATTTCGTCGAGAAAAAAATTTCCTAACATTGTGCGATTCCCAAGCTTCGCCTTCTTTTCGGCCAAATTTTAAAGAACCTTCCCTTAAAAAACTAGTTTATCGATTTGGATAACAAGGCGATAATTGATAAATTTTGCAATAAAAAATTGTCATTCGACTACAAGTTACTTTAAAATTATATTCAAAAATTCAATAAATGACTTATTTATATATGTATATGTATTTCTTAGCCAAAATACACGTGTATATCAATACACACTTCGATTAAGTCTTAATCCTCTATGTCGATTCTAAAGCTAAAAGAAACGCGACATAATTTGATATAATTATATATTTATATTCATTAAATTTTCTCATCATCTTTTTTTTGACTGCTGTACGAGCTTACGAAACTCTTGCATAATATTTTTTTTTAAATTTTCGAAAAAATTTTAAAAACGTAATTTTAACTTCTAGTTTTTTTTTGAATCGTTCAAAAAAAATTCAAATATGCAAATAACAATCCAAAACAAGGCATCGCCAAGCTTTAGTCATATTTCAAATTTCTATTGTCTCATCCGAAAAAAAAAAAAAAATATTTACACCATGGGTGTGTGTATATGAGCATTGTTGTTTCCAATAATCTTTTTGGCTCTTGATGAAAGATGATACACAAAATAATTTAAATCTCATAACTTAAAAGAATGATTTGAAATTTTATCTTAAGTAATGTTTTTAAGATAATATAAATGATATAAAATCTCAGCTTTCTTTTTTCATCTAAAATATTTTCATAAATATTAAAAAAGCTAAAATGGCGTATTATTCTTATTATCATCTTTTGCCCAAAGTCCATAAATTAAGTAACTAATAATAATGAATGTGGAGAAAATCTTACAATATAAGTGACTTGGTCCAAAACCAGACGGAACCACTAGACGTTGTCCTGCTGCAATATTGGAGCTGGTTTGAATTTTCAAGAAATAATGTAGCAAGTGATTTCAATATTGACATTTGAAACTGAAACATTTTTATAGTTTGCAGAGAACTTTTATTCTCTTCTCAAGTTTTTATGCGTTTTTTAGCTTAGTGGCTTCACGCCTAAGTTTATTTTGACCTATAACCTAAGCATTGTCTTAAACTACACTTAAAAAAAGAAGCAACCAAATCGCATGAACGTTTGAGTTACGATAGAGAAAAAACCAATCAAAAGCAGCTTATTCTCAAGTATTTAGATGTAAGTTTATTAATTTGTAGAATATTTGGGTATATCATGAGAGTAAAGAAAGACTTAAAGAAAAAAAGCACCCTCTTTAAATTATGAAAATAGTTTATGCAATAGTTAGAATATAGGGTAATTCGATCTCTGGATTGCCTAAAAATAAAATAATTACATATTCCCTATTGTACCAGTCCATGATGACCCTTCAGAGGTGTAAAAAATATCATATATGCTTTGGTGCACTGCAAGACTCCTGATAAAGTCATTACAGTCCTTGGCAGTGTATCAAAGAGTATAAGATTTGACACGCACACGCGAATGTTGGCTGTCAAAGTGCAGTCCATGTCTGTGTTAGGGGTTGACTGCGTCCCGCTTCGCTCCTGCTGCCTACCCTTATCAACCGAGCTGTGGCATAACTTTCTTGCTCAAGACAAATTGAAGGCAGCTACAGGACCAACCCCCTCAAAAAAAAAAAACAACGAAAAAACACCCAGATTGTGTGAGGTCTACGCTAATGCACACCTGTTTGCCAAACCACCTGCTGTTAACGTGTTTTACCATTAAAGTTAAGAGTAAAGCCAAACCAAAAAAAAAAAAAAGGCGAAAAAAATGCGTAACATTTTTAAGTGACTGTGATTTAACGTTCGGAGAGCAGGAACTCACAGGCATACGCAGAAACTCATGTTATACATCAGCTGTGACCATTTAGAAATTTCAATGACAAGAGCTTAAGAGCAGCACAAGGTTAGCGAAAGTTAATGGCCAAGAAAATGTGGGATAAACTTTTTACAAGGCAAAGAAAGAAAAGTTACTTGCATGTAATTAACAGCAAATGTTGCCACATGTAGTCTCAAATTTCAAGACCCCAAAAACCCTGCCACCCCCACACACACTGTCAAATTTCAGCATACAAGAGTATGTGCGCTCTTCTTCTCGCTTTTCATCTCCCTCAAGAGCCAGTTTATGCCCATTATGCGTGTTAATAGTATCGTAAAATTTATATATTGATTTGGAGCCAAAAATGCGCATAACATAAATTTCTCCATTTTATGTTTTGTAAACGCAAAAATCTCAACTGTTGTTTTTCCATCTTGATTTTTCTCTCTCTTGGCTTTCGATTTTGCAGCTTAATTTCTAAGCAAACGCCGTGAAGTATGCTTTAAAAGCAATTTCGATTTTTATGCCACTTACTCACGAGTGTTTGGGAATAATAATATGCGTAAAAGGCTGTGGGATGGTAATACGACTCAGATATTTTTAATTTAGCTAAATTTTACATATGTAAGTCCATCTAAGCTCTACATAGCAGCCGAAATTTACCTCGTAAAAATGTTTAGATGATTAAGGTACCAAAAACCGACCCTGCGATTTTTAGAAACTAATCATGCAGATCGATTAATCCATACCAGTTGGATAAAACCTAGCCTTCTATGTGTCTGAGCATTGGGTATAGCGAATTCGGTCACGCCCGATTTGAGTGAAATACATTTTTTTTTTCTAAACTTTATCTCATGACTTTTTTCATGAATAATATAATAAACCAACCACACGTAGATGATGTATGTGCATGTGCCTGAGCTAAGAAGCGCTTTGTTTAGATGATAGCCAGGAATGGGGAAGTGGTGAATCGGGTGATTCATATTGGTAGTGCCTCTTCCTTGGCTCTCCTGCCCCGCCGCAACTCATTAGCGCACGCTGTGCACATTATTATCAGCAGTGGCAGCTGTAAAATATGAAACACCAAATAAATGGCACACCGCTGCGACTCTAATGAAAGACGCCATTAATAATGTACAAAACATCAACATCCGGTTTGGTGTTTATCATTAAAACTGTACCAGTGTACACTGTACATAAAACAGAAGGCGGCTTAGTCAGTTTTACTTCATTTTGCAGAATCTTTTCATTTTTTAACGTTGCTCAACACTGGCCAAGGTGTCGGTAAATCTCAGCTCTGTAATGATGTATTGCTCTAGCATACTGTGCGTATACTTATATGCGTGAGTGTTTGCATATTAGTGGCTGTGTGTGTGTCTAAAAGGGTGTATCTGGCAGGGAGTTGGGACGCAGTTTTTGCGGTTCTGTGGCTTACCACCAACTGAAAGCTAATTAGGTTTTAAGCTGACAACGCACAGGCTGGGGAAAATGAATTTTATATTGCCGTCAGTTGTGGGCGCTCTTTAGATGACTGAATGTAGCTCGGGGGTTTTGTTCTTTATCTCCCCTTTTTTTTTAGTTTTCTTCAAATCTTCTTCTTTAGCGCGTAAGGAAACGCAATTTTCTAGTTGAAAGCCGGAAGGCTCTGAAGGTGTTCTATTATGTGCTGATGTATGATGGTCAGTAAATCCTGTCATTTGCTGCACCTTCTAGGTGTAATCTTTAGACTACAAATTGTATAATAGTAGTTTAAATAAAAAATTAAGTTGCAAAAACTCTAAAAATAATAGAGTTTTTTGGCCAAAAGGGAATAGATAATCCAAAAATAAAAGCGGTTAGAGGCAAAGAACAAATTATTTTGTATAACCTTAGCCCATAAAAGGCAGAAATGAGCGTGAGGAATTTTTAAAAATTAAAATGCTTGGTGAAATTCGGATAGTACAATATTTGAGGCTAGTTCAACCTCCCACCCGTATGGGCATGGGAAGCCGCCGTACTCTCCTGAATGGAGCTGTCCCATAGCGAATCCGTGCTGGAGCAAAAAATTATTTCTTTATATAGAAAACTCACTATACAGAAATTATTTGATTTTTGCCTTATTTTTCTCAACAAAATCTTGTAAATATTTTGGGATTAAAAAAAAATTTGGGGTCTCTAGTCTATAAAATTTTATTTGAACAAATTCCTTGTTCGGAAAGCAAGCAAAATTTATTCGTTATACAGAAATCAAAATACATTTAACATGGTGGTGGGAGAGCGCTTAAAATACACGTACCTTAAGGTAAGGGTTTAGATTTGTGCAAATGTATAATATATACAAAAAAGAGAAAACATCGGAAACCAAGTTACCTTCAATATTGTCTGAGGGACGAAAGAAATTTATATGGTTATGTCCGCCCGTCTGGATCTAGAAAAACACAACTTCACATTTAGACTCCTTATGTGTCCAGTCGTATACATTAATTTTCTTCTGCCATGGCCCCTTCCCAAATAATTTCAGTGCACTTATTCTCTGCAATTCGGACCATAAATTTTGAAGATAATCGAAATAGAGTGTCCTAATTGCAAATCTCCTCAAGGGCAAAAGTGTATATGGTATAAGATGCACGTTATGGTATAAAAGATGCATGTTTATGTATGTCTTAAGAGATGTTTACCATCATCACTTAAAGTTTTATTAAGCACTTTAGTTATGCCATCTTTTTTCTTTTGAACAAGCTAACACTTTTGACCGGGGTAACTTGAGTTATCGGGTTATCGATACAAACAAAAATACTAAAATAATACTCACTATAGAATACATTTAAAATAATTAAATTCACTTGTTCGGTACACTTTGAAAAATTATCAAAAAAACTTCTGAGAAGGTTATACAAATATATCTCATTTGTTAAAGTGGTTCCAAATGTTTTTAAGCCGACGTTTTCGGTAGTAAAGAAACTAATATTTTTTTTTCCAAGAAAATTCTTTTTTTCTAAAAAATTCCTTTAAGACCATAAACTAAATCCACTTTTTCAATTACTAACAAAATGCATTGTTTGTCAAGGTGCCTTAATGCGAATTCGTTTACGAATCATATCTTTAGAAGAATATATTTTTTCATTGAGCCAGATTCTCAGGTTTGGAAATAGGCATTATTCGCAGAATATCATGGGTACCTCAAAATTATATTACCTAGTTATCGTTAGGCCTAATTCAAGGTCATGAAGTTCCTCCATGAATCTGGTGCTGCTCCACTCGTCGATCGCCCAAGACCATTTTGTGGATTTGGCGAACTATTTCAGGGGTGAAGACTAATCTATGTCGATCTAGGCGGTCCTCATCAAAAAGATTTGTTCTGCTCCCTCTAAAATATATCTGTTCTATTTAAAGTGGCTGGCATCAATGGAACAGAGTCGCAACATTTTATTGATCTAATCATTTAATGCTGAAGTAGTTTTATTACGATTTTCGACAAAACTACATATGTAGTATGAAAAAGATTACAATCGATAAACAAATAGAACAAAATGCTAGCTCAATTACTTTTCAGCCTGCCCTCGCAATATTCAAGAGTCAACCATTTTCATTGAAATAATTTAAAACATATCTGTCAATGCTGCATTCAATTAGCACTCAGCTAGTTTTGTTTTCAATCTCAGCCATTAACTCTTAAGCTTTTAGCCTAACACCCTCTTAGTCTTAGGTAAGCAAACCCATTTTCCAACATTTTCAATTGTCAGGCTTTTAATGGAACCCTTACCCTAGATTATCTGGCTCTAGCACACGTACGCATTGATGAAGTTATGCCTGTGGCCAGAACTAATGATGTTGCCAACCTGTTTCCTTTACACATACATAAGATTCTTGCGTTGAAGCTATCTGTTTGGCATATACCAAAAACTTTGCACATGCCCTGGGCACAGTTCATGTGGAGGGCGGCAGGCTCCACTGTAACCCTCAGAAAACACATGCCATCTTAATAATGACGCAAATTAGTTTTCGCAAAACTTAACACAAACAGCAAAGCACAAAACACTGCCACCCCCCTGCCAGTCAAAACTCTACAAAAACTAATCAAATGGCGCCAGTAGCAACAGCAGCAGCTTTTTTGCACAGTGTACGATCCTAACGTATTATTATCATCAAAAAGAAGTTGACGCCGCCCATTGAACAGAGCCAGGAAGCAGCGGAAGCCAAATGACTATGACCCAGGCTGGAAACTAAAATGCAAGCAGCACTGAGCACTTACATGGCTCCTGGCCACTCAAGCGGCAAGGTACATCACAAAAAAAAAAATCAAATACGACCCAAAATGGGCTTTCGGTTTTTTGTTATTCTTATATACTGTACTCGATGGATAAGGGCTATATTAGTGAAAAATAAATTTTGAGTAAAAGGAGTATGTAGATCCCACAGAGTATATACCAAAAGGGAACAGCACTGAGCAATAACCCGATTTGGCTATGTCTGTCTAAAGAGAAGCTTAAAATTTGGATTTCTATTTCTTCACTAGTTTTGCTGAATAGAACTTTCGGAGAAACTGCCATAAGCATACAAATTTGACAAAAGAATTATTTGACAAAAGAATTATTTCCCAAATTAATTTAATTTGTTTTTAATTTAATTTTCTTAGACAGACAAAAAAAACCGTATTTTTGTACGCCATAACTAAAGATTACCCAACATTTCGCTTAGAAAACATATTTCTGGAAAACTTTTTTGAGCTACGAAAATTCGAACAAAAATTTTTAATTTGCAACCGCCAAAGGTTTGGAAAGTGAATTAAAATTAGGTTTGAGCCGTTTTTAACTTTTTATTTAAAAAAAAAAACCCACCCACAAAAACCCAAAAGATTTTGAAGTTTGAAATTTTTCTAGCCTGGATAAGTTTAACCATTTTTGTTACTTCTGAAAATCAAAAAGTCAACATCAATGTTCAACATTCGATTTCGCACAGGAAGCACAGGGTTAAAAAAATTTGAATCAAAAATCAAAATAATTTAAATTTGTTTTAACTAACCTTGAAAACCATAATAAAAATCAACAGGAATTTTACCTTTTGTTTTGAAGACAATGTGAGCAAAGAAAAACTTTTTTTTTTAATTTTTTTAATAGCATTTATATGAAGCTTTATATAAACTTACATGTCTAGGGTATTGGTAAAATAATTTCTAAGCATACGACAACAAGTTTTAAGGTCAATACTGCATAAACTGTTTATGAATTATAAGCAGCTGTTAGTGAAATGCTGCACGCAGCACGCGGAATTTTATCAAAAAAATTAACATGTGTTCTATGGATTTGGATTTCGACTTATCGATATAACAAAATGTAAAATGTATTCCGATTAGTATAACGACAGCTTATCGGAATACATCATAACTAGGCCTTAATTATAATAATTAAAAAAAAGAACTATATTGTTATATAGATGAGTCAAAATCGGAATCGAAATTCAGAAAATTGCGTTTGCTCAATTTTATATAATAATTATTTTAAAAATATTTCACTTAACAAGACTGCAACGTTTTATAAAAGATCATTAATGCATCTGTTAAAAAAAGCTCGATAATCGCTCAAAAAGTATGTATATAATGTGGTTCTAGTTAAAGGGCATAGCTTAGTCTTTATATTCCAAATATATTCGATCCACTAGGTTTTGTTGTATATGTATGCCTGTGTGGGGGAGTATAAGTTGATTTGAATAGTTGGCCAGGTAGCTTGGACCGGAAGTGTTGTGGCGTTGGCTGGGCAAGATTGTGTTTGTGAAATGTTTGCGGTATTTCCTTCCGCTCAGGCAAACATACCAAAAAAAATAACACACACACACATACTGCACACTTTCACGTGAAATGAAATTTTTGTTCAACTTGAATAAAGTAAAATCTGTTTCCTGTTTTGGTATAATTAATCATTTCGTTTGGCACTGACGCTGCTACCGGAACAATTAGCTTAAGCTCTGCGTGTATGTGTGTGTGCCGTTTTGTATATACACATATGCACATATATACGTATATAGCCATTTGGGGCACGGCACGCAGTTTACGTGCTAATTAGCTTAAAAAACATTTGCAACCTACTCCTCCGCCTTACTCATTTGCTACAAATTGCATTTTGATAGCTCGAAATGACATAACAATTATATAATGTTAGGTTCTCATATGCTCACCGTTTTGTTGCCTAAATTCTTGACGCGACAATTCAAATATGCTGTCTTGCCCAGCAGTGCGGTGACATTCTTCGAAGCGCCTCTATCAAAATAGGGTCCACTGTTGCGCGCTTCTTCGATTAGCTCGATGCTATTCCGATTGATACCGGAAGCTGGTGAAGCTGCGCCGTTGCTGCTGCTGCTGCTGACTTTTTGCAAACTGCTGCTGGGTATGCCAGTTATGGTTGTTGTTGTTGCTGGCGCAGTAGCGCTGGAGCCAGAGGCAGCGCTGGCAGTTGTCATTGAGTTGCCTGTAGCTGACACGGCTGCTCCTGCTCCACCCGTCCCTGCTGTGGCGACTCCATTTTTGCTATTTCCGTTGCTGACATTGCTTATGCCATGCCCATTGTTATTGTTGCTATTTGTATTGCTGTTCATGCTTCCGCTTCCGGCTACGCCATTGGGAACAGCAGCCCCAGCAGCAGCAGCAGCCATGACAGACGCATCACTGTTTGGTATGGCATTATTACTGTTGCTCATATCCTTCGATTTATATGAGTCACGCTGTGCGGCAAACACTGTAAAGAACAAAATTAGAGCATCAATCAGTACAAGTATATAAGCAGTACATAGATAGTTATCTATCGAGATTCAATTTGCGCCTTTAGCTATGCTCTATTTTTTTTATTTTTTTTTCCTTAACCCGATTAAGCGAGTTGAGTGTAAGGCGTTTTCACTTAAGAAATCAGCTTTTCTCTGGCCTGCCACTGGGATGTACTGCGCCTTTATTTTCGAATTCAAATAACATTCGCCATGTTATTTCCAACCAGCGGGGGTTCTCTTCAACGCCAATTCCAAAATTAAGTTAAAAAGGGGACAGGGAAATAGGGAATATAAGATTGGACCATTAATCTCCTGTTGCCTTTTTTGGACCAACTCTACACTGCCTCCTATATATTCTCTCTTGAGTAAGGGAGTAAATTGAAACCACACATTAATTTTGATTTGGAGATTACTTTATCTAAATAAGTAAACTTATGAGAGTTTATACAAATTTTTTTTATGTACTTAAAAAAAATATAATAATGTAGGGGGCTACGCCCCTTGTTTGCTTTGCTTGCCAACCCCCGTAAGACCCAAAATACTAATTTCGGGACATCGCGACTATGTTGTTCTTTTCCTAATTCCGCATGGTCCAATAACACTAGTTTACAAATTTAAGGGTCATCGAGTGAACCTTCATAAAAAAGTGTTCTTTAGGGTAATTTGGGGTCGAGAAACACGAAAATGGCAACCTTTTTTTTTTCTTAAGCACCGTTTTCGAGATTTTTTCGAAAAACATATTTTTGGGCACTTATTTCAGTTATTTTTCAAAATCTCGTGAACAAAATTTTGTATCGAAATGAAAGATGATTAGATTGAAAGGTATTGATTTGCTCTTTACAGTGATATAAAATTATGTACAGATTAATTCAAAATTATAGAAGTTACAAGCAACCAAAGTCGAAAAAAAGTGTAATATTCGACCAATTTTCAAAATTACAAATTTTCGGCTTTCTTGTTATTAACGAAAAAAAAAATTTAAAAAATTATGTTAAGCTTTAAACTGAAAGAGAATTCTTTTACGAACATTTCGAGTCTAAGATCTTTAAAATCGGGTAAGAATTGTAGATGTTATGGAACCATATACGAAAGTTCCAGTCTTCATTCATTCACACTTTTGTATGAAAACAAAATTTTTCACTCATATTTCACGCACTTGTATGAAGCTGTAGTCGTGTTTTTTCATTCATGGTTCCATAACATCTACAGTTCCCATCCGATTTCGAAGATCTTCGACTTAATTCTTTCAGATTAAGGCTTAATATATTTTTTAAATATTTTTTTTCGTTAATAAAGGGCAATCCAAAAGTTTGTAATTTTGAAAAATGGTAAAAATTTTCGACTTTGGTTGCTTGTAACTTCTATAATTTTGACTTAATCTGTACATAATTATATATCACTGTAAAGAGCAAATCAATACCTTTCGATCTAATTGTCTTTCATGTCGATACAATTTTGTACACGAGATATTGAAAAATAACTGAAATAAGTGCCCAAAACATGTTTTTCGAAAATATCTCGAAAACGGTGCTTAAGAAAAAAAAAAGGTTGCCATTTTCGTGTTTCTTGACCCCAAATTACCCTAAAAAACATTTTTTTAAGAAGGTTCATTTTTCGTGTAAACTAGTGTAATAGATGGCCCTGCCCGACTATAAGATACCCTGAACCAATACAGGTCAACTCCAAAATTCGTATTTGATTATGCTAAGTCTTATCGTTATTTAGGAAACTTCACAAACATCAACTGCAATGTGAACTTGCAAATTGGCTTTTCCGTGGTAATTTTTGGCTAAAACTTCCGAAGATCCGAAGGAACTGTGGATCATAAGCCGTAGGGACTACATAATAATAAAATAAAAAAATGTTTTTTTTTTTAAGTCGAATTTAACTTTAATTTTTTATTAACACTATTACTATTTTTTGGGCTTTGAATTTTTTGGACTTTCCTCATCGTAGATTGGGATTGCTGAGAGAAGGAGCACATGAACTCGACCAAAAACTCATTTTTCTCTGAACTTTTTCTTGGAACTAACTCTACTTGTTAGGTTACAATTATTTATTTATAATAAAAACTTGTTGACCCTGGTTGGTTTGAAACCCCACAACCCGTTCTTAAAATACACCCGTGGTATATTTTACAATTTTTAAAGAAAATAAGTCAATTTCGAGAGTAGACTAAAGTCTTGAATCTAGTGACGTCTCTCTTCTAACTCCAGTGCTCCGCAGCAAGTTTCTGCAGCAAAAGTAATTATTTGGGATGGTTAAAGTCGGAGTACTGACTAGGCTAAGAAATTTCTTGCTAATTTGAGATATTTTCTTAAATCTATTGAACTAATAATAGCCAAGGAGTTGCTTTGCCTGCTGTAGGCCTGCCGTCTTGACTAAGTCTGTATTCCGTATGGATGCACCTTCTTCTATTATAAGTATTAAGTTTCACTGATGGGTTCAAGTTTCACAGTGGACTCTTTCGCTAGATTTAAACCATTTTGCCGTGCTCCTATTTATTTGATCGGACATTATCATTATTTCGTTTCGTTCCTATAAGGTGAAGCTCTGTTTTTCCGAACTAGTTCTGAGCTTATTCTATCCTGCCACTGTTTTTATTGCCGCCTGACTGTCTGACAGTCTTGCTCTATCCCTGTTCTTGTACTTGCAGACAGGCTGGCATAACGTCCAAACATTGGACTATTGCACTTTCTTTTGCCTGAAATATGCTAGTGTGTATGGCCAGAGATTCCGACAGTCATGTTTTTCTTGGTCTCGCAACCCCAAGCCAGTGCATACCTTTATCAAAGAATCGTCTGTATAGCACTCACTGTTGTATCTTTTCCTAGAAGTCTCTTGATGTAAATCTTTTTATTTTTCTTCACTTCCGAGTAATGGAATAATGGGCAGGCATACCAAATCTTAAACTGATCCAATCACTTTGATATCTGTCATATTTTTCCCTAGGAACAATTTCTGCAAACGTTCGTTTCTTCACTTCCGAGAAATGGAATGACGGGCAGACATGCCTACAAATCTAAAACTGGTCCAATCACTTTGATATCTGTCATATTTTTCCCTGGGAACAATTTCTGCTAAAGTTCGTCATTAAATTCAATATATATAGGCTAAAATCAAGCCAAATCCAGACCTGCTTCTCAAGAAACTGTCACAAATTTCCATTTTCTGTGAATTTGTCAACGCGAACATAGGCTGACTCTAGCCAAACTCTTATGTAAAACATTGGGATTTTAAAATATTGACATGTTGTCAACCACAAGCCACAAGCTACAAGACTTGGCGCATACCTATATTAGCGTTTTTTTTTTTTTTTCAAAAAATGGGTACAAAATGTTCTGTCAGCTTTTATTGTATTATAAATAAATCGAGTGCATATTATGGTAGGAACAACAATCTGTCTCTTGATTCTATTTTTGGCAAATATTTGATTTTCTTTCCAAGTGGCAGAATTAGAAGGCAATACAGAAGGTCAAAAAATTACCCAAGCATCTACTTCAAGTTAAATGGCGAAACACTTTGCATTGTGAACCTTCCACACTTACATAATATGGTTTTCAGTATATAATACAATGTGTACCTAAAGTTGCCATAAATAGTGTATTTTCAACCGTCCCTTTGCTCTCATTAGTGAATTAAGCTGTAGACGTATCTTACTCACTTTATTCTGCCTTGATAATATTATATAATTTTAAATCTAAGCATGATTTTCCTTTTTTGAGCTTAATTATACTAATGAATTGCACTATACAATTTTTTAAATTGTTCGTTTTTAAAATTAAATAGTGTTGGATAAATTCATTGATACAATAAAAACCTACTCAGTCATTGACTTATTAAATTCCTCGTTTAAAAACACTTAATACAACACAGTTTCTGTTAATTATCGTCTGCTAAAAGACTTCAGTAATATTGTACAACTATTTGAGCTGCGTCATTTATTTTGTGATTGTCAGACAACCTCTTGAAATCGAAAAATAAGAGTAGTAAGTAGTTTCTGTAACAATTCAGTCAGTACAATTCTTTCAGTGACAAACTATTATCTCGTTCGTCTTCCTCGGAAAGATTGACGAGCCTCTCAGTTAACAGAAGCAGCTTATATTGAACACACGAACATTTTAGTGCTGGTCTTCAATTAGGAATTGGTCCTGATATCCACTCTGAGTGGCGGATCCTCGAACAGGTCTAAAGACATTATAATCTGAGCTGTTTGTTTTGTTTGGGTAAGCAACAAGGAAAATTCTTTGCATAAGGAAGTTGCAGAAATTAACATCTTCGTTATCGTTTAAGTATTTGGAACTCTTAAACAGATGCTAATTCAGGAAATCAGAACTGAGAAATTAACAGATTTTAGGCATACATGGTCAAGGGTATCAGAGGTTTGTAAACACTAAGCTCTTACCTCCAAAGAAGAAAAAATAACATTTTACAGAAGTTGTCTCTATCGAACGACCGGACAAGCCTATGAAAAATATCCTCTAAAAGTGCAAAAACCAATTCATTCTTATTCATCTAAGACACGTTTTTGTATTTTTTATTAAATCTTCTACATGTAAAGCCCAAAGTGTTTATAAAGTGTATGCAATCCAAAAATGTATGTAACATAGAGAAGGAGACATCAGAGACCATCCAAAGTTACCTAATGATATATAGATATGTCAGTCTGTCAGCCTGTAAGTTTTTTTTTCAAAATATTTCCAGGGATATCCTACCTAAATTTGACGATGGGAAGTTTTTAACAGAAGTTTTTAGGAGTTAATTTCTTTGTTTACGGCAAACGTTAACGTTCCACAATTTTTTTTTACCCAATAACTCTCTTAAGGTATATGCAGGTATCAATTTAAGACCGCCTTTTCCTAAAACTGTCCCCAAATTCTGATCTCTGCTTGACTGTACTTATGAGAAACTCAGCTTAATTCATGAAATTTAATATTAACATACAACAATTGTAAATGCAAAATTGTAAAAGAAAAAATTGTATAGAAATAACCCACTCACTCCTAAAAGTCTATTTTCTTTTACCCCTGTATCAAATTTTTCAAAAATTATAACTTTTCTTTGAAAAAGAAGTTCAATAATCTTATCTATTTTTATTGTTTTAGGTAGGTGGACAAATTCCCCAAAGCACTTTTCAAGGTAAACTCTGCATGGCTGTAAAAAAGTAACATATTCGACTTCGACTTACATATTCTCTATTTACTGTGAGTATTGAAATATATAAGCCCAGAAGCCAAATCCCTTTAAAAATTCTTAGAAACTATCCATAATTTTCTACGAAAACATATGTTCTGTTCAAAAATGTCATAATAATAAATTGTTTTGAATTTTCATTGCTAAAGTTTTGAATGAAATATTAAAGCATTAAAAATTAAAAAAAAAATACAAATTCCGTAACAGCTATAAAATGGAGAAGTTCAAAACATTTGCGCTCTTAAGTATGCTTTAATATTTTTTTATTTATTTTGAAATAAAAATAAAAGCGCGTATTCAATATGCTGTTCAAAGTTCGCTTTTCATCAATAACATAATGCTTCATCAACCAATTAGCAAATTACACGCACCATCTACACACAGATACAAACACACACACACACACATAAACGCACATAAACACTTTCTCCGAAGTTATGTTTGTTGTTGCCGCCATTGCTTTTGTTTTTATGTTTTTCGTTTATCAAATTTTTATGTTTTTGCCGCAACTAACAGAAAATACTTCCCAGCATGCCCCTTCTAGCCAAAGCTCCTCTATCTTAATATGTGGGTACCAGTGTCATAGAGAGAAGGGGCAGGATATTCATATATTTTGCAAAAAACAAAAAAATTACAGCAGCAAAAGCGCACAAAGGGAAAAATGTCACAAAAACTTATTTTATTCTTTTTACTCCTATTTATGATGACATACTTTTACTTTGTAAAAAAAAAGCTAGATGCCTTCTTAATCGTGCAAAAATGTATAAAGGCAGAAATGCCTAGAGTTATGCATGAACAGGTGTTTGCAGTGACCTAGTGGAGTTTGTGTTTGTTTCTTTTGCAGTGAAAGGCCATTAAATCCAAAACTTAATCTTTTATACTTTCAAATTGTAATTTTATATCAAAAACTCTTAACACAATAACAAGAGTCTGCAAAAAACGGTCAACACTTTCAGAGTGTCCGAAAAAACCGCTCTCTTACGATTCGTAAGTCACGAACACTTTGAGAGAAGCTATTGACAAAACACGCTCAGATGTGTTTTTGCTCAAAAGTGTTCGGCTCAAACCAAGGCCAATTTTTTCACTTCCTTTTTGGTTGTGTTTTTCGCGGACACTTTTGCTTGAGACTCTTGGCAAAAGTGTCTTTTGCGTATGTATGCGTGCATATGTGTTGCGCCTGTGCACGTATACGCGTGCGGTGCCGCACACAAATGACTTGCTCCGGCCTACTCTTTTGTTTTTTAGTGGGCGATCGCTCAAAGTGTCTCGACATAAGTGTTTTGTGAGAGAGACACATTTGTGTTGCTCAGCCGAAAACACTGACCAAAACCGAAAAGCGAAACAAAAAAGTGTTCGGCTCAGTGAGAGACTGTTTTCGTTTTATTTTTTCTGTTTTGTTCGTGAGCCGAACGCATTGGATAAATGGGTTGACAATTTTTTGCAAGCTCTGACAATAAAAAGGCTTACTTCGTTACTATGGCACTTTTGCCTTTGTGCATTTTTTCCACAACAAATTAAAACAAGTTTTTTTTCAAATAATTCGTACACTATAAAATAGAAAATTAAAGTTAAATATCAATTTGATTATTTGATTAATTTAAAAATCGAGAATTATTTTTATTTATTATTTTAGTCCAAATTTATTTGTTAATTTTTAATAAAAAAAATAATAAATATAATAAATACAAATACCACAATTTTTTAATCAATTTTTAATATAAATTTAAATTAAAAATATATGTGACTACGTAATTTTTGTTGTAAAAGGGGGAAAAATAAAATTTTAATATCTTTTGTGGCAAGAGGCTTATCATATTTAGTGGCGTATTTATGTATACTAAACTACAATATCTTTTCTTTGATGACTCATTTGTCCTCGCATGAAAAGCTCTTTGACCTCTGGCAATGCCCTACTAACTATACAATACCAAAATTTGGAGTACTTTTTTCGTACTTTTGCATGCATTATTAATAATTTTTACACCTGAGCCAAAAGGAAACCACTTTTATCATTTGTTTCTCTCCTCTACAAATGACCCCATCGCAAAAAGCTACAATACCTACGCCACTGTTAGGTTCCATGCCACTGTCAGTCTCATCGTCTTTAACGTTGTCGTAGTTACGACCAATTTTTATCCGTCGTTTATCCATCACTTAGCTGCGCTTACGACGATGTTGGCAACGTCGCCCAGTGTTGACGCCGCTGCGTCTGGCGGACACACACTCATTTATTTGTATATGTATCTCATGTGTATCTGTATGTGTGTAAGTGAGTGTGTGTTTGTATTGGCTTTGGCTTGGGCACTTGATACGCTTATTACGTCAAGGCAGCGCCTTTTTATGGATGCTTCATCCTCCTGTCCTGCAGACAAATACTGCGAAAGCACTTGATAGGAATAGTGGAAGACGACCAAGCTAGGGACTTTATTAGATTAAACATGTTGTGCACGTTGCCAGACTGTCAGCAGTAACAACACAATAACAACAACAACAACAATAGCAACAGCAACATAGTATATATAGACTTTATGTACATATATCTTATCAACCACAACAACATCCCCTACTATTAGCTTTGCTTAGTCCCGGTGGCAATGTTTTGGCTAGATAAGTCGTTACAGTTGCCACATCGCCAGAACGGTTCTAGCCCTCTGTCCCTGTATTTTGGCCGCCATTGTTACTCTTCTTTTCTTTCTCCTCTCTTGCTCCCATCATCCACTCTACTTCTTTTCCTTCTCTTATTTAGCTATATCGGACAGAATATGCCCGGGAGTCAGAAAAACTTCTACCAATGTTGCTCTTGCCCTTTTCGAAATATAACGTCTCTTGTTAACTGTTCAATTGCTGGCCAAACACTCTGTCTAATAAGTTGCAGTCCAGCTCAGTTCATACATACATATTTAGATGCACAGATATGTACACTGGAAGAAAAACATATTGTTTACGATTTTGATGTGACAGTTTCTCAGTTTTTAATGACTGGTTGCCAGGATGTGAGCACCCCTGATTAGTTAACGGTGAGCAGATGCAGCTGATTTGACAACCGGATAACTTTTTCTTCAAAATATAGAAACAGAAATATAATTCACGATCAGCCAACCCCATATATGCAGTAAGTCTCGCCCAATAGTTATGAAAACTGGTAGGATGAGAGGTCTTCTTCTTTATTGACTGAACGTGGAGCATAGGGCCTCTTCAATTTCCTTAAGTCTTTTTATATTTGATGCTCCTCTATAAATCTGCGACCATGTGTAGATGACTGTTTCTAATTCGCTGGTACCCCAGGTCTTCGACTCCTTGAGGATTCCATCTTAGTGCTTGTTTGGTAACGTAGCTTCATTAGATCTGCATTATTGATAGATGACAGGTAACGCATTGCAACAGGCTATCTGGGCAAGAATGATTCAAATTCTAGAGCATAAGGTGAATAAGTATAGTAAAACCAAATGGGAAGAGCCAAACTTGTTACTTGTAAAACTTGTAACTGCTGCTCCACAGCTCATAGAGCAAAAAGGTCATCACGGTCTTTCCGTAGAAAACAGATTGGAAGCGAGGAACTCTCCCTGATGGGAAGTGACCTAACGATTTACACAGACGGCTTGAAGACGGATAAAGGAACAGGAGATCACACCGCGTCTTAGGTAAGCGGAAAGCAAGCTTTGGACGTAAGCCCAAAGAAAGGCTGTCAAGGCTTACTCAGTGTCACTCGATCGGCCTCTGATGGGTACCTCGTCACACTGGCGTATATGGTAATAAGGGGGCGAACGAGGGAGCTTGAAAAGTATCAGTGCTAGCTGTGGCTTTACGGTTACGGATATAAAAATACCTCCTGAGGATGGCATATTGGAAATTACGGAGATAGTCAGAACGAAGGCAGAGCGACAATGGGACACTGCACCCGGTTGTCACATCCCCGAGCACTCTGGCCAAGGTGTAATCTAAAGGAGCTGTACTTTAAAAACTATTGTAAGATTGAAGCAAAACATAGCTTATAAAAAATAAAACGTAAAGAGCGCATTTTAAAAATCGACTTACGTCAAATAAAGGCAAAATGTTTTTAAGCTCAAGTGAAAAATATATTTTTTTTTAATTTAATTTTATTAAAAATGAATTTGTTTAGGATATTATTTTCTTGTATTATGCCAGCATACCTATTTTCTCGCAGTGCACTTATATATTTTTATAAGGCTTGCTGTCAGTTTGGAGCTTGTCTAGTTGTCGGTTTCTGTGAGCCTTGATAAACATGATAATAAATAAAATGCCACTGGGCAAAAATTAAAATAAATTGACTGTTCTGGGGCGTGGCTAGCAACCGCCGTGAAGCAACATAAATTAGGGCAGAAAAATGTTTAAACATTCAAGTCCAATTTTTTTTCATTTTTTTTTTTTTACTTCTGTCGGTTTTTACCCTGCGGAAATCTAAAAAGTCATATGGCTTGGGCGCCTCGCTGGAGCTATGTCAAAACCAGGGCCACGCCATCTTCAACGCCATCTCCAATAATGTTGCCAACACTGACATCAACGTTAACGTTCGGAATCGTACAAAGCGCCCTCTGGCCACGTTTCTGATTGCTGTTGTTGTTGTTAGCTGAGTCTGTTAACATTTTGTTGTTGTTGTTGTTGTCAGAAACATTTGAAATGTCAAAAGTTTTTGGCTTCATTGTGTACGTTAGGTAAAAAGGCAGGCAAAAACTTTTAAATTTTTAAATTCACTTTAAAAATTAAAAATCGTTTCCGTCTTTAGATTTATCCCACAACCAACAACTTACAACCACATCCCAACAAACATTCTTGTCAGTCGTTGTTATTGTTGTTGTTATTGTTTTCATTGTCGTAGGCGCCTGTCATTAACCTAAGTTGTTTGACGTCTTATTTCTTTCATACTAAAAACTTATGTTATTTAAATATTTAAAGGTTTCCGTTTGTCATATGGATGGCTGTAGACGTTCTTGCGCTTGGTGTCCTTCATACAACGACATAAAATTAAATAAGGGATGTGTGGTGCTTTACATGAGTCCTGAAAATGAGCAAACTTTTGAACTTTTTACGACTACAACTTAGTACAGGTAAAAGTTGTTAAATGTGTTTTTGAAAATTTTAAAGCGGGTAGCGAATTTTTATTTTGCGAAAATCAGCTAATAAAGTTTTCGTATAAACTTGGAAATATAAAATTTAAAATTGAAAACATGTTTAAAATTAGAAGTTTTAAATTTAGAAGTGTAGAAGGCTATACATATAAAATTCTATAAAATATTATATAAAAAAAAACGTACGGGTCTTCGCCCCTTGCATTCTTCGCACGCCCGTAAGGCCCTTATATTTATTTCGAAACATCCCGCGTACTTTCCTTAATTTCTAAGAATACGAAAATGCTACCATCGTGTCTGTACGGCTGTAAAATACCCTACTTTGCCAAATTGAAAAGGGGTTTCAATTTGATAACTTTTGGCTATAGCTCCCGAAGATCCAACCATTTAAATTTACATCCGGAGATGGGCAATAAAAAATGAAGATGTGTGGCAAGTTTTAATTTGGTGCATAAAAAGGTCTTTCAGAAAATGGAGACTGGGGGATGGTATCTGCACTAATTAAAAAGAATAGTTTCAGATTTAGCCCATATGAGCCTCCTAGTTTTTAGTATGAAGAACTGGCAACAACCATCATTTCACTGCTAGAGACGACGCTAAATGACGAGATGAAATAAAATGGCCGCGTATTTAGTAACAGTGTTCCTTTACAATAATAATGAAAAACAAATATTCTTTTCTTATTATAATAGTCCTATCAACGGAAGATATTGCAAGTTCAACAAAACTGCTATAAAAAACAAAACTTTATTTTGGTGTTTTGTTTGATACGTTTTATTTTTGTAGTGATTTCCCCTACTCATTAAAAATTGAAGCCCGTCAACTTTTATCGTTTGAGCTGGTCTGTAGCATGAAAAATAAGCATAGCCCCCATACAAATGTCACAGATACGCCTCATTCCTATTCCTGATGGTCGATTTATTGTATACATGTAAAAGTGCATCTTTTAATTACCATACTATATGCCTTAAATTCCATTTGTGAAAAGTTACCATAGCCCCCAATGCCATTATTCGTGCTCGCCCACACTCTAACGTTCAATATGACTTTTTCATATAATTATTAATTATTGTTAATCCTCATATTATGTACACCAAAGTAGATAAGATGAAAAAATACATAAACCCAAACAAATGTGTCGCTCCCTTCCCCAAATCGAGCATATGTGCCAGTTGTAAGTCGAAAAAAAAACGATACGCTGCTTACGAAATTTTCCAAAATACTTTATAGAAAAATCATGCAAAATTCCAGCTCTGTATCTGTTACCCTCAAAACAGTTTTATATATTAGGGTGGGTCAAATTTTTTTCGAATTCGCGGCGCCCCCTAGGAGTATTCTGCGGACAATTCTAAGCATTTTTGCCGAAGAAACCATGGGTCTATCTTGAATTTCGAGAATGCAGATTTTTAAAAATAGGTTCTTCCCTATATCGACAAAAACAAAACATTTTGAACCAAAACTTCATCTTTTTATGTGTATGGGGGGTTTTGGGGGTCAAGGAATTCATTTTTGATGTTTATTTTTACTTATTATTGCCGCCAGAGGGCGCTTCATGCTTATTTTGCCATTTTTTCGCTTTTTCGAGAAAAATTAAGAATTTCCTGGAAAAATTGAAAAATCAACTTTTTCGGCTCCATACAAATTGACCCACCCTATTATATATATATGTTTGATAAACTTTTTGGATTTGTGGAACAATCTTTACATATCTTCTTTGTAATTTAAAAATATCTTTGAATTCTTAAAAGCAAAACTACATGTGTATCCGGAATTTAGGCGATTAAATTTTTCTGAAAGTAATTGGCCGTGCTCCAGAAAGCGAAAAACGAATAAATTTTCTTCGTTTTCGTTTTTGCGGGCACCCAATTTCACATTTTTCGTTGTCGATATCTACATATTTATATTTCCCTTACTCTTAAGATTGGTATTATCCACTGCTAAGCTTTCCTATGTTCCTTGTAGGAATTTAATGGATCAAATAAGCTATCCTTACTACAAGGGAAATATTTTTTAATAAAAAAAATTTGTATGCAATACTTGAACCATCCATGCAGGATATGCATTTTTTTATGCAAAATATGAACCATATGCGAAAAATTAAGTTTGAGCTGTTCATGCTACTTATTTTTCGGGTTGATTCAGTAGAAAAATAATTAAAAATAATTATGAATAAATATCTAACTTGAAATTGGCATAAATAGAATCTAAGAATATCAAATCAATTTGAAATTACGTGGACTTATGAGCCTATTTTGTTGCTGAATGTATTAGTGGTTAATATAGTCCGGCCGAACAAAATATATTGATTTTAATTTTGCAACATTTTCAAAATATAAATATTTAAAAAAGTTGAATTCTAATCAATTATTTTCAAAATTGAAAAAAAAAATAAAAAATTTTTTAAATAACGTAGTAATTGTTTAAGCACTCATTTTCTTAAAAGTTAAGTACCTAGATAACTAGTTACGTACGTTCAATAAGAGCCAAAATTAGTCAAAATTATTTGGGAATAGGTTCTATAATATTGAAGCACAGTATTATTAAAAAATAAAATGTATTTGTTAGTTAATAAATAAATTACAACTTTAAATTGTAAAATAGTTTCCAAAAAAAATTATATTAAACTGCATATTAATGTAATAAGCAATAAATAAATTATAAATGTTTCTAAGTTGTTTAAATAAGATTAAAATTTAATATTTAAATTTAAAAGTTAACTATTTTTAAAAGGTACAAAGCATTTCAAATTGGTTACATTTCTGGTATTTTAAGAAATTAAATCACACATGATTTAACGAACTTATGTTATAAGTAGTTTCAGGAATGATTTGTCCTTTTTAAAACTGCTTCAGCTGAAGACGCCAAATTTCTTTGCTTAATATATTTCAAACCAACGAGTCAATCAAAACAATAAAAATCTGTCATGACAAAAATATTTGTCCTGTTTTTAAGTTTTTATCCTATTTTCTGGTTGATTGGCCATTTTTTTGTGGCCAGTCCTTGTCAGCACGCGTTAAGAGAACCCAATACTAAATGCAATCTTTTTTACAGCCTTAAGACATTAACTCCAAATTGGCAAATGAAAAGCTATGATTAATTTAAGACAAATTTTTGCAGTATAAACATTCCAACTCACATTTTGTATAATTCTGAACACTACATATTTTTTAATAATTTTTAAATAAACTAAAAACTAAAATCTCAACTAAACTAATTTCAAAAGAAGTGACTACAATAAATGATAAATTGAGAAGCATTATTTAAAGCTACTCAATCAGGTTTCCATTAAATTGGCCTTAAAGTAAAATTACATGGTTTCGCTCCATCGTTCGTGCAACATTTGGACTAAGGCCACTACTTGTCAATCTTTATTATTAAAGTCTACCCACCTGCCCAGATGCGTTTGTTTCAGTTGCTCCTTAGCCTTGTTGGCAGCTTAATGATGAGCCCGCTCGTGGCATATGAAAAATGAAAGCCTAAACACGCGCCCAAACAAAACACGCAAAAACATACGATGGTATCGTTTTATATAGCATCGTATGGTATCGTATCGTATTGTATATAAACAAGAACTCAGCTGCTCACGCAGTGTAAGAAATTCACACATACTATGTATATGTGTATGTATATACGCAAACCCACACAATTGATGCCAAAGAATCTCTTGGGAGTTGGCATAACGCCCAACTTTCGTTTGGCCTCGACTAAAACATTGAAACATTGATTTCCCAAGACTTTTCAACGGAAAATTAATTACCTAACCTAAAAACGCAAGCCCAAAGGCAAGCAGAACAAGAAATTAAGTAAGTAAGTAAGTATATAAGTAGGTAGTATCTCTACTACTATGTTATAACCCAATAAGAAAAAATGCCGAGCAGGCAGAGGCAGTGGAACATGGCGGTCTTGGCACATGTCTCGATGCTGTTGCCTCATTTTGGTGTTGTTTTTGTTGTTGTTTTTTTGTGCTGACTCATTTGACATGTCAACGAAATGAATGATATCGAAAATCGAAATCAATAAATGAAATTGGTCAAATCAATTTGGCAACAATTGCAATTTGGCTCACAATCAGAGAGAGTGACAGGCCAAACCCCGAAACTGGAGCACAAAATTTGATTAAAATTTGGCATGACTGTCAGTATGCTGGGGATACTCAGTGCACTGAGAGAAATATTTTTGAGTATAAAACAAAGGCAGCAGAACAAAAGCAAACAGATCTAATTAGAATGTTTGCTTGAGTTTTTTTACTCTTAAATCTTTTATTTCTTGTTTTGCTTTTGTAAGTTTTTTACCCGCCTCTTAAGGCTGTAATTATTATAAACCTTATAAAAGTTGTTTAATTTAATTGTAAAAACAATTAGATCTGACCTCTTTAGATTTAATTAGCCCTAGTGCTTAAAATTAAATGAAAAGAATTTCAATAATTACTTTTATAACCGATTTTACGATAGAAGCAGATTTTTGAAAAACAGCAAAAACAATTTGTACTATTTTAAGTTTAAACAGTCAGTGTGCTTGGAACAAATTGACCTATGACCCTGATTTAAGTTTTAATTGATAGATAATTTTACTAGCAACAATCATGACTCTAAGTTTTATAGGAAAAGATATATCAAGTAAAAACTTATCAGAATAGTCACGGGCTTCGCGAAAGTCACATATTATTATAATTTACTGCCAGCGCTTCTTATTATAAATTAAGCCAAGTTTTGTAAGCTATCTTAATATTTATTGAATAAAATAGATACCATAAATTACACTAGATTACGCGAAAAATTAACCTTCGTAAAAAAGTGTATTTTAGGGTAATTTTGGGTCGAGAAACACGAAAATTACAACCCTTTTTTTTTCTTAAGCACCGTTTTCGAGATTTTTTCGAAAAACATGTTTTTTGACCCTTTTCTTAGTTATTTATTTCGTGAACAAAATTTTGTATCAACATGAAAGACGAGTAGCTCGAAAGGTATTGATGTACACATTAGTAAAGTTACAAGCAACCAAAGTCGAAAAAATTTAATTTTGTAATTTTCGACCATTTTTTAAATTTGCAAATTTACGGTTTGCTTTTTATTAACGAAAACAATTTTTTTTAAATTATGTTAAGCTTTAAGCTGAATGAGAATTCTTTTACGAACATTTCGAGTCTAAGATATTTAAAATCGGGTAAGAATTGTTGATGCTATGGAACCATGTACGGAAGTTCCAATCTCCACTCAATCACACTTTTGTACGAAAAAAATATTTTTCACTCAAAGTTTTTCATTTGCGTTCAGTTACGTCTTCATGAATTTGTATGCAGCTATAGTCGTGATTTTTATATTATACGATAAACTATTATATGTACAGATTAGATTGTTCGTCATAACTATTATACTTACATATATTTTTTTTAGTTTCAAAATCTTTTTTTTTATTTATTCGATAGCGTGAAAAGTTTTTGACGTGGGCACTTTTTTAAAACTGCTTGAAAGAGCTCAAAAGTGTACTTAAAAAAACTTTTTTTATAACTTTTAAATATTTATGTAAATGTAAAAAAATTTTAATTAAAATCTGTTTTTTCTTTTTCGTCAATATTTGTTCGAACTCATCACAAGCTTTTTGACGCAATGGCTTTATTAAAAACACTTTTCCCCACAACTCGAAAAAAAATGACTTTCCCTTTTTAAATACATACTTATTGATAAGGCAAATAACATAGTTTTGAACATTTTTTAAAATTGTTCTAGATCTTTACATTTCCCAACGCAAATAGATTTATTCAAAAAATACTCCTCCAAACAAGCCACTTAAAGTGTGCACTAAATGTTCTTTTGATTTTTGCTTAGGCTTGCAAATTTTTGAATATTGAACATCTACAAAATGGCATTGTATTTTTTTCAGTGTAATAGTAGACTTACCTCCGTTGCCGGATATCACAACTATGACAACGATGAGCATGGTTAGCATTATCAGTGCGCGCTGGCAGCTGCAGTAATCAGTGCTGGCGGCGGTATAGAAGGAGGAGGAACAGGCATTCAATAAACGTGGCGCTGAGCCGGGACTCGCTGGGATAAGTCGGTTGCATGGCGGCGTTTCGTTAGACGTCGACTGTGACTGCGACTGCGCTGCCGTTGCTGGTGGGTCTGTAGGACATTGGCGTTGTAGCTGACATCGCTGCCGCCGCGTAGTCTTTGAGACTGTTGACGTTTCTGCTGACGTCTCTGCTGACGTTGACGTAGCAGCTGCTCGTTGCTTTAAATTCGTTTGTTGCTGTTGTTGTTTTTGTCGCTTTGGGGGCTGGCGCGTTTCCATTTGAAAAGTTGCCATAATATTTCACTAGCTGGTGCTGGCTCGCAAATTTCTAGCTTTGCTCGAATTTTTTTTTTTTTTCAAGGAGGGATTGTATGTTCCGTTGTATGTCTGTGTGTGTTTGGATGTATATTAGACACTCGGGCACACTTGAACTCGTTATTTTAAAATGTGTTTCAAACACAACTGTGGGGCGTGGCTGCTCTGCCTGGTCGCTATGCTCATATTAACGCCCGCCATGCTGCCGCGATGCGTGAAATTGCTGCGAGTTCTTACAAATTACCCCAAAACACTACTTGTCTGTCAGTCCAAAAAGTTTTTTCTTGAGCTGCTGTTCCTGTTTTCTTTCTAATAATAAGCAGCGGCAACTGCTTTCCGGCTATTTTGCATTTACTTAGCAGCGCTGCTTTTGAAAAATTGCGCTCATTTTTTCAGCGATTTATTTTCTATTTAATTCGAGTTTAACACGATATCACTTCATCTTCATTAGCATCAGAGCGGCTGCCAACTGCTTCGGTCTTGCGCCTTCTGTGACCTCCCCTTCAGCTCATGCAATTGTCCTTGGAATTCCAGCCTGCAACGAGAAAACATAGAATTTTTTATTTTTCTTAGATTTTTCTTTTGTTTTTGTGTTTGCCATTTGGCGCGTTAAAATATTTCGGAATTTCATTAAAAATTCAAACGTCAAAGTCAAAATAAATGGATATTTTCGCTAGCAGGTAGTTCGAGTATGAGCGTGTACGGTAGTGAAAATATTTTTGTATTATCTCAAAGTGCGGCTTGTCGCCTGACCAAAAAAACAAAATAAAAATGAAAATGCGAAAATTGTAGCATGAAATTGGTGAGTGGCATGAGAATGATAAGCAAAATAAGAACAATTTCTAGAGAGATGAGAAAAGTTTCAAAGGTGGTGAGTTACTTTGCGAAATTGTTTTGAAATTCTTGAGCTTATAATCAAAGAATTGCAAGCTGCAAAATAAATTGAAATGTTGCCTTGGATTTTATTTAATTGTTATGAGATACCAAATTTAATGAATAATCTTAGAAAACTATGCCTAGAAATTGTTGTTGTGGTAAGACAAATTGGCTTTACATTTATCAAATTTTGTTATCTAAGACGATGACTAATCAAATCTAACTCAGAAGATAAATCGGTTTAGTGTAGGGGAATAAATGATAATTTTTGTCATCTTTTGATATATTTACTATGTTAAGATGTTTTGAATTATTTCAGTACCATAGAACTGGTTCGAATAACGCTAATATTTAAAACACATAACATATCATGAACATTCATTTAACATTAGACTACATTCATGACTATAACACCTTACGTCTAACAGTTTGTGTAATGTAATGTAGTCTTATGTTAAATGTATGTTAAAGTTATGTTATGTGTTTTAAATATAAGTGTTCTATGGAACTGGTTTAAAGTACAATTAAGTTTTTACAGATAAAGAACAAATCATCTAACAAAAAGTCCCAAATTATAAAAAAAAAACTTGAACAATATTACGTAACGCTCAGGAAAATAAACTTCAAAACGCACTCAATTATCATGAATATTTTTCCAATGAAAAATAAAACTGAATGCAAATAAAACAAAAGCCGCTTTTTATATTTACTGTTTTAACCTATGTTATAGAGGTACTAGACAATATTAACTACCTACATTTATGCTGCAAAATACCGAGTATTTATCGGGTTATGGAAAACTGAATATTAAGATTTTAGTTTTTAAATCGTTTCTTTGATCTCCTAAGGCTTAGGACCTAAGCGAATAATATCATCATTATCCCGGAGTTATTTTCCTTGCAATAAGCATAAGTCTTGCTTTTAAAACAGTTTACGACTTCAATTAACTTTTATCGGAACTAGTAACCAATAGAAAGAACGACATTTTTGACCATTTTTTGATAAAGAAGTATTTAAAAAAAAAAATTTTATTTACAAAATTTTACTTCTTAACCAAATTTATTTTGAGCTTACTCCGATTTTCGGTCCGCTTCGAGTTGCACAACGAGCTGTCAAAACCAAAAATATATATAATAATATAAAAGTATAAGGCCTTTTAGTTAATGCCATCAAGACAAAAAAACTTTCCTATTAAAATGCAAAAATTAGGTAGGCACTCATTTCTATGCTATCATAGAAAACTACTTTGCGGCAATTTGGTCACACTTTGACAGCTTTTAAAAGTGACCCAAACACACCTATAACCTTACCTACGCTAAAATTCACCTCTTTCAGTTTAGTTGACACTTTTGAGAACTGCAGCTCCCATAGCGACTAAACTTCTAAAACTTTAGTTTGGCAGCTGCCCTGAGCCCAAAAAGTTGTGAAACATTTCATGTCTACTTATGGTTTCGATTATTTATTAAAAAACGCTTAAAAAATCTATCGAAACAATGTCATAGAATTTTGTGAAACAATGCCCCTGACAGCAACAGAAATAATGGCATACAAAGTGCCATTGAAAACAAAAAAAAAAAATTAAATAAAAGTTAAATAAAATATAACAACAAGCAATAGACTATATGTTACAGTAAAAGTTTAATTTAAAACTGTCAGGCTACTTGAGGGAGCAACCAACAAAAGCTCAAAAACAAAAAAAAAATTGAAAAAAATACACATGACATAAAGAAAAACTTTTACCAGGCGCTTTAAAAAGTTTTCAAAAAAAAAAGCAAAAAAAAACACAATAAGAAATAAAGTAGAATGACTGCACAGCATGGGGAGGCAAAGTCATCAAGTGCAATGCCGCAGGTCCTGCGTCAAGTCCCAGGCCGAGTCCCTAGTTTCCGGGCAGCTCTAACTTGGCGGCTGCTTGGTGTCAATGCGTGCAAAATACGTGCAACAAAAAATATTGCGCCACAAAGTTCCCAAAACAACAATACGCCAAAGTTAAAGAATACCAGCGACACTGACAACAACAACATCAACCGAAACAACGACAACCAGGACAACCCACAATCCCTTTATTCTCTATTTATACATTTTTTTTCGGTTAGTTGTAATTAGTGCCAAGGTCCAACAAAGTTGCGCATACGACGCACAGTGGGTTAATTATACTCTAAAAATTGTTCGTCTAATTAAAAAACTATATATATGTATATCGGGCTTAAAAGTTAAAGAAATTCTTGATGCAGGTGTTGAGGCTTCATTGTAATGTTCTTTCTAACGTAGTAGGTGAAGTAAAGTAGCTGCATAACCTGTACAAAATAATATTGTATAGTATGTTAGATCTAGAAGTAAACCACTAATGATCTTAACCTTTATGCAAAAATGTACAGAACAAAAAACTAAATTGACCATGTTCGTATATATTTAATTCTTTTTAAAGACCAAAAGAGCTTAGAGCATCAAATTATGCCACAAATTAATCCCAGTATGCAACTGACAAAATCAGATATGGTCGCGAAATGTTATCTTCAAACGCTTACGGAAGCCGTACGCAGAAATCGAAACAAAACAGTGTTGCCCTATGATATTTTTAGAAATTATGAACAGCTGTTCGGTTTTGCCACCACCACAAAGAATCTAATGAACTGTATGTTCTACCTTGCCTTCAAATTTTTCAAATGTGCCTATTCCTCCTGCGTCTCCAAATGATAGCATTTTGTTGTGATTTTTTTTTATTTCACACTTTTTAGTTCAAGTTTTATTCAAATCTTGAATTTCCAGCCTCTATTCTCCAGTGTATTTATAATCTTGTCCAATTTGCATAATTTTTTATTATTTTATAGAAAGGGTCTAGTTGAATAAGGAACTAAAACTATGATCGATTAAAATTTAAAAAAAAAAAACTGTCTCGCGAAACTTCAGACTTTTCTACTATTAATTTAATTGAGACTAGGCTAGCGAGTATTTTCGAAATATTTTTTAAAATCTAATTTGTCAATAGGACTGTTTAAAAAAATTTTAATTTTTTTATCCTTCACGTTTTTATGAAACAAATTTTAGTTTTTCGAAAATTTCGAATTTTTTTATTTGTTTAAATATGCTCATTAAATATATCAAAATCATCTTTTTAACAAATCGAACAAATCGATTTTGAAAAAAATTTAAAAAATAGCAACAATTTTTTTTAAATTTAAAATAAAGTTTTTTGTCAAGAACGCCAAATTTTACAAAAAAAAATTGTTTATATTTGAATGGCTCAACTGCCAAATCGACTAACTCCACTTTTTTTAATTTTGCGAAATTTAAAAGTCAAAGTACTTGGGGATCATCCAAATGCTACGTGACGCTGATTTTCGTCAAAATAGACCCCTCCCCTCCCCCTTGTGACACAGTGACGGAATATTTTTGAAAGTTTTCCATATGATCGTGACACTTCGCCTGACTCCCCCACCCCCTGGAGCTTCACGTAGTTTATGGATAATAATAACCTCCAAAAATAAAAATTTGCACCACTAAAAGACAAAATGACAAATAGAAGATAAAAGACTAATAATTAATTTATTTCTCATTTTTCTCAACTATTTGTTTTATGGAGTTGATCGATTTGGCTTGTGAACCATTCATTTAATAAAATACATACATACATAATAATGGTTAATATGGTGAAAACAGTTCATTAATTTGGTAGGTAGAAATTGTTTTTCTATTAAAACCTCTCAATTCGGTTTAGCAGAGTTTTCATTTGTCCCTGAATTCAACACACACAAGTTCAGGCCTAAAACTTGGTCGAAACATTCAGCTTTGGTTAAGATCTGATTTACTTTGAAAAGTAAGTCCTGAATTCACAGATGAAAATTTTCACGCATCAGCTAAGAACTTAGTCTTGGTTTTCTAAGGAAAATCAAGTCTGCAATCAATAATGAGTAATTAATACCTAAAATGAAAGAGATAAGGAAGGTCATATTTGTATTTCCTTAGTCCTTTACAAAGCCATGAGTCTTTTTTTACTTTCAGCATTGAGCGACTGAACTAGCGCAAATATTCTATATACAAAAAAATTGCTCAAAAACAGCTAAAGAAAAAAGGTTTGATTCAGAAATAACACCATGCGAACTTAACTTTAGAATTTTAAGACCTTTAACAAAATGATACTATATATTTGATATTTGAAAAAAAAACAATTTCAAAAGTATATTTGTTTGTTATTAAAGCCCATAGAAGATTTTGTTCTTACTTCCATTTTATATTACATCGTTTAGAATCCCAAATTAAATAGCAATCGCTTTTAGAAAATAATTTTTAAAAAAATTTCCAAAAATTTCATGGGTCTATTTTCATTTAGAACTAATTGAAAAATAAAAAATTGCTTTTGGGTGAATTCGAAATCTGGCACACGGACGGATTGCACCTTTTGCCACCACACTTACATAAATAACATCATTACAAACATTAAAGGACAAGTTTACAAATTTAAAAAAAAAATGAATCTATACAATAAAAAAATATCCCATTCTGTTCCATAATTAAATGGTGTGGTATATCCAAAAAAGATATAGCAAAAAATTAAGTAACAAGATGCATATTTTTGTATTTTTGTATAGGTAATTAATTTTTTTTAATTATTTTTTTTTATCCCTATTCTGTTTGGTCATTTATTGGAATTTGTGTGAAAAGTAGTTTTAAAGAAAGGTCTACGAAAATATAGATATTATGGTAATTTTTATTAAAAGTATGAACCATATAACCATTTTTACTTCTTACGAAAATACCCATAATTGCTTTATTTTCTAGCCGATTTGAATAAACTTTCACTCACTTCTTTGGTAATCAATCAATTTAAGATATAAACGATATAGTGTAGACATTTTATTTTAAATGCCACAAAATCGTTGGCAGAAAAATTGTTCATCAGTATTTTCTGATATTCTGAGGATATTTTCGACCCGTCTCAAATATAGTAGGTGACATTTTCGTGGTCACTTATACCACTGTGCGCCTCCAACAACTGCAAGTGATGAAATCCCAGAAACGTGGTTAGTTAGACGGTTTGGTGAAATGGCGTCATGTTGATGAGGCATTAAGCTGGGCCACTGTACGCTGCTCTTGCCCAGCATGCATAATTTAAGTATGCCAGCTCATTATAATTTCCATTAAAATGTGTGTGCACGTGTTTGCTTCAGCTGCCCCATTCCCGAAAATTTCCAACACTTTGTAGCACTTTACAACACACAAACAATAAGTCTTTAAATCCAATTGGTATTTCATTTAATGTTTGTTTAACGATTCGACATTTAAAGTGACAGCTGTCAATTTGTCAGTGTGTACATACTCGTAAAAAGTATGTAATGCATCTTTAGTTAATTAATGAAATATGCCATGACATGCTATGTACCATATATACATACATATATGCAATTATATTTGATTAAAAACAATGCACATATGAAATGGCCTTAATTATGTCACATGTGCACTTAACTTTTATGATATGCATAACGAATTATTAATTATATTTATTTTTATTTATTTCAAGCAATGCGTTTTCTTTTCAGTTCTTTGTTATTTCGCCTCTATATATAGAGGGCTTTTGTTTATTTCATATATATTATACATATATCCTCGTATTTGTTAAATATTTGCATATTATGGAATTCAAAGCTATTTGTACTAAAAATTGTTTTTGCCACATTCAACGGAATCAGACAATAAATTTTCATTAACTTTTTGTCATAATAATGACATTTCATTTCATTTTATTTCAAACAACAATCAAAAATGCTGCATTTCATGTCAACAAAACTTTATTACTCTATGCAATGCAATATTACGTATACGCATAGTATAAAGTTCAATTCTGATCAACCCTAATGTGAGCATGACAATTTTGTATTTAATTTACTAAATGGTTTTGATTTTACACAAAAATGTTTTCTAGCTTTTTGTTTTAATGAGGTCAACAGGGATTTTGTTACGCGGATAATTACAATGATTTTAGATAAATTCGAACTAGAGCTTTGTAAAAATGTTTGTCAAACGTTCGACAAATAAAAGCTTTAAAGTATGTGATTTTTTCAAAGAGCTCATAAAGTTTTAATCACATTTTGATGTACTATCTAAAATGATACACCTAGTTTAACTTCCCACACTCCTTCATTGATTTTGAAAAAAAAAAATCATGTTTCACATTCGAATCATGTAAGTTAAACTAAAGTCGATTTTATTTTCATTCAGTTTTTAAAAGTCTAGATAATACAACTTTTTAAATTTCTTACTAGCCAACCATTTTGTAATAGCACTTTCTTATTAAACAAATTAAATAACATCATCAATCAATAAAATCATGTCAACGAGTCAATCAATTGAGTCAACCCTACTATTTTATATCTTTTGAGATTAATTTTTTTCTAAAAAAACGAAAAGTGTCGGCGACATATTTTGTCCGTAAAGGGATTTGGTCGATGATCCAAAATCGAAATAATAATATCGATGATCGGTAAAGGATAAAAAACATCGATGCATCGATATAACATCGATTTTGCTTCCAGCACTACTTTACAGGGGATCACACAATAGTTGGTCATTTGAGAAATGTTATACAAAGCAACATATTTGAATAAACTTTTGTTTGCTAATTTTATTTACTTGTGAAACCAAAATTCTGTCAGCTCTATAAAAAGCAAGATATTTATATATTTTAATACTGATTACTCATTAAAATATATACAATTCTTGACTTTAATTCTTAAATAACTCCAAAACTTTTAAAAATAAAATCAAAATTGTTAAAAAAAGGACAAAAAACCTTTTTTAAATATTTCAAAATTTAAGACAAGACCAAAATTCATAAAATAAGACAAATAATCTTGAAGATAGAGTCCAGTTACTAGACCTAAAGTCTTGAATAAACCAAAAATTTTAAAAAGTAAAAAAATTGTATAAGAAAAACTTTTTATTCCACAAAAATCTTATTTAAAATTCTTAAAAAATTAAGATTTCGTTGATGATTTTAGATTTTTCTCGTCTTATTTAAGCCTGAATACTGCTATTTTCAATTTTTGTTAATAATAATACCCATTAACTATGTTGAACTATTTCGGGCTTACTTAAAAAAAATCATATGTATTCTTTCGTTTTCCTCATTTGGTTCCGATTTTATGACCAAAAATCGCAAAATAAGTTTAATTAATTTTTTTTTATTTTGCGCAAATGTTCCTTCTATTTAAACTGGAAAATAAATATATTTTTTCATAAAGTAAACGCCAAACAGGCTGCTTTAAGAAAATGTGCTTATTATATTTTTCTTTCTATCTTTGATGGTTTAAGCAGTTGAAGTAAGAATTGATTGATTGACTGTTTGGTTAAAAAATTTAAGAATTTCGTATATTTTAAATGCATAATTTTCTTTTTAACATTGTTGTGTTTAAGTTAATCCGATACATACAAAGTTTCATATTTTTATTATGATTTGGTTTGAAAAGATGAAAAAAAATTGGCAATTTACATTTTAAAAAAATCGGCTTAAAAATATTTAGTAGTTTATTTACAATCAAATAAAAAATAAAATGAAGTTGTTTTAGAACTGAAGTTTTGCAAATAGTATATTTTTTTTGAATCTATGGATCAATTTGCATTATTAGTTTTTAAAAATCGGTGGGCCCGTCTTCTGTTCTTATTTTGAAGAAATCGCAAAATTTTGAACGAAGATACTTATATTTCCTTGGGGTATATAATTGTTAACAATATTTTCGTAGGATTCCTACTACAACACATATTTAACCAAACTAATTAAGTTATGTTGCAAAACTAAAGTTAAATAAAACCTTTAAGCTTAATCGACCTACAAAAATTACTTACTAAGTACTTATTAAAGCGTGTTTAGTCCAATACTAAATGTATTTGAACGGTTTTGAGTCAATATCTGATCAGATGCTCACAGTACAGAGCTTATTCGTATTGGTAAAAGCTCACTTATAAAAAAGCTTTCTACGTGCTTTGTGGATAATGCAGTGGATTTTCCTGATACCGAACTCATTGTTTACACGGTAGATACCTTTTAGAAAAAACGAGTAAAAAAATAAATGTTAAAAAAGACATGAACTAAGCTAAAGCTGCTATGAAAATAAATTAGAAAGGGGAATTCCCTAACATCATTTCTAAGGGACTAGGTTAATAAAAATATTTTTCTTTAAAATTTCAAATAAATAGCATTTTCAATGCGGAAATTTTTGTTTTTCTAAGCCGTGTTATTTCAAAAACGTGTAAAAAAAACGAATGTGGCGTATTTGAAAAAAATTCGTAATATAAAAAAACTCGTTTTAGAGGAGTACGTTATGGGAAGTTCTACTATATTTAGATTAAAATAAATTAAACCATTTTTTAAAAATATAAATGGCAAACCTCAAATTACTGATGTTTCAACAAACTTTAAAAATATTTCTATTGTATCTGTATATGAAGACATTTACTGATAAACGCTGTAAATTGTATGCCTCTTGACACTTTTTGGAACCAAACCACTATTAAAATATAAATTCTATGCAAACGTTGTGAGTAATATCAAAATCCTGCCTAATACTGCTTTACAGGATGTGGTCCACTGACATCCTTTTGGTACTCCAAGCTTCATCACAAATTGCAAATGCCGTACCCCACTTATAGAGTATAACAAATATTAACCATTGTATATGAAAGCCATATGATATTCACAAAAAGTGCCTTGTTTATTAACAAATATTTAATATGCATACATATACAGGCAAAAAATTACATATGTATAAACACAAACACGCAAACTTATAAGCCGATTTACAACAGCAACAAAAAAATAACCAACTATTTTACATGTTTCATATAAAAATTTAAAATGTATATTCCACTTATCGTCATACATATAATGCATTTAGGGACTTATCTCAACAATATAATCTATTTTGATAACAAACTCAAATGATAACAACAAATATTCAAAGACGAACCAAAAATAAATGTAATAAAATTTATTTACTACTTATATATGTATATACTTCATGCTGTTTATTGCCCACTTGTATTTTATTTTTTGCCAAATATTTTATTTTCTTTATTTGTGGGGACACACGCAAGCACGCAACACAATATAAAGGTTAAAGTGTCAATGTTAAATCAGCACAGTACCGAGCTTTTCTTTTGTTTGCCTGGGAAATTTATGTTTCGGGGTCTGTGGGCCAAACAAAAGTATATGAATTTAAAAGTATATATATATACTATAAGTATATACAAAACAAGCTTATGAATATTTGCTGAAGGTGACATAAAGCGACAACATCTTGAAGCGTCTTCTGTGTTAAATAAGCAAGATACAAGGTTACCTGGCCACGAAATGGGAGCATACAAAACTGGGTGAATATTTTTACAAAATACCAAGAGGTTGCATAAAGAGCAGCTCAAACTAAGATGCTGTTAAGCTTAGCTATAAGAAGCTGCTTATATTTACAAAAAATACTAGCAAAGAAAAAAAGCTTTTTATTATTAAAGTATAGAATAGTGGCAGAAAAAAAATGCAGCTGAATCTTACTTTGGTATAAGAAAGTTAATGTCAAGCTGATTGCTGGGAGAAATATGAAAGGATAGGGCTGAAAATGCTTAAAAAAATTGTAATATGGTGCAAACTAATAAATAGGTTTAAAGTCGACTCTGTTGATTAACAGACGCTGAGAGAGAGTATAAGTAACGGAGAGTAAAAAAGAAAGCTACTTAACATAAGCAGATCGATTGCACTTTGAATCGATAGGCAACAATCGTGCACACTTGCATATATGGCACTTCCTTCACACACATACAGTGAGCAAATCCATTTAATATAACTTCAGTTGTATCTGTGTGAAATAAATACGACACCATTTTGTAACCTCTTTTGTAGACTCATAGTTTAGGATAGTTACTACATTTATAAGCAATATCCAATGGTAACAAAATAATCATTCATGCTCTGGAATATGTGGACTAAATGATAAATATAAATATTAAGAGTTATGAGTAAAAAAACTCAATGCGAAAAAAGTCTTTTAGATAAAAGTACATTCAAATTTCTTTCAAAATCTGGATTGTTATCTATCTGTTCCTAGGAGTTATGCTTATTTGTCACTATTAAAGGGTAATGCCTACTGTGCCGACCATTGGAGGTGGTTTTATCCTCCTCATTTATATGAGTTACCGCCATTATATTTTTGTATTATTTTTACTCAGTGATCATACTCTCTCTAAATAAAAAATTTTTCAGAAATATTCGCTTAGGATATACAGCTTGTCAAAGAAACGTCTAAAAAACAATATCTAAATATTCAGTTTTCGATAACTATTTGTCGTTGTCGATAAATAATTGGAATTTGGCAAAAAAAAAAAAAAACATTGACGTGGTTAATATTGGCTAGTACCTCCAGCACATTTGTCAAAATCATCAAAATCGAACAGGTCGACCTAAAAAAAGGCCCGCTTAACTTAATGTTGCCAATCTTATTATATACTGTACTATATTTATAAGTAAAGGGTGTTTTTTTAACAGTTACTTTTGACAAATTTTAATTTCATTTTGTTCAGTAAGGACTAACAATTCATCATGGTAAGATTTACACCACACAACGTCTTCAAATCTTTCGGCTATAAACTGTAGGCCCCTGTTCTCTTCAAACAGTTATTAATAGATCAAATAGCGTCAAATAGTTAATAAATTAGGTTTTTCATCCTGCTGAAGTTTCTGTTCGCCTGATAGTTCGTTTTTGCAAGTGCTTAGTCAGTTAAGAAAATCCAAATTTTTGGCGCGTCAAATTGTTAATAAGTTAGGGTTTTCATCCTGCTGAAGTTTCTGTTCGCCTGGTAGTTCATTTTTGCAAGTGCTTAGTCAGTTAAGAAAATTCAAATTTTTGGCGCGTCAAATAGTTTATAAATTAGGTTTTTCATCCTGCTGAAGTTTCTGTTCGCCTGGTAGTTCATTTTTGCAAGTGCTTAGTCACTTAAAAAAATTCAAATTTTTGGCGCGTCAAAACTTCAAATGGCTATATCTCGGAAACTAGACGTCGTAGAGCAAAAATTAGAGAGGATCCGTGAAATTTAATTTCGTGATATGGCGGCCCGGCAAAATTTAGGCACGGCATTGCCGGGCGAGACCCGTTTACAAAAACTTTTTCAGTACATATTTTGTGGTTTTGAGTGAAAGTGGCCAATTTGAAAATGTAACATATTTCATACTTGATGTTGCTTCGCCAGCAACTTTAGAAACTTAGGTTTCGGTTAGTAGCTGGATCCTCTAATGCACTCAAAGAGAGGAAGTTTTTCATCCTGCTGAAGTTTCTGTTCGCCTGGTAGTTCATTTTTGCATGCTCCGCCCAGGGACAAAATAGTCAATCAGGGAAATTATTATTTGGTAATTTTAGCCAAAAATATTTTCAAATAGTTCGTTTTAATAAATTTGAATGCTGTTTGTATAAATTGCAGAAGCCAAAGTTCATGTTATGAGCTACTTAATTGTTTTTCTGCTGTGGAATAAGTCCTTTTATAAAATTTGTCACAAAAAAAAAAAAAACCAAAAGCTAGATTAAAACTTCGATTGAAATGTAATAGTGCAATAATAAAAGGTTAAAAAAAGTCCTTTCTTTTCTTAAAACTATAAAATAAAACGTTTACTTTTTCAACAAATAAATTGTTTTTGAAATATTTGTATATTAAATAAATAGAATAAAATGAAAGCGAGCAAAATGCTTTTTTGCCTAGGGTGTTTCACAAACGAACTTATTGTGTGGAAAACCAATTTATTAGGTTTTTTTGGCAAGGGAAATAAGAAAACTAGTAGTTTCTTAATAAAACACATGTAAAGGAACTACCAAAAGAAAAAGAAAAGAAAGAAAAAGCCTAAGTGATATTGATATTATTTTCTTTAATACGTATAACATTTTTACAAAAAACTCACTAGAAATGAACTCCCAATATTTCGCAATAAAGCGATTTTTTTTTCATTGAAACAAAATTTGTGTAGCGGTATCCATATTTTTCCTATACTGTATATCTACCTAAGTAACTAGATTCCGCAACTCTACTGAATTTTTTAATTATTTATTATAAACTTGAAGCTCCAGCGTAAAATTCATAAAATTGAAAACTTAATAGACCCCTTACAGTCGTCATAACATCTAAATTAGAACCAATATCTATTATTTCCTAACGTTTACTATGCGCATGCTATGCGGCACTAAGGGATATTGTCCTACTTAACGCTACCTTAGAGCAACCATATATTGATTACCTTACCCCATACCATCCAAAACTCATGTTTATAAGCCGTAACCCTTTAGCAAATCCGCGTTCTGTCAACAAGCGAACATACGTTCATAATTAAATTGCTTAACAAGTTAAGTGAGGCCCACCCAAGTGACCATGCTAACAATAGTTGACCAACTCTAACAGTCCACAATTTGTGGTTCAATCATGGTATTATATACCGAGTATATGAGTTTGTCATTAAGCTAACCACAAATGAAATTGGCTAACAAGAATCAGTTAAGGGTCTGGTTTCCAGAAGGGGTATTTATATCCGAGGCACACAGAATAAAAGGTTATATTGGGTATGTTAAAATGTATGTAACAGGAGCAGAAGGGTTAAACGAATCTATAAAACGTGCATATACCTGATAAGCAGGAATAGTCGAGTTGAGACAGATATGTCAGTTTATCTTTATGAACGCCGAGATTTCAAAAACCTTAAGAGCTATGTAGAAGGACAAAATAAAAAAAATATTCCTACAATATCGCAGAAGATGATGATTGGACAACACAAATTGGGGTTAGAAAGGCTGCTCTTTTGACCTAAGTCCTATCGAAGTTATGCATTATAGTAATATGCATTTCACTTACAAAAATATTAAAAAGGGTTAAAGAAAGGTAAAGTCGGTGCTATCGGAACAAAAGTAGGGTTCAGTGGTGTCTAACGACGGACCCTAAGTGCACTGCATTGTGTCGAAAAATTTGAGATACTTTAATCATACAGAAAAAAAAAACCCGCAATTAAAATCAGCCTTTCATTAAAAACGTGTTCTACTTTTTAATAAAAATATATCATTAGTATAAAACATTTACGGACCAGAAGAGGATTCCCCATTTCGTCCCGTCGATAACAGCCAAGCAGTGTCGCTTTTTTCCGTTTAACTTTTAAATTATACTGTATATTAATATTTTTATAAACTTTTCAATAGCTACATCTGAATAAATGATAGCTCTGACTGTGTTACCATGATGCTTTTTGGAAATAATAACCAATTTTTGTAAAAATTTCATCTTCATTGATGAGTTACTTATTTGGCTGAATGTTTGCACAAATATGCGAAATTTGCGCTTTTGAGGAGAGATTAATCCACAGCAGTTTCAACAATCTCCATTGCATTTTATAATTCCTACATTATAGTGCGGATTTAGGTCAGGCGGCAATTTATTCACCAAAAGAGGCCATTATCATGAAATTTTTTTGAAAGCATAATGCCATTGAATGTACTTTTGGACGCAATGAAAATTCAAGGCAAACTCAAAACTCTTTTTGTTAAAATTTTAAGCTCAGAAACGCTTTACAAAAGAACCTTTAGATTCACCAAGCTCAACAAGTTTACCAAAGTAAGGCTTATGAACAAAACGATGTCAACCTTTTGTCGATAAAATCCAAAACTCCCGCAATAGAAGTGCCTGCATAAAGCAAAGCCGTGAGCCGTGGGTGTGGGAGAGTTTCGGGTTTCTCTTCTACGTTGAAAATGGAGCTATGAGGAAAATATTAATATTTATTTATTTAAAGGGTACAACTGTGCTTAGTTGGCCTTAGATTATAAAAATAAATATTTTGAAAGAACAGAAGAATGGAATAATAGCTTTTTATAAACTAATTCGCGTGAAGAGGTAGATAGTGGTAATCTTTTTAACGATATTCACCGACTTACATTATGAAAACATTATATTAAGAGTACATCAAAAAGGATTGAAACCTGCGGAAGTGATGAGTATAACTCTCATCATAGCTTTCCAATGAAAACTGCTTGTTGTACTGCTTGTTGCAATTAAATCATATTATACAAAATAGACTGGACACATTTTACTGCCACTACATGTGAATATAACAATATTCAACGAAGTAGATCATAATAGATTAAAGCCTGTAGAAGTGATGATTATAAATCTCATTATGACCTTCCAATGAATACTGCTTGTTGTACTGCTTGTAGCAACAAAAATAGAATGAAAATAAATGTAAACTGCTTGTTAGACTGTAACCATTATTTTTCCTTAAAAACAAATTTGTGGTGGAAACAGAGTATACGGTATTCCACTGTCCACACTGCCCTGACTTACTCATATATCAAAGTCGATCTTGCTCGACTTTATCTACGCCATTTTTTTGTTATTTTTGTATGCGTATAATTCAAATACTGCCCGCTTAACTGATTACCTCGTACATACTGATTACTAGTGTTATTTCCATTAAATAGCAAATTATCTAGTAATTGGCTCATAAAAATAATTGCTTACCTTTTACTCGATAAAACAGAAATTGTTATTGCAATTAGTTGATTTTGTTGTGCTCTCGCTGTTCTTGTTCCTGTTGTTGCTGGTTTTTGTTTTGTTATTATTATTTTCTCTTAGTCCTTTTATTATTTTTTTTTTATGTTGTTGCTATTGTTGTTGTTATTTTAATGGCATTTAACTTTGATTAAATTGTATTTAACGTTGCCAATGTGAGCTGCCTTTATATATGCTTTTAAATCTGTCAACTGTTAATTTTTGCTGTAGGTTGAAAATATAAAAGTGAAATGTTTGGGCCAAAACGCATTCGAAATGAAACGAAGGAGCACACAAAAAAAAAGCACAAAAAAAGGATGCTTTGCTTGAATTCTTCCTGCTCATCAGTTGTTTCCGTTGTCAGTTCAAAACTTGGAAGCGCGTGTAGAGCTTGAAGCGTAAAAAGTGTAGCATACATTATGGCGCAGTGTGCGTAAAAATTATTGCTTTATCCCTTTTTTCAAGTGTGCGTGTGTCAGTATGTGTATACGTGTGTGCGTCTTTGTGTGCGTAAGCTGCGGCCACATTTATTTAGCATTGTGTGGGTACAGCTGTTTACATATGCGTCAGCCCATTTTTTATTTTTCCAGATACATTTTTTTTTATATTTTTTTCTTATGCTGTACAGTATATTACAAAAGTATACGCTGCCAACCATGTAGCCTAAGATACTTAAATTTTAAAAAGCTCTACTGCGTTTTGATTTGAATTTTATTTACAAATGACAATGGAAATAAGAGCTCAAAGTATTTAGTAATTATTAAATGGAAACAACAAAAATTATATTATATTTTTTCCCACAAAGATATTTGTTGGCGTAGTCTATAATTCTATCATATTTTTCTTGCAACTCAAATTAAGTCCGAAATAAATTTGTCGATTTGTCGTTAACATCTTTATGTATTTTCAAATATAAGCAGAAAATACTTTTTCATGCTAATTTTATCCCAACTGAAAGCTTAGTAAGATTTTCAAGAAATTTTTCGAGTTTTTAAGAGTTTTCCAATTGAAATAGAAAAAAAAATATAATAAAATTTTAGCCGCCGGTTTTTTCTAGAGATTTACAAGCATCTACACCCAGGAAAAATATACTGTCTTAATTAAAGTTACTATTTGCTAACACTGCATTATTTCACTCTAGAATTTATAAGAATTTTTGGTCCTCTATATTCCTTAAACTAAGAATGAAGTATGTACTATAAATGTCAGCATAAAGATTAAGACTGCTTTGACACCTGATATTCGGCTTATAAACGCAAGATTCCCTTTTTTTTCTCAATGTAAAAATATTACAATTTATGTCCAAGGATTATGAATAGAAAATAAATTTTATTTTTTACAATAGATACTATGCAAAAAAAAGTCGCGATCCGCTCGAGCAAAAGTTATAACTTGATCAAAAGAATTGAAAAAATTCTTAACTTTGATAAGACTAACCAAATGGTATTCACAACTGGTACTCAGCATGGTACATCCATCAAATATTGAATAAAGCTTCCGAAAAACAAACATCTTTCATTAGGAACTCTGATCCGCCGGATCATGGAGTGGCATTGGCCTGGTCTAAAGAATATTTATGCTTGGAAGAGCATGTCAGTATGTATCTCTTTTAACCTACTTCGGGCAGAGTTCGGACAAAAATCCCATAAAGAGTTTCTGACCCATTTTGAGAAAAATATTGTAAAAATTAACATTTACACAAAACGCATTAAGAGCACTGAACTATTATTGACAAGTATAGCCATGAACTGGTAAAATCTCTGCTCACACAAGATTATATGTCTACTTCGGATATAAATCGCATAGAGAGTTCGTGTCCCATATTCAACAAAAATCGGAAATCAGCACATTTACTGGAAAATTGTCCAAAAGCAGTAAGAATAGTGAAAAATTATTAAAAAGTATAGCCATTAACTGGTAAACTCGCTGCTCATACAAGAATCGGATACGGTTCGGACTTAAATCCCAAAGAGATTTCGTTATCTTATTTTGAAAAAAAAAACACATATTTGCTCGAAAATTGTACAAAAGTAGTAATAATATTGAAAAATTATGAATATTATTTAAATAAACCGCTAAGTTTACACAAGATTATATTTTATTATCGTTTTCTTTCATTAAGCATACGCAAGGAATACTTTTCCGATGCACTGTATGTATTTTGTTTTGACATGTTTCAAAGTTTTTGCTTAACACGCTGCGTTTAATGTTTGCTCTCGGCTTTTTGTCTGTCGCGTATGTGTAGAGGACCCAAACGTTTTTATTAGAAATGCAAATTGTTATGGTTTCATTTGCGTTTAATTTATGTATGCCCGTGTGCCCCCAGGGCCGTGCCCAGATGAAGTTTATGCCAATCTTGGCCAGCAAACAAATCTTTTTCCACGCAAATTTAGGCAAAGTCAAATTTAATATTTTTTGGATTTTGATTTTCGTAGCTTAGTTTAGCATATAAAATATATGCATACATTTCTATATATAATATATTTATATTTTGTGTTTAAATCGTTTAAGCTACTTGTGGCAAAAGTACGGCCTTCACTCACACATACACACACACACATCAACACAGATAGGCAAACAAACTGCGGCCATTTTTATGCGCCATATTTTTTCCATTTATTTATTTTTTTTGCTTTCCCAGCTCAACTGGCCTTGACTTGCCGCATGTGGCAAGTTGTACATAAGTGTGTTAGAGAGCTGCTCTTAGCTCAGAGAGCTGCAACTTGAAAAAGTACCCAACAATTTGCATAGAATCGCGTTGTAAAACTTGTTGGCAGCTTGAGCCGTGTTTGTGGGGCACCTTAAATTGGGCTTATAAATAATTGAAAGCATTATTAACGCGCCCGACAAAATTTGCATTTTATTTGGCTGCCAAATTTCATTATATATTTTTTTATTTTTTTGCATACATATTTAACACATTTGCATTTTCATTTGCTTAATTAAAAGACAGGCATTTTTCTGGGCGCTCTCTCGCTGCCACTTTCGGCTTTTTGCTCGCACATTTTTGCACTTTATTGCACATATTTGTTAAGTATTTTGGCTCTAGGCGCAGCAGGCTTAACTAATACACTCACAAACATAAGCACACATACGTTTAATAAGCACATTGTGTGTGTCTTCTTCTGCCATTGGTTTAGCTTAGCTTCTCTTTGGTGCCCATTTATTATTTACTCTTATTACTTATTATTTTTTTAATATGCGCTACACTTTTAACAACTTTTACTTTCACACGCGTCGCGAGAGTGTGTATGTTTGCGTGAGTGTGTGGTTGTTTGTGTGTGGCTGTGTACGTGTGTGTTCTTTTATCCTTACACAAGCGACGGCGCTGCTTTTAAGCGTTAGAACGTCCGAACATAACGACTGCACTGAATACACTGAAAGCATAGACACAAGCCGACTGTCATTGCCACCTGCCATTTTGACGACGAAGTCAAAGCCAAAGCGCTTTCAAATGCTGAGAGCGCCACAGCTAAAGCTCGTGCGCTTACTCTCACGCGTTCTCTCCTTTTTGGTCTGTGCACAGTGGTACAAAACTCGCTCGACATTGCTAGCCCTTCCATGCGCTCTTTGTATAATTTTCGAAAACTTCACAACAGTGCTCTTTGCTACCACTTCCAATGCGCGCCTAGGTCAACTTTGGTTCGCTCTCTTAGTTTTGTGGCATTTTTATGAAAGCCGCTAGCAATTTGTTGACATATTTACAATACCAATACACTCACACACACTCTCACGCACGCACGTGTTTATTGCCGTTTTTATAAAATTATTTAATGTTTGTTGGTATGTGTTAAGTGTCTACATCTTCACTTTACCACATTGCAACCAAATTCAAAGAGTGTTGAGAGATTTACTTCAGTTCAGCTTTGTAAAATGTTGTCCCTTCCCCTGCCACACTTGGTGGTGGGAGTGGTGGGAGTGTGGTGAGTTTTGATGTTTTGATGCCACTCGAAAATAACAGCATATATAATCTATTTTAGAAATTTTAAATTTTTTGAAAGGGTGCCTCTATACCCTCAGTACCTATAAGGCCTTTAGAGCTAAATTAACTTGCTTAAAATAACAACATTTGCCATCAATTACACTAGTTTACACGAAAAATGAACGTTCGTAAAAAAGTGTTTTTAAGGGTAATTTTGGGTCTAGAAACACGAAAATGACAACCTTTTTTTTCTTAAGCAACGTTTTCGAAATTTTTTCGAAAAACATGTTTTTGGGCTCTTTTATCAGTTATTCGTGAACATATAACTTCTAATGACCATGTATTAATTTTAGATTCTCACCACAAGAAACTGCAGCAAAAATCCACTTTATTTTCTTAAAATGGCAGCTTAAGCCACCTAGTTTGGTTTTTTTTTTTGAATACGCCTATAGTCTTTAAAATATCAATGCAAATTTTGTGGCAAATATTTATTTGGGTGCATGGCTGCGGGCTAATCGTTTTACGGGCACCGCTACGACTTATTCATATAGGGTGGGCCATCTGCTGGCTTGTTTGTTAATTGCATTTTGTTCGTATATCCTTTTTTTTATACTGAAGCATATCGGCTAAGAGTTAATAATAAAAACTTGGTAAAATGCCTTACAAACCTTAACGAAAAACATAAAAATTGTTGTTTTTTTTTCACAAAGTAGACCAACTTTTGAGTCACAATAATTAGGCTCGTTGCCATGAAAAAATGTCCACAATGGAAGCATATTATTATCGGTGTATGCCGCCAATTAATTGTATCGATCATACACTTTGTCCCGAGAAACAGCCCGACACCAAAACAGTACAATCTTCATGCTTCACTGTATATTTTGTAAGTCAGCCAGGAAATTGTTGGTCAGCGAATATTTCTTTTTGGAAGTTTTATCAAAAACATGTAACTTTGTTTCATCAAGTTGGTTAAAATATCATCATCATTCATCAAGTTGGTTAAAGCGCCATTTTCTTCTATCCAATCATCTGCGCAGGGTTTTGTGAACCAATGCATAGTTATTTCTCATCTTCAAAATAGGAATTTTAAGAATTGGAACTTTACGGGTAATCCAATTGGGAATCGTGATAATAAAAAACTTGAAATTTTGCTCGCATTTGGATGATCCTGGTTGATTTTTAGAACTGGTATCGTGTAGCAAATTTCGCGATAAGATTTTCGCACATTGATGACGTAATTAAACTTTCCTCACATTGCAAAAAATTTTTACGACTTGAGCAAGTATTATCTCCTTTATACTGCAGTGTAGTGCACTGTAGTGAATCTCAGGACCTATCTTATATTGTGCAATTATTATTTTTTCTGTTTTATTAAATCTTTTAAAAATCTTACTATTTGCAACTAAACTAAATAGTAAACAATATCTACTCACATCCAAAATAGATCGTATTATAAGTCTCAACCAAAGTATTGACACTTATATAACGCCGCACAAAAAAACACTGATAGATGACTTCCCCCCATGGGAATTCGACAAGTGCTTAATTATTACCACACTAAGTATTTACGATAAGTTAGAAACTCCTTCCCTAGTTTTTAAAAAGGAATTTCTTAAAATTAAATCTAAATACAATACCTTTAAATGCATTTATACTGACGGTTCCCAAAAAAACCACAAAACATCCTACGCTGTTACTTCAGAAAACCAGTTACTTAAACTGGGTCTCCTCCCAGAATTCTCTACAGTGTACTCATCAGAAATCATTGCAATATTTGAAGCTATACAACTACTTAAAACCCAACCTCGAAAATTTTTGATCTGTTCAGATTCACTTTCATCCTTACATTCAATCAAAAATATCGACAACACATCCTATTACCCCTCCATAATTAGAAACCTGCTTAAGAAATATCAACAAAAATTCAAAATAGTATGGATTCCAGGCCATATAGGCATAATGGGCAACGAGTTTGCTGATAAGTCAGCAAACATGGCTTGTAAATTCGCTCTCATAGTTTTAACCAATCTAAACCTATCACCCAAAAGTATATTAAACAACTTTTTATTTCCAAAGAATATAAAATTTTTTAAGAAACATCAAACTGGTATCAAACCAATAACACCTCAAAATCAAATATCACGCAAATATTAGCTCAACTCCCAAAAACGTCCTCACTAACCAGGCTAGACGAAATTAAATTAATACGTCTTCGACTAGGCCACACCAATTTCACTCACTCCCACTACATGAAACCCAACACACCCCCTCCAACATGTCCTTTCTGTAACACTAATCCACTAAATCTAAACCATATTTTAGAAGACTGCAATACTCACTTAAATAACACTAGTTTACAAAGTTATGGGTCATCGAGTGAACCATCGTAAAAAAGTGTTTTTGAGGGTAATTTGGGGTCGAGAAACACGAAAATGGCAACCTTGTTTTTTCTTAAGCACCGTTTTCGAGATATTTTCGAAAAACATTCTTTTGGGCACTTATTTCAGTTTTTAAGTTTTTAATTTGAAACTATCAAAAATAAAAATAAATAAATAAAATAAAAACTCTTTAAATTGAATCACTTGGAAGTTGTTTACCAATCGACCCTGCTCCAGAAAACAAAAAACCAAAACAAATAAATTTTGTTCGTTTTCGTGGTGAAAACCAAACATGTGGTTTCAAAGCTTAGCACGGCCGAATTAATTGCTTTACTGCGGAACTTCTCATTATTTTTATGTAGTTCTGCCTAGTTTCTAGATTGTGAAACGTGTTTTGAAAAATTTTGTCGACTCTTTTAAAATTTTTTTTTTACTAGAGTGCATCTTTGTCTTTCATTATAGGCACTCAATTTTCATTTAGTTTAAAGAAAAATAAGCTCACAAAACCAATCATATATGCTCAAATGTCTAACAACAACAAATAGGACTTGTATGAACTCTGCGCTACGCATAATTTAAAAGTCGATATTGATTATTTAAATTTCCACAAAAAAAACTTTAATTTGTTCCTGGAAAGAAATCGTGTCACCATATAAAGCACGACACGCGCCCATCTCTACTCCATACCCAAACCACTCTTGCGCTCTCCCTCATCCACTCTCTTGGCCTATTCGGCTGTTTAAGCACTTAGTGCACATTAAGTGCCTCGGAGCATGTTGAACTCTGCCTGCCGTTCGCCACTTTCACTTTGTCCATATACTTATCCTGTCTTCAGCCAGCTGTCTATTGAGTTAACTGACACTTACTCACTCGCACACACACACACACACACTCTCATGCGAATGAGTACACTCAGACACAGTCAAATCAAATGCAATGCATTAAGCACAGTGTGTTGACAGTCCATGAAAACAACTTCACTTGTTGTGCACCAGAACCACAAAAAGAGCGCCACATTTATTAACCACTAAATTACAACTCTTTCTTTCTATTTCGCTTAGTTACACTTGTACATAAGGCGTATCTTGGTCCAATCGCCTACCGATGGTTCTCTCACCTGACCCATATCCCGCTCGACCAGCTCGCCATTAATCCAAGCACGCATGGTAGGCTTTGAGGGATCCTTGGCAAAGGCATTCTTGGAGTAGTGCATAATGCTTTCATAGTCATAGGGCACATCATAGGTTGTAGTTTGCTGCTGTGCCATAAATTGTGACCAGTACTTGCGCGGTATATTATCGTACTCAATCTGCACATATGCATCCCTATCGGGACGACTTTGCTCATGATATAGACCCAAAACATGCAAGGTCTCATGTTGTATGACGCCGGGCTGCGCCAAACAGCGCTCACTGAGCAGCACATCATGCGCACCCAAACTGGCCAGCGTATAGCCCACGCGTGTGCCGCACATATTGGGTGACTTTTTATAATACACATAACGTCGTCCGCCTGGCGCAGAGCTGCCCGTCATTTCCTCAAATTCCAGGCAGGTCTGCTCTTTGAAAGCGGCTAATGCCAGTCGCACATTTCCAGCCTCTTCCTCGCTATAATCGCTGGATATGCGATAGTAGAGCTTTTGTCCCGGCCAGCGTTGTAAAGGCGACTTTATAGCATTGCGTGTCTTGGACTCGGCTTCTTCGTCATCTATATGGATTTCATGGCAGTAGTTCTCATAGGCATCAATGCCCTCCTGAGCCTTAGCAGCGTACAACAAACCCAACAGCAAAGGCAACCAAATGAACGGCTTCATACTGTGCAACTTACTTATGCTTGGGCCCCAGTTTGGGCGCCTTTTATAACAGCTTGCCCCAAGTCATTTAATTACATATCAGTTTTGGTATTTTTTTTAATCGCTTTGTATATTTTTGCATTGAAAATTGGTAAACTAAAGATTTGTTATATCTACACACACGCAGTGTGTATATAGACGAACAATGTAATTAAATAGCAACAAATACAGACAGACAAAAGCCTGCTCTCCATTCTAGTCGTTGTTGTTACTCAATGGAGCCAAATTCGACTTTATCCGCTTTTTGTTGCAACTTACAATTCTAGATAGTAGTTAGGTGTATAGTTAATATAATTTGCATAACTTAACATAGATACAATATATATATTTATAGAAGTGTGTGTGTGTATAGCGAGTAGGTTTCTGTGAGTGTTGGTGTGTTTTCTTGTATATTTAGTATGTCATTGCTTTTTGGGGTGTGCTTTTTACTATGACAAGGCAAGTTAATCGAAAAATCGAAATTTTTTGATAAAAATTTTAAATTAAAATTACAACTCTGTATTTTTTGAAGAACGTTGGCAAATTAATTCAAAAATCAAAGAAAGTCTTATAGTTTGATATTGATCATAAAAGTATTCCAACTTGCAACTCTTTTAAGACAAGTATTCCAAATTATTACTGAAAGGAATTATCTTTCTTCATACGTTAAAATACAAAAAAAAACCCAGTTTGTACTGAGGCGATTTGTAGGTAATTCTCAGGAATTCTCAGCTTCTACTTCTTCAAAATATTTTCATAATTTTTTCGGTCTGGTCTCTTTTTTATTATAATATATATTTGCTTCAAATATTTTGTAACTTTGAGAAACCCTGTCCCTTCACTACAAAAAAAATTTCCACGACTGGGAATTGAACCTTGGTATGTAGACTTTGTTGTCTTGCCATTTTTTCTGATATTTATGGCCCAATTATAATAAATTTTGGTGGTAATTGAAATTAAATTTACATTCGAAGCTAAAAACTTTATGGCTATGTATAGAAGCAGTTCAAATATCCAGGTGTTCATATAGACTGACGGACATTTTACGTTCTCAGGCCAAGCTTTTACGTCCTTGTTTAGTTTTTTCTTAGGTTGTCTCTAGTTTTTTTAAGTAAAACATTTTACCCAAACTATAAGTTAAAAAAATCTTAATGTATCACTTATTTTATAATATGATATCTAGTTCCTTACTATGGTTTAAGTGTGACCAAAGATATGGAAATTCGTTATATCTTTGTAGCTTTGGTAGAGGGTATAAAAATACGCTAAAAATATAACTAAAAAGAACAAAAAAATAGTTTGGTCTGAGAACGAAATATGTTTTTGCAGATTTTGATAAGTTTATCAAGCACTGCCATCTACAATACCAAATTAAACTAAATTTAAGCTACATAAATATTTAATATTGAGCTACTGGTTTCAAAAACAGTTCTGTGTACACAAATAAAAACGGATTTACAAATTTAAGGAAATCTGTTATGGAAGACTAGGATAATACTATGAGTAAAATATCTACTAACTATTTTTTCGTTTGTTGACTTTGTAAATGAAATATACATGAAAATACTAATGAGCTCAAAAATATAAAAAAAAATAATGAATCCTAAAAATTTAAGAACTCGTTTTTTTTCTGTTGCCCTTGTCATAATATTTTAATTTGTTTAATAAATTCAAAAATATTAAAAATTGGCAAAAACTGCTTATTCGTTTGCTTATGATAATATTACTCATAAATAAATACTAAGTTTTAGTTTGAAACAGTCAAACAAAAATAAATTCGAATTTTTAAAAACGTTTTGCTTTTCTAAAATTTGATTGCTTTCAATATAGCAAGGAATTGCTTAAAATTTTCCTTTCAATATATTTCTAAGCCATAAAAAAGTCATAAATTTGCTATTTTAAAATATTTTACATACCTATAAGTTCTTTGAATAATTAAATTATTTAATTATTTTTATAATGTTCAAAATTTGAATAGTTTATGGAATTGCTTCAATGCAAATATTTGAAAATAATTACTCATACGTTATTGTTGACCTCGTAGCGCCATAATTTTTAAATTTGTTAAGCATAGAAAGTTTTAATGGCTCATGACATGTGCGAATTATTATTTTAGAGCAAAAATTTGCATAGGCATACTTTCCTGTTTATTTCATACAAAAAAGCTATTAAAATTGTGTTCTGACTAAACTAGGGAGCTCCGCCGCCTGCTTGCTTCCTTTGCTTCAAGAATCTTAAAAGATTGAGGCGTGCGCAAATTCTTCCGCTCAATTTTTAGCGTGCTCCTCTTTCATTTGTTTTCTCTTCTCTCCTATTTTAAACGCTTCTTTGACAGATTTTTTTTACTTTACTTATGATTTTTGTTTCTCTTCAAACAATTCTGAGTTTTTGCATGCTGTAATTTAATTTTTGACATAGAAATTATGTTCATGACACAAAACTTGTCTATATTATTAGATGTTTTACATCATAAACATTTTACAAGTACGCTTAAAATAATTTTGAGTTGCATTTCTATAAGCTATTTCGATTTTTCGATTCGCACAAAAAATAAATAAAATATTGACACACCCTAATGCAAATACAAAAAACAAAAACCAAAAACACTTAACATGTAGATGCCAAATGTGTGGCCCGATAAGCATGTTAACATACTTAATATATTCTGTTTATGTTAGTTTCATATTATCATGCTTTCGATTTCTTTTTACATATGTTTAGTTTATACTTTATGTGTGTATATAGTCTGTGGTTTATATATAAGAGTAGTACTTTTAGTAGGTTTAAGTTCTATTAGTAAGCTTGTTGCCAAAGCTACAGTGGCTCACAGCTTTTTTAATGCAGTGCGTATATTTGTAAATTTCAAAACTCTATAAATTCTGCAGCAATAGGAATTTGCAAAAAAATTATGTAATTTAAAAGTTGATAGACTCAATTAAGATTTAAAGGCTAGTTTAGTTTAACAGTGTTTATTTAAAAATAATTGTTTAACATCTTAGAAATACAAAAACAAAAGCACTCACTATATTTTTCGTAGCTTATTTAATCTTTTTAATTTTGTATACCCATACTTTGGTTACAACATTGTAAAAATTGTTGTAAGCAAATCCTAGAAAGAAAGAAGAACCCACAATCTTTCTACTTAAATAATTAGGATGAGAAAAGATATCAATCTCACTTGTAAAGATCAAAAGAGCTGGGAGCATTTTTTTACAAAATAGTAGTTTTCAACAAATGCATGAAAATCAGATGAACTCTTTAACTCTAACTCTTTACGGAAGTTCCTAATAATAATTTCGTTCCGAAAGTTGATATTTCACTTTTACTAAAAAACAATCACCACAACTTAATTGGATTTCAAGCTATAATTCCAACAAGAGTGTCTTGCATTGTAGAATTACGTGACTCTTTTTGCTTTTATACTTCTCAGATTAATAACAATTATTTTTGTATACAAACTAAGTTACTATAGTAAACTTAATTTATGGTTCTTTTAAATTACATTAAAATTGAATTTTCAAATTCCATATGCTACAAAAATTATGAAGGTAGCTGCTTTTGTATGTGCTGCTTTTGAGTTAGTTTGTTGTTGATTAGTCCTGCTAAGTGTTTCGAAGTGCACACAAGTCAAGTTATATTTAACCAATAATGAATGATAGAACCTGGTATACCATTAATTTAAGTTTCAATAAATTTTCTGCCAAATTTTGACGTTTTTATTGCTTTAGTTAGTTAATAGTAGTACTTATTATTTGGGGCAAAAGGGGACGGCAGGGAAAGTATTTGTTTGGTTGTTTGTGTAAACACTAAATACGCATAACAATTGTCAGCTGCAAAAACATAAGCAGTTCATGCACCCACATGATGTATACATATTATATTCGTACATTTTATATTACAAAACAAAATAAAAATTAAACAGAAAAGTTAGCTAAGAACACAATAAAAATAATTTTGCAAGCAAAATTCTAAACAGCAGACAGGTTATTCGTGTTTTTGTTGTAATATTCGTCGTTGTCTTTGTTTTATTTGTTTGTATTTTTTTTTTTATCAGCTCGAGACAACAATGTCGCCCTTGTTGGCGTCCAGGTGGCGGAAATACCAAGCCACTTAGAGGCAGCCACTGCACTTCGCTTGCAAACATCACAAATCAGTTTCTAGTCATTAGTAACTCGCTACATCACTCTTGCTCCTATATATTCCTTTTCGCTCTCTTGATCTCTCTCCTTCGCTATGTATATGTATGTATATAGTAGTAGGTAGTTAGGTGTATATATGTATATATAATATATTTAGATGCCAAGTCTGTCTAGGACTTGGCATGGATGGCGGGTGTAAGCGCAGTAACAGCAGCTGCGTCTAATGCAGCTCAATGAATTTATAGAGCGCCGCAGGCACAGCTTCCTTATAATTGATGCTATGATTCTTAATGGTACGCGCAGCCAGACATGCCAGCGTTGTATACTTCATAGGATCTATGATCTTGTGTAGCTGTGTGGGTGCTAGCAAGCTTTCAAAGGTCTCTCCAGCGGCATTCTTGCTATCCTGCAAAAAACCAAACAAAAAAAAACGTTTAACTAAAATGTGCAACTTGAGACTATGGCAGTGGTACTTACCAAGTGCGCGCCACCCTCGAGCAGCGTATGCGCCAAAGGCTCCACATATGGCTGCAGGGAAGCAGCCAAATGCAAAGGCGTATTGCCCGCATCATCCACAGCACTTGGATCGGCGCCTACCTCCAGCAAAGCCTTGGCCAGCGCAGCCGATGGGAACTGACACGATGGATAACGACCCACTAAAGTGCCTTCCCTATAACAGGCATAATGTAGCGCTGAGCGACCGGAACGCACATGCACCTTAAGGCGATTCAGACGATAGAGTGCGTTCATCACCTGTCGCCGCTTTTCCGGACCAAATGTTTCCGAGTCTAGCAGCGAGGAGAGCAGGCAACCAATGTGCAGCGCACTGACCAATGTACGAGCCAAGGCATTGGGATCATGATTGCAATCATGTTGATGCGCGGCCGTTAATAGTGTTGTGGATGACTGGGGCTGTTTGGTGGCTGGCTGTTCCTGTTGTTGTTCCTGCTGTTGTTGCTGTTCAAGTGTATAGGCTTGACCTGCAAGGAGTTATAAATAAATTAGAGCTTGTTTGTGCGCAGTTTTAGTAAAGAGTGGCAAAACAATGGGTTTATTGATGGAGCCAGAGAACGGATTAGCGTATGTAGGAGTTTCAATAAGACAAGTTTACAAATCTTTACTATTTTTGGTATACACATATTCATATTCATATATATATATATTCATTTTCGTGGTAAGCCCGATAATGTAGTCGAAAAACTTTTCAATGAAGCAGATATTGGAGTAGTATTTAAAAAATTACCAGTATAGGTAAAATTTATTTAGTTTTTTAGTTTAGAGAAGAGAGACCGTAGTATAGCCAATAACGACATGGGACTTAGAATGGTTAAAATTTATTAAAAATCATATACACAGATAACATAATAACTTTTGGAATTGCAATAACCTTCCGGTAAATTAAAAGCTCCAATATTGGGTAGTTGTTTTTGTAAAAGGAAGCGTTGCTGGATCGTGCTTATAAACCGTTATATTTGCACTTGAAACTTAAATTTTCGACTGTCCTATAGTTATGAATGGTACTGTATATAAATATTCTGATTTTAATAAGCCCCCAGGTATATCTTTCACATTTAAATTTTGATTCACCAAACTTGAAAATTTACCGTTTCATGACAATATCTGGCTAAGTCACTCGGAAAAAAACTTCCTCAAATTAACCCACACTAACTACCCGGTTCAAAATTTGGCACAATTTTATTATGAAGGTCCGGTGAAAATTTTAGAGATATGGGTTAATTTCTATTAATCTTATTTGCCATTTATTCCGAAGTAAAGCAAAATTTAATTTTAATTTTATGAATAAGGTAGCTAGAGCCACCAAGTTTTTTAAGCAGACTTATGTATGCCTAATTAACAAAACGTAACTTTTTATTAAGCAAAAGACCTCACCATCGTTAACCATTTTGTTTGAACACTCTTTAAGACCCATCAATGCACAACTTGACGCAAATAATTTATTTTTGGCAAGTATCCAACTGACTTGACTTATATTTTTCCAGATAACACAATATTTTCGCTAATTCGGTTATTTTTTTGGCACTTACTCAGAATTCACTTGAGTATATGTATCACTTAATCATGCTTCTTTTTACGTCTTCTTAAGTCAGTAGGAGAAAAGGAGATTTTTAAAATTTAAACGAAATTGGGTCACACAAAAGTGTTCTTTGTTCTTCATATCCACTGACTTTATAGTGAAATGTGAAGTTCATATGTAAAAAAACAACTTCTTTTACAATAAAAATTTAGCAACTAAATACTTAAAATATAAGCTTCTACAGTTGTATTCAATACAAAAGGTTGCGCCAAATAATGCTGTTTGGTTTCCTCTCGAAAAATTAAGCTACACCTGAACCTAAGGTAATTTGGCAAAACTTCTCAACTATGCTAAAATAACCTTTTTGGAGATTACCATCTAATACAAATAGAAAAAGTCCCTACAGCTCCAACGTTTTCTAGTTTTTCAGCTCTACAACCTTCAACGCTTGCTTACCACGCTCCACCTCCAGCACGGCCTTGTGAAAGATGGTCAGCATGCCGTCCGCCTCAATGGGTGGAACAACGCGACCGCGGGGCAACAGGCGACCTGCCTCTACCAACATAAAACTAAAGAGTTCGGCAAATGAAAGTAACGAAGACTGCGTCATAGGACTAAGTGGATGCAAGATTTTTTGCTGCATTGTCAAAGCATAAGACCAGAGCTCAATGCACCGATCAAAGCGTCCAGCGTCAGCATAATGTGCACCCCTGCAAATTAAACAGATAGTTTAGTTAAAGTTTACTTTGGAATATATAAGTTTGGCCTACCTAAATCTAATGTAATAACTGGTATCCGGATGCGTCGGTCCCAAAATACGTTGTCTTATGACCAGCGCTTGCATACGCATCTCATCCGGATCAAGCATCAATTCTTCCAGCTCCTCTGTGCTGGTCACCTCACTAACATGCTCATAGGCAGGCACTGGTTCTTGCACCTTCTTAACTAGCGGCGGCTCAAGCGCGCGTTCTTCCAAGGCACGACGCCATAAGGTAAGCGCCACAGCCATATCACGTTTCTTATCTACATATGTGGCACCCAGTAGCTCCAGCGCATCAATGCGCGCCTCACGGCTAACACAGGGTAAGGTAATCAAGTGTTCCACTATGGGCATATGGCCCGTAACGCTGGCCGCCAGCAGCGGTGTCATGCCATAAAAGTCCACATCCATTGTGGCACCATGTTTCAGAAGTAGCTGCAGTATTTGCAAAGAGCCCGACTCGGCGCAGTCATGCAGCGCTGTGTTGCCCTTGATGCTGCAGCGATTAACGTCTGCCTTCAGCGAGAGCAAATACTGAGCAATCCTAAAGTGTCCTTTGTAGCAGGCAATCATCAGGCAGGTGTGACCATGTCGATTAGCCACCTCAAAATCTGCAAGTTTACAAAGAAAATATTAGTTTGTGTTGGCATACCTTTAACTTAAACTGTACTTACCTGCACCATGATGCACCAGATACTTGACTATTTCAAAGTGTCCATCGAAGCAGGCAGCACGCAAAGGCGTTGAATTTGTTCGCGTTGTACTGTTCACATTGGCGCCCCGTCGCACCAACATCTTTACTATGCCCAGATGTCCAGCGGCGGCTGCACACCACAACGGTGGCGCATCCTCAATTGGCTCCCCGTCAAAGCTAACCGAACCCACCTGTTCCACATTGGCGCGACACTTTGTCAATAAATATTCTACAATGTCGTAGTGTCCGTTCCGGCATGCGATTACCAGTGGTGTGGCTCCATTTACTTTGGCCGATACGAGTGAGCTTATTTCTGTAGCGTTTTTGTTGTACAATGTGGCCTGAAATAAGATTAGAGGCAAAGAGAGTTTAAACTGCAGCTCTTTATAGTGAACAAGATTAGAGTTAAGGGAAACCCAGTGTCTGGGGTTAATTCTAAAACAGATGTTCATCATCTACTGAGACTATAATTTTTTTCAACTATTATAAATTAGTTAAGAATACGAATTTTTGATTTCGACGCAAGCTTAAGTTCTTTGATTTAAATCAAACTTTTTTCAATCAAGAAAATTGTTCAAATCGAATTTTTTTTTAGATCTGTACCAATTGATTTTGCGAAAAAAAAAAAATCGAAACTCCTAAATTTGTCCCTTAAAAGTGGAATATTAAAAAATTGATACGATACATTTTTACAAGATATTACAAAAACGAATTAAGTTAAACTTGTTAGACCCAGCTTCTTGCTCCAGAGTTTCAAATTTAGATGACATCAATTACTTGGTCTAGATTCTTCTAAAGTAGACCCAGACCTACATAAGCGGTTAAAGATACGAAACGAAAAATGTAGTAAGCGATTAATTTCGGGGGATCTTGATGTGGATCAATTAAACAATTAAAAAAAAAATTATTATTAATCCAATTTAACTTAAATTTCAAAAAATTTTCAAAATTTTTTAAAGTCGAAATATCGTTCTATTGCTGCATTAAATTCTTGGTTTTTAAATAAAGTGTGAAAACCAATTTTTTATATGCATCATCTTAGAGAATTCCCATGATTTGAAATTTCCAATATAAAATCTAGTTTACATTCATTGGCTGGTCTCTTCTTCTTCTTAGCTTTACAGTCTTTGACACACCATAGCTTCCGCAACAATATATCTCCATTTGCCCCTCCCTACAACGACATCTCTCGAGTGTCAGACTCCTATTTTTCTGAGATCGGCTTCTACATCATCCAGCCAACGTTTCTTTGGACGTCCTCTTCTTCTTTCTCCAATCGGTTGCAATACAAAGGCCGTTCGAGCTATTCTTTTCGTGGACATTCTGATAACTGTTTCATGTCCTGCTAGCGACTCCAGTTCATGCTTGTATCTTATCCGGTAGGTGCCATCCGGTAGTTTGACAGGGCCATATATTTTTCTCCATATTTTTCTCTCGAAGCACAACAATTGAGCTACATCTGCGTTCTTCAAGACCCAGAGTTCGCAGGCATATGTGAGTACTGGTCTTATTAGTGTTTTGTACATTCTGAATTTTTGGCTGCGTGAGAGAATCTTTGATCGGAATAGCTTTCGATTTGCGTAGTATGATTTGTTCGCGGCCTGTCATCATCATCATCATTCTTTCCTTAATTGCTACTGTCGAATCTTTAATAGCAGATAGCATTATACCCAGGTATTTGAAATCTTCTACGCTCTCAAAAACGTAGTCGCCAATAGCTAGATTGCTAGAGTCAGTATTAGAGCTGGATCGAATAAGCTGATCTTCTAAAATATTCCCAGTATTTTAAAATGTAAAGACCCGGATGCTTAACACCCTGCCATTTTATATCTTGCTGGTAAACAAAATTATCTAGCAAAATCTAAGAGTATTCTCCAGGTATGATTTTTAGTGAAATAGTACATTTAGCATTTTTAGAACTTAAAACTTTACAAGACTCAACTGAAAATGAAATTCTTAAAATCTTTACAAAAAAGAAGTACTAGATGTAGAAGACTTAAAAGCATAGCACCTCAACTAAAACCGCATCAACTTGGACCAAATCGCTAAATTGATCACATATTTTTCTCAGTATTTTGAAAATAGCTTTAAGTAGATATTTTGTTGCATTCAAATATGTGTTATTAAGTAAAATTTATCTGCAGATTTCCTATACATTTTTTTCCTACAAGCTACTGTCATTAAAGTAAAATACCATAATGGTTTCTTTAATTTGGTAAAAAATCATTATTTAACAATAAAAAAGAAGCAGCTATTAATTTATCACTTGGTAAAAAAATGTATTATTTAATTCCTGCAGCCATCATCTTAGGCAAGATTTCGTAAACATAATTTTAAAGTATTTTTTATTTTAATAACCAAAAGGTATTTCCAATTTTTTAAAACCTCTTCTAGGTATAAATAGTTTCACATTTGTTTTCCAAATACATGCTATTGTAATTATTGTTTTTTTTTTGGGCTTTATTGCGCCATAAATTTATTACAAATTGAAATACAGTGTTCCAAAAGTCTGGCTATAAAATTTAGGACTTTTTTATTTTAAAAAATAAAAACATCTGTTAAATGTCGTAAAAATCACAAATCACCTGTTTGAGATATTTTAAGCTGTTTAAAGTGTTGCCAACTTTAATGCTTATCCATTTATTTTGTCATTTATGCTAATAAAAAAAAATAATAACTTAATTATTGTTTTTCAGCATGATGCAACAAATACGTTTAAAAAAACATTTATTTTAAAAATTATTTCAACTACAAAAATTACAAAAAATAACAAAAGAACAGATAAACCAGATTATTTTAAGTGTTAATAAAGAGACAGCTGAGCAGCGTAGAGATAATGATCATTAAGAACAGCTGAGCCACAGCGTCTACGTGTGTGTGATATATGTATCTGCGTATAATTGTATCTGTGTGTCTGTTGACGATCATGCTAATACATAGTATTTAATAGTATTTTTTGCGCATGCCAATTTGAAATTGAAATTCATTTATGTCGAACGTGTTGTTGCGTATGCTAATTGCATATTTTTTTTATGTATACATATATTTATATAAGCATATACATAAATATGCTTATATTAAAAAATATTGTTCGGAACAACGTAGATGCTGACGTTGAATGTGTTTAGAACACGTGTCTGAGATAGGTTTGGCGTATAAATTAAAACGGAATTTAATCATATAAAAATATAGCAACAAAGTGTAAAATTATAAAAACAGGTCTTAGGATCTTACACACGTTCCTTTTTTTAAATTCACATGGATTTAGTCAATTTGATTCTCTTAACTTCACGAGTTGGAAACTTATTAACAATCAAAGTATTAGTTCTGACTGCAGCATTGCCAACCCACATAGCCTGATTGACAACTTACGCGTGAGGCGTTACCAACCTTGCTTCAACTTTTTGATAGATTTCAAAACCACTTAGAATTCGGACTAGGCATAAAAAAACGAAATTCGGAACATCGACGAATTTGCATTTAAAACTTTAGCTGATGAAATCAAAATTTTTAAATTCATTATTCTTTCAGTAACTAATCATTAATGAAATAATTTAATTTAAGCAGCATGCTGACAAACTAGAAACTAAACATTAATATATATTTTTTGCTTGAATCGCAAAAATATTCATTCATGTCGGCAGTTTTGTTGAATCATCCAAACAGGCTTTTGAAGTTGAACTCAAAACTCATCTAAATTAATATCAAGCTAGTACAAGTTACTTTCAAGATTTGCATCTTAATATTAATTGATGTATAAACTAAAAACTGCTGCTATAAATTAAATATAAGTATTTATATTTGATTAGTGAAATAAAACCTTTTAATCGTATTCTGTTTCCTACTTTTTGAAATAAAATATATTCAAAAACGTGAAACTACGACTATCCCTAAGTATCACATGATCAATAAATATGCGCTAATACTAGTTTAAAGTCACTAGCAGGCTTTGAAAGATTAAGTCAAAATTGATTAACATAAATTTCAAGTTCGAAGTTACTTTCATTATTGTGATCTTTATAATAATATATTTTGAAACGTGAATATAAATAAAATAAATGAAAGTAGCATGTCCAACGGAGTTTAATATATAAATCAAGTATAAAACTTTGGGCATTAACTTTTAGGCTTTTAAAAGTTTAGCCATATCAAGGTTTTTCGTTGATTTCGCACATTTCCTGAATAATTTTATTTGTCGATTTGAAGACTACTAGCAAGATTTAATCAGAACGCGATCAGGAACAGCTACGAAATATATTGAAACCTCTAAAGTTCCAGCGAGATTTTAAGATAATTTTTACGTGGGGCTTATTAAGTACATTTAAGATGTTAAGCAAAGTATAACTCTCTTCATGAAATCACCAAAGTTCTTGAATTCTTCACTGAGTAAATCGCAGTTTGAAATGCTTTTAATGCTAAGGCCGCGCGTACACAGAGCGCTGATACGCGCTTACATGTTATGAAATTATCGGCGCAAAAAAGTCGCGCGGCCTTACAAGCCCGATGATATGTGGATATTATGAACTAAGTTTCTAGTTCAATTTAAATCTTTTTTTTTTTTTTGTTTTTCAAACTTTTCCAACAGACCAATGAACATGACTAATCAGACCTGTCTCCGTTCTCCCCTTCGGAAGGTTTTTCCTAAAATAGATATTTTTGGATATTTAATTTGCTTAACGTTAAGCTCGTTAATTGCAATTCAGATCTGTTCTTTTTGCAAGTTATGCTTTACAATCCTCAACGTTTTAAGGATACATCAATGGTTCTCAATAATTATAGCTCGATCTATCTATTTTAGAAAAATATTTTAATTGTGATTTAAGATTTCAGCTGGTGTATGATATGGGCTGGAATATTTGGCAGTATTAAAAATCAATACAATATTTTTTTTTTTCAAGCTAAACAAATAAAATTCTATTCAAAAGTAGTATTTTAGACTCAGTAAATATAAAGTCAACTTGGTGAATAAATTATTTCAGTAAAGCAACCTTCAAAGTTGATTGTTATTTTTAAACACTGGTACTTTGGTTATTACAAACACTGTCAAGTTAAAAGAAGTACAAAACTAGACAATATGTAATTAAACATTAATCTGCTGTCATCTTTTAATTAACGCACATATCGAATGCTTAAAGATTGAATTAAATCAATATTTTAATTTTCGAGTGGTCCAATACAGCACGAAAGTAAACATTAGTTTTGAAAGTGCGACAACTTGATTTTCTACCATCTTTTTTTTTTGTTAATTAAGATTTCGACATTTATTACATATTAGAATCTAATAATTCTATCTAAATCTAATAATTAGATTGAAGACAACGACAAAGTTTTTCAAGAGCACTACAAAAATTTTGAAAAAATCGTTAAATTGATCCAAGGTTTTGTTAAAAAGTGTCTTCAGCGTTAAAACTCATTTCACATTGAAATTTTAAAAATGAAAAATTAAAATATGTAATAATAAAAATTTACTGGCTTTATTTAATTTATTTATTTATTTATTTATTTAATATAGATTAAGCGAATTTATAAAACTAGCTTAACTAATTTATTATTAGGCATTATATTGTTAATGTCTTAAAAAATTTTTAAATTTAAATTTTTTTTATTTTAATTTTTTTGTAGACTAAACCATTGAATTAATTAGACAATCCATAAACCATAATTTTTTAAATTTCCCGAAAAATTGTCTTAAAAAAAAAATGTATTCTTGGGCAAACTTATTACGTTAAAAATATACAACTTATTTAAGTTGTGTCAACTTAATTCTCTTTATTAAATATAATAAATATTTTTAGTCCCATTAAATATCATAAAACCAAATAAGACCAACTTTGTTGAGTTTTGGCTGGCTGGCCTAAGGAAAAAATTATTTCATAACAGCTCTTAATAAAGTACTAAAAAGTAAATCTCTTAAGTTTACTCTCTTCCAGTACACGGAATCTAACAATTTGTAATTTCTGTGTGAAATCATACCACATTGATAGGAGCATTGACAAACTGATAGTCAGCTGTCTCTATCTGTAAGCCAGTAACCTTGTGAACTACTTTTCCCGAATTAAATGTGTACAAATATCACAAAATATATTATATATATGTAAAGTACAAAAATAGCAACCTTTCAGTAATTACTTTAAGTTTGCGTCAATCGTTTGCATTGATAAGAACACATTTCAAAGCAACTCAAATGCTAAAAAAAAACAAAACTTTTTGACGAGTCAAACTCATTTGAGGCCATCCATCATATAAGTAGCTTGTCACAAGTGTCCACTTGACCAAACTTCGCCGCTCACCCAAAAAAATACACCTTTAGCTGACATACTATTAGCAGCCCAGAGACATGTGTATAACCAGAAAAACAAATTCAAATTCTAATACAAACAGAAAAAAAATCAAGTGAGAAGAACATACCGACTATTGTATACACTGTACTATACTATATTGCTTATCCGAGCTGAGAACGTTATGAACAGAGAATAATTGTTTAGGGAATAATTGTTAAAAAAAACCGATTTTGGTGACTGTAGCTTTTTCACAAGCATATTTGCAGATAGGTTATTTTTAATGGTACTTTTTCGGAAAAAGGTTCTAAATTTTGATATTTATGGCTATAACTTGGGAAGTTTTTAAAATTTTTAAAAAAAATTTGCAGCCATGGATGGTTAGTTAAAAAGAAGGCATTGTGTCGAATTTAATATTTAAAGTTGAAAATTGGAAAGTGAGGCTCGAAATTGTACTGGGAAAAAAGGAAGTACGAATAAGTTCATAACACACCATGCAAAGTACTAAAAAAAACAATGCAAGAAGTTCGTGTAAGAAGAGAACCAAAACTTTTTGAAGGTCAAGGGAAGGTGCCCCTCAAATACATTTCTAGCTACACAGGCTGGATTGGAGAGTCACTAACAAGATTCATAATACATCATTTTCGCGAATTATGGAATACGAAGAGATAGACGGATATGTCTAAATAGGTATTATGGCTTTCAGCTCTTACTGGCTTTTTTTTTAAAGATTTTTGTTGACCAATCTCAATATGCCCCTGCACACAAAGTATAGTGTATGCAAAATCTGGCGTTAGGGGAATACTCAAGTCACACAAAACCAAAGACCTTGTGAATGCCGTGCGGCTTTTTGTTTTTTCTCTTCCTCTTCTACTTCTTTTTGTTGTTGGGTTTTTGCTTTTCTTTTGTGCCGCCTTGTTTGCGTTGGTCTTTGGGGACAGTATAGAGCACTTCCTGCATTTCTCTACGAGTTCTTCGAACTAAGAGCCGATGAGTGTGGAGAGCAGCGTACTATAGAGAGCAATGTTTGGTATGTGGCCATTAATCGGCATTGTTCTGCGTCACGTCTAGCCCCTCTAGAGCCGCAATATAAAAACCCCCTAACGTACAGATGGGGCGCGTGACAGTCACTTTGGCAGCATTTAAAAATTTATTTTGCAAAAATTGCTTCAAGATTTTGGCAAAAATAAAAACAAAGCTACAATAAGCTGAAATTTTCTCGAATACAGTAACTACGCATTATCCGCGGCTATGGGTATAGTATTTATGTAGATATGAGGTTTATACACGTTTATAGACGCCTAATTGTTTACAACCGATCATTGCCTCTCTGGGCTACTGACCTTTTTGCTTTCGTTGGCCTGGATATATTAAGATAAAACCTGAAAATTGCTAGTCATGCTCATTGTCTACTCTATTTGCTTTTCCGCATTTTATCAGCCGGTTCGGTTCGGTACAGTCAGTCGGTCAGCATTCGAAGAACAACATGAGCCGATTTGTGACTTGGAGCCCGTACTGTCTGTCATCTCTCACGCTGTATGGCTCCGTCAAACAAAGCGCGCTTGAAAAGTCAATTGAGCACAGCTGTATAATTGTATGATTCATATGATTCAGACGAGGGCAGAATTGGGCGTGTGCGCCCTGAGCTGTGTCTTGACCTTAGGCAAAGCTAAGCTCAGTTCATGGATAGCTATTAAGGCAAATGTTAAGTATACAATTAAGTATGGGTTGGTGGGGCGGCCGGCATACATAAAACTTAATATATGTGTAGGTGAGAGATAGTAGAAAAAGAATGAGTTCAATTTGTCTATACGAGTATGTCTGTATAACAGATATGACCCCGTATGGAGTCATTGGCCGGGCTAAATAAAATAAAAATCCGATTAAAAAAAAAAGTAAATTATTATGGGAAGCTCACAGGTGTTCCTAAATGTTATGTCAGAGCTTTAATATATATTTATTATTTGCTATCGACAGAAGTTCTAATACTAGTTATAGCAGCTAGGAGAGTAAAGAGCATGCAGATTCTGTAGGAAGTCTAAAAAATTATTATAAATTCTATGCATGACAAATAATGTCTAACAACTTCATCAAACGAGTTACTGTCGGAACTTTCCGACTAGTAACTAACTTTCCTAAATTCGTAGAATTTTGCCTATTTTGAGTATCGATTTTGCTGACTGACTGTAGTTTCTTCACAATCTTATTTACCGATAGGTTTTTAATAGTATGCCATCTAGACAAAACGGCTTCAAATTCAGAATATTCGGCTATACCTCAAGCTCCCAATAATGGATGATTTATACAAAACGGAAGTTATATGTCCAGATTCAAATTACTACGGGCAATGGTTGGAGGCTGTTACAAGGTACTGGGATTGGTAACCCCAAAGATTAAAAATATTTTTTACAATACCGATTCTACTGTAAGTTCCACAGCTACTTAAACAGCTTTAAAAAACGAATGCATTTTAGAGGAGCTTATAGCTTGGTCTTCATTTAGCCATACAACTCCAAAAGTTTCCAGCCGAAACCACAAATGGGCAATAAAAAAGAATAAGGAAGGTACAGTTCATCCTTGACACAGGTATATGGAAGTAAGCCCCCAAAATTCTGTTTGGCTAAAATTTCAGATTCATAGCTCTTTTAGTCTTCGATTAAAATGCAGCACGATCAATCGGAAAAACAAACAAACCTGGCCAAATGGATTTATTTTGTCGTCGTTATCGTTTTAGCATATTAGTTTGTGGAATCTTCTAGTTTCCTAGATCTAACAAACAATGATATCACAAAATAGAGGCTTATGATAAAGTAAACCGATTTTGATAAAATTTTACCTTTAAAAAACTTCCAAATACCAAATTCTTCAGAAAAAAATGCGCTAGGAAACTATAGATCTGAAATCGAAAAAATAAAATAAGCATGTTTCCCGTGACATAATAAGGGACCAAACCCGAAAGATTCATTGCTTGAGCTCTTCCTATGTCTAATATCTGGCGCTCAGGCGGACGGACAAGTCTATATCGACTTCTCTAGTCACCCTTGTCATACCTTAGGTAGGTTTGGGTGGCCTTCGACGTCTCCTTGTGTATGTTACATGCATTTTCGGCTTGCAAAAATTTAACATGCTCTTTTTACCTTAAGGTACAGGGTATACAAATAAAAATTCCTTTCAAACCGGATTAAAATTTATTTCAATTTTAAAAGTATTATTTTTAAGACATTTAAAAAATGATGCTAAAAATAAACATTTTTTTGTTGCTAATTTTGATACCGTTATTAATTTCTTATAATTTTTTTTACTGGTGACAGCTGAAGAAACGTACAACAATAAAAACATGAAATATTTGTAAGCGGTTCATTCTGAAAGAACCAGTACGGGGGCTCGACACAAGAGCCACAAGTTCTCTTTAACGAATTTGAGAGTCAGAAAACACCTAGGGTATAATATTTTATTTTATTTCGCAAAAATGTACTAAAGTTATTACTTTAATATTTTGTATACATACTGATTAAAAGAAAAAATATATAAAAATATATATTTATAACATGTTGAAACAGAGTAGAACTTCCACAAAACGTACATCTCTTCCGAGAATTTTATCATATTACGCATTCGTTTAAGTATATTCCTCGTATGATCCGCTTCCGTGTGAATTCCCTATGGCGATGTACGGCTTTAATACTTTAAAAAAAAAGTTTGTAGATTTTTTATTGCTACAGAATGAGCAAAATTTGAAAATCCCCAGCATAACTCAATTGTTAAATACTGATAACATATACGCACTCATTAAACAAATAATATGGAAAAAACCTAACAAATGAAATAATTTTTTAGCAGCAAAACAAATATGAATATGTATATATAAATAAAGTTCCATTTTAAATGTGCTGACTAATTAAGATCTGTAGCAGCATTGAGACCCCCCAGAGAGTTTTTGTTAGTGACTTATTTTTTTTTATTACTAGGCCTTATGACTAACGCAGTGACCCTCATCCCCAACAGCTTGTGAAAGGGGTGTAAGTATGTAATTTCCCTGAACCAAAACAAAACAATTAACCTTGCACAAAAATTTCACTTCCCGAAAATAATTTTGTTTTTGTTTTCATTATAAAATGCGTTTCGTTTTTATTTGTTTTTATTTTAACCTTTCATAGCAAATTGCAGGCAATGTGCTAACAAGCGAACAAACAAAAACGAGACAAGGTAATTTTGAGAATTTCGCATTTGTTTTTCATCAACATAAATTTAAGAGCTGTTGATTTCAATTTTTTTTCTTAAATTCGTTAAATGAAATATTAATTTTTATAAATATAAATGAATTGGGTCGATTAGTCTCAAGACGTGGTGTAATTAATTATGCTTTAATATGAGCGCAATTTTTGATAATTTTGTTGCTAAAGTAAAAGACACGGTTGTGTAGAATGATAAATTTTTATCGGCAGAAATATATAAAAAAAACGATTAAAAATATGATAGATTGGTAAGTTTTTTCTGCGAAAAAAATTTCAAAATTAACAACTCTCTCTAATCAAATATTTATGTACTTAGCGAGCAATATTTTTTGTCATGTTAAGCCTTTTAAAGTCCACCAGATATTTGTATATTTTCTTTGATCTTTTTGCAACATGAACCTTGAAGCAAAGCATTATTTGTAAAAAAAAAACTTTTTTAATTAATAAGAAATTCAATTCGGCTTCACAATTTGAATTAATGAAATCATTTTTCAACTTTTTCTAAAAAATTTTTCTTTTTTATTTTCAACTAATTTTTAACAATAACAAAAGAATTTAATTTTTTTAAAAATGTAAGCTTAATAAAATTAAAATAAATTAATTATAATTATTAGTTCAAGCAAAAATATGCACATAATAACTTATTAAAAACTAAAATTTTTAAAACGCCGAAAATTTTGAATCTTATTTGTAGTCTTATTTCAAGATTTCTTTGTCTTAATTTAAGTTAAAATTTCAAGATTTCTTTGTCTTAATAAGTTAAATAATTAAAAACTGTAAAATTAAAGCTTTTGAAGCTTTAAGAATTTTATTAAAACTTTAAGCTTAACGATACAAAAATTCTAAACTGAATATTAATTTTAAATTATTTGATCATGCATTTAAACTTAAATAAAAATCTCAAAAACACCGTCAAGGAAATAAAATTAAATTGCATTATTTACAATTTTTATTTCAAGCGAAAAATTACACATTTTAGGTACTTAATAAATATTTTAAATATTAAGGATTGCGAAAATTTTAGTATTAGAATTTTTAACCTTAATTTTGGTCTTTTTTCAATATTTTTTGGGATTACTTTAAGTTTGAAACTTTAATTTAAAACCCAATTTAATTTTCTTTATAAAGACTTTTAATCTTGATTTGAGAATGGTTGCTCATGTTTTAAATTTTTAAGCTTTTTTTAAATAAAGAATTAAAGTATTAGTTTTAGAATTTTTGCTAATTTAATTTTTGTTTGTATTTTAGTATTTATTTTTTAGTTTTAAATAACATAATGCTAAATTACTTAATGTAAGATTTTTTTCTTATTTATAGACTTTTATATTATAATTACTTGGTTTTATTGAAATAATATTTGGTCTGCTTTTAGGTTCTAATTTTTTTTAATGCTAAAAATCTTTTAAAATAAGAACACAAATTCTTAAAATAATATTTAAATTTTATAAAATTTCTAACTTTATATATGATTTATTTTTTGTTTAAATATTTATTTTAATCTTGTTTTAATACATTTTTATCTTAAATGAAATATTTTGGTTTCATCCTTAGAAGATTTTGTCTTCTTTGACGGAATATAATTAAAAATCTTTACGTAATTAAAATTTATTTTTTTATCATTGTAGTGCTTTTCTAAAAAAAAATATTCCAAAAAACCATAAAGTAATTCAGGTCCGAGCCAAACCCCTAAGATTCTTGTTAATGTAAACTCAACCGAGTGCATAAATAGCCAAACTTGATATCTAGAAGCTACAATATTCCCATGTCTCCTAAAATCGTTTAATACCCTTCCAAAAAAAATGATATCGTAAAGTCAAGCATCGCCCGGACTGCTTTAAATTTGCATTTAATTCTAACAGTTTTTCTCACAAATAAGCCGATATCTGAAACTTTAATTTTAAATAAAATTCTCATAAAGCTGGAAGAGTTTCATGAAACATTTTCCATTATCAATTTAATTGAAATGTTTTGATGTGCCTATATAGAAAATCATCTTAAAAGGTTATATTTAAATGACGCGCATTGTAACTATGTAGTCAACTTCACATAAGGAAATGTCATGTCGTGCAAATTACCGTTATGAAAATGTCAGCACACGGCCTAAACAGTTTTCGAGCAAGTGCAAGTATTATTACATATGATTATAATTATTTATTTTTTTTTTTTTGTTTTAGTGACTTTTGCTATTAAAAGCATTTCCGTGTAATAAACGATAAATAACTTTCCTTTGTTTTGTTTTGTGTTGAGAGCTATGCGCGCAGTTTGCCTATTGCCGTTTTTGCTTTTTCTTTTGTTTTATTTTTTATTATGTATTACATTTTGTGATATCTGTTTGTTGCTGCTTGCACGCATAATTTATTATAATTTTGACATTGAATGAGTTCAATGTCAATATGTAGCTATGTGCAGTAGCATTAGCAGTAGTATAAGTATATGTAGCTGTTGCTGCTGGCTTGAGATACAATCGTTAAAGACAACAACAAAACTACATATATAGGGTGCTCTTTTTAGTGATTCTGTTTTTGTTTTCTTTTATAGGGACACAGGTATAGGTGTGTCCTTCAGTAATGGTTAAGTTAATAAACTTTACTTTATAAACCAATCATCTATATCTAGTATAATTAGAACCTACAATTCATATAACCCTCTGCACTCCTAATGCACTGATTGTTTCAACAGGTCAGCAGATTGGAGCCACATGTCATACCTCGTCCGAAACACTCGATTTGCTTAATGAATTTTGTTAGCAACTTATATCCAAAAAATGTACCCTGATTAAGTGCGTACCACTTAATTTCTCCGACTTATTCTCAATTAAGATTGTAGCAAAGGAACTCAAAATCAGGCGCTATACTCGTGAAATCCATTATGGTGGCGATACGTCAGAAGTAATTTTCCATCGTTAAAAATGGCTCTATAATATAAAAAAGGTTTTCTATCATTTCTTGTACCCGTACGTGGACAGTTTTGGAACTTGGCATGGTCAATGCATGTCTTCTTTAGCAAATCATTTATAGGTATAAATTTATTTCTATCTAATAAAATTTTCCACTGTATATATTCTATTCACTCTCCGCATGATCCAACGATTAGACGGTTAATTGTGTCTCTTTCAAATATTTATTATTTTTTTAAATATCGTTTCCAATTTATTTATCATTTATATTTTGTTTTAGACTTAACATTTGTGTGAAGTTTGATTATAATTGGTACACTATTTCATAAAGCTACCATACAAAAATTGAAACACTTCATCGAAGACATCGGATATAATCGAAGAGTTTATGGAAAAATAAATAAATAATAGTTTATGAACGTTCCTCGATACGCCGTTGAATTGAAAAAATAAACAATATAAAACCTCTGTAGATTTTCCAGTGGTGTGACAATAAAAATGGGATTTAGCACGCGACAAAAGTGAAATTATTTTTCGACTGTATCTACAAAAATTGAAAATGTATTGTAACATCTTTAACTTTGAACTCAAGTGGAGGGAGCATTGTAACATATTTACATTAGTTATTTTTGTATAAGCTTCAGTCTTATGTTGCACGCGATATGTTACACATCATGTACACATCTTATATTTTTAGGCAAATTTTTTATAATAAATGAGAAAAACTGCTGCAAAAGCATTGTGATTAAAAATTTTAGACAATCTTAAAATATAATATTGAACAAAATCAATATTTTTTCAGTCGCTGCAAATACACCTATTCGACAAGAAGGGTACACAATTCGATTCCTAGTAAAATTCAAAGAGAGGAAATAGAAAGTCTTACACAAAAAGAAAAAAAAATGTTTGCAGGTTAATACGAACTTGGCCTAAAAGTAATTTAATTTTTTCTATATTTTGAGCTTTTGCTTTATAATTGCGATTTTAATACACCTAAATTAACACTAACACTTTCAATCTCCTAAAAAATCACCCTGCAGCAGTACATTCAACCGACGCACAGTGCTTGCTGACCATGTTAAGTAAGCCAGACGCAGCACGGCATTCAAAATCAAGCATTGTGGTCAATTATTTGGCTTATTTGTTAGATAAACCAAACAAAGACAGAGATAGACACAGCGAAGGTGAGAGCGAGCGAGAGGGCTGCGACTGCGCAGTTCGCTCAAGGGTGTAAGTAAACGCAGACATTCAACTAGGCGTAGAGGTCAACGGTGCTTTTAACGGATAAAACATACACAGCAACAACAACAACAACCACAACAACAAAATAGGATTGAATGAGTGTGAGTGTGTCTCATAGGTCTGAACACTGGAAACTGGTCTGAATGCATAATGTTATGTAGGGTTCACATAACGCATTGGCAGGGTCGAGGTCAGGGGCAGCATTGTTTGCTGCGTTTTTTTTTTAACTTTATTTTATTTTTTTGTAATTTTCATATATATATTTAATTTTATATTATTTGATGTTATCATCAGAGCTGCATGTTTATTTTTTTTTTTTTTATAACATCAAATTGTGTTTTTGTATATATGCAGGAATGCTGTCGGTGTGCATGGAAAAATACTATGGAAAATTTGACATATATCTACTACGATAACAATAACGTTTAATTGCTTTGGAAAACAAATTAGTAGCGACAATCTGAGAAGCTGCAAAAAGCTGTTACTGATTGCCACTGTAAACGCTAACAGTGCACTGTACACTAACAGATTTAACCATCCAAATGACGCGTTCACACTGCGGCTGCAAAGTGGCGCCACAAAATGTTGCAAAAGTACAAGGCTGACGTCGCTGACGAGCCGTACTTTGCTGGGTCTTAGATAAAGTACAGTAATACAAAATTTTTAGGTACTATTTTGGCATTGTTTGTGTCTCTATACTGTGTCTAAAACCATGTTTTTGTATATTGGTGTTATGGAAAGTCACCCTCGCATGGTTGATGCTGTTTTAGCTCGATATCTTTTATCATCCATAGAGTCAAGTTTTTTAGTTTTTGTTCTCCAGCAAATTGTTCTTTCAATTGTTGGAAAAATATTTATCGTAGAAAAGCGAAAAAGGGTTAATTTTGTAGATAACATCTTATACTTAAAAAAATGTAATACAGTCGAGGCGGTGCCCGACAGTGTAATACCCTGTATCTTTTTTCAAAAAAAAGGTTTATTCCTGCATATTCTTACTAAGAATTTCCAATTGGAACATTTTTTTGTTGGTGCAAAACGATATTGATACCTATTAGTTCCGCAAATTTTAACCGATTTTGATGAAAATCGAAATTTACATCAAAGAAGTTATTTAAAGTATATGGGGTAAGTTTCAAGGGGATATGTTGAAGGGTGTGGGAGAAAACACGGTAAATCGATTGCGGGGGGTGGGGGGACTGCATTGATAAAATTTGGATGTGGATTTGTTCATTAGAGGCACATGAAACAGCTAACCAAAATTGGTGGTTCTAGGTGATTTGTTACTATTATTACGTAGAGTCAAATATTGACGCAGTTTATAGGCAAGGGGAGGTGAAATTTGTACATTTTAGACTATAACTTTTGTTGTATTTGTCCGATTTTGATTATTTTTGACACGCAGATGCACGTAACCACAACGCATCCGTTAAGTTTCAGATTGAAATATTAAACGGTTTAGCTAAAAACCGGGAAACTCTGCTACGGGGGAACAGGGAAAGATATTGACATGATTCAACAAACTTGATCTTCTGAGGAAATATGCGAATCAGCTGGTAAAGTTTCGTATCTCTAGCTCTTATAGTCTCCGTGATCTAGGTGTTCATACAGACGGACGGACGGACAGACGGACATGGCTCAATCGCTACCCGAGGTTATGATAAGCATTTTGGTATAAAGGACTTGGGGTCTGCCACGCCTCCTTCTTGCCGTTACATACATTGCACAAATCTAGTATACCCTTTGTACCTATAGGTACAGGGTATAAAAATGTGTATTTGGGTATGCAAACGAAAAAACCTACCAATTTTACGGCATTTGACGTTTTTTCGAAAAACCAATTGATCAATGACCCACAAAAAAAAATAATAATAATTCCAAATATCTTCTAAACCAAATTGTGCATAAAATCAGCTGATCATAAGAAGGCCTGCAAACGACAAAAATTGTTGGTAAAGTTCTTTAGTAATATTGACTTTTTACAAAAAGTTTTTTTAAAATGAAGTTGTAAATAAGTTGTAGAAAGAAAAAGGAAACTGGCTTCGATTCGTTGTCCTTTTTATTTTGAAATTATAAATTATAGGTTAATTAACGATCCAATTATTATGTGGCAACTACTAAGAATTTAAAAAGAAAATAAAATGCGTTTGAGCGAAATTCGAGATAGATTATTATCCCTAAGAAAAAACTGTTACGGTGCTGCACAAATCCAAAAAAATATGCATATGTATTTTTTTTTTGTTTTATGGGGCACGTTCTGTGTTTCGTCTGCTGATAAAACCGAATCCCATATTCAGACAAAAATAAACAAAGATTAGAACGTGGATAATAATTTTTGAAGAGTGTGTCAATTTGGGTTCCTAGAGCTGTAGCTTGTGCTGATACCAAAACTCAAACAGCGCCAAGTCAGACAAACATTATTTTGTTTATTTTTAGTTTTGTTGTTGCTATTGTTTCTTTATGATAGGCTTAAGTGAGATATGCCATGCCATGCCATGCCAACTATATACTACAAACAGTGTACATATGTACATATATAAATATATAAGTATCTCTGCTCGCTAGCTAGAGCATTTCAATAGGGCTGAGGCAATGAGCGATGTTTTTGTTGCTTTAATCGTGCGACGAACCTCAATGCAGCAACGTTGAGAGATACTGAGATACAGATACTTGTAGATGTGATGCCAACGTGATCGCAAATAAACAAATTCCGAGTCAAGCTCTCGCACACCTACGTGGAGACCGAGTACATAGATATATAAGCAGGGTACTTTGCATATCCAATTAATTGTTTATGCTTTTGAACAACAGATATAGGAAATAAGAAAACATTATAAATTTTTGTAGTGTCAGATAGATAAAATGATACAACAAATTAAGAAAGGGTTGATGCAGATGATTGATAAGAAATTATTTTTATAACGTCAAGCCCCCAACATTGATCTTGACAGTAGACTTTTAAAACAAAAAAATTAGATACAAATTAAATTTAGTAGTTTTCTTTAAAATAATAATTTTAGTAGTCTACGTTGCTTTTGTTATATAGCGCATAAGTAGATAATTATTTATCTGTCTGAGTACACGATGAATACTAATGTGCTTTGTAGAACACTGATTTTTGGGCCCAATCTACACAAAGTACTCTATAAATTTAAATAAAAATGAGTTAATAGGAGTAAGTTCGGTCCTGTTCGACTTGAAGACGGCACATATCGTATTCGTTACAACAACGAAATTGAAAATATTATTGGTGGTGCGAATGTGATACGTTTTATAAAAGCACAGCGGATTAGATGGATTGGCCACATTACACGAATGCCAAACGAAAGAATCCAAAAGAAGGTGTTTACTCTACGTCCAATAGGAGGAAGAAAAAGGGGCCGACCAAGAAGGAGATGGCTTGATGACGTCGAAGCAGACCTGAAGACGATGAACATTCGCAATTGGAAAGATGAAGCGAGAGAGAGAGCGAACTGGAGGATGATTGTTGATGAAGCTATGGTCCACCCCGGACTGTGAAGCTAAGAAGAAGAATAGGAGTAAGATAACAAAGATAAGAATTTTCAGTGTGCATGTCTAATATACTGCACGCATTATCTCAGTTGATTTTTGAAACAAACCCCTTATTGGACATTGATTCAGGCTTAATGGAGACAACGACAATCTGGAACAAATGTTTAGTGCGCATTATCTGAGAGAAGATATGTTAAGCATAGAGAAAGTAAGGGGACGGAATTAACTTATTAGTCCGACGTGTCTTAAAAGCTTGTCTGTCTTTGCAAAGACTGGACAGTAGTACAGAAAGTGCGTTTTACTGTCGAACCCTGCTGAAACAGCTGAAGGAATAGATGGAATCAACTTGAAACATTTTCACAGGCATATTCAATTACGAGTACTTTTGGGAAAAAATTTGGAAGTGTACTTATTTAACATCGAAAGGTAGATGATCAAAGTACCTAAAGTATTATCAGGATGACTTGATAAGCATCTTTGATAGATTGTAGTTTTAGATTTTTTATTACTAAACTGCATTTCGTTCAATAGTAACACTGACAAAGTTGGCTTAATAAATACAATTTTTTAAGTTAACAAAAAAGAACTCTCTTAGCACAAAGAAGCAATATCCACAAGGTCTTTTTCTAATGGAATTAAGCAAGAAGACGAACGAAACAATTTTAAAACTAAAATAAATGACAAGGGTGCTTACTTTAGACAAGACGATCATCTGACCTTCAGTTTTAAAAGAAACAAGAAGACTGTAATAGCCTTGTTCCACTAACGCGTTTTTCTATTCTTCTTCGCTTCTTCTGAAAAGGCGATTAGTTGCATTATCTGTCTTTATTTTTTCGCTTCCACTTCTACTACTCATTTATTAGCTATTAAACAGCTGATTGATGCGCTTATATTAGCACTAAGAAAAAATTATTTAAATACTTATGAATTAAAATTAGTGTTTCTTTAAAAAATTCTAAATATTAAGTATTGGCAGTGTCAATATTTTGTTTTTAGAACGAAGTCGTCACGTAACATTATAAGGTGTGCGTGTGTCAATGCGTGAGAGTATCGAGTAGACTAGAAAACATTTTAATGAGAGACATAGAGGTAGCTGAGTTGGTAGAGTAATTGCTTTAAAACTTTTCAAATCGACACGAGTCGCAGATTCTCGATTTCTTCCATTCCATTTTTCGGTTTCTCTGTCGAGGCAATTTTTTTTTTTACTTTTTGGTACATAATTCTTTTTTTATTGTCTATTTTTTTTTAAATTTTTTGTAAAATATATAATTTACTGGCTTGTAAATTTTTTTAAAATAATTTTATGTACATAATTTTTTTTTGTTTAGTCTACGTTGCCATTTTGTTCAATTTTGTATATATATAATATATTTTATAGTTTTGTGTATAGTTTTTACTAAACAAATATTTTTCAGTAATTGATTATTATTCATTATTAAATAAAATTATTCTTTTTTTTATATCATACATATTATACTATTTTATATCATTTTTAATTAGTATTTTGTATATCATTTTTAATAAACAAAATTTCTTTCAGATTCGAGTCTTTTCTGTAAACGTAGAGACTTTTGAAGGGTAGGAAGCTATTTCAAAATTATAATTTTAGAATAACGTCAAAAACTCAGATAAACCAAGCTACTAATTTTAAAGTATCTAAGAAATGCAAGTTCAATATTAACATGCAATGTAGAAAATTTCCATATCCGTAAACTATTTGACAAAGAATTCTGAGTTCTTTTACAGAGTAACAGCTGATAGCTAAATGCCGCGAACGTCGACGGCAACAGCAAAGTCAATTTATTCGATACAAGAATCGAAGTCAAAGCAAACCAGCTACAAAGCAAGATTGGCTCTGACCTTACATAGATACACACACACACACAGACCAACACAGATAGACTCCAAATACCAATACATGCGTAAAACTGCACAACAACAAAGCGAAAAAAAAAGTAATAATCAAGAAGCAGTTAAATGGCAAACAAGTAGAAAAAGAAAAAGAAGCAGTCAAACAAATTCATGAACTGCTTGTAAGCAAAACACTTGAGAGCCAATTTATTTTTCGCATTTTGAGTTAGCCCCAACAAAGAGAATTGCGCTTAACTGAACTGAATATAAAAATAAAAAAACGATATTGAAATAATAGAGTGCTAAATTAGTAGACATTGGCTCCAATGTATACGCAAGAATCAACCTCAACCTCAAAACAGCTGTTGGAAATCATAAAATAACTTAAATGAAATGAACTCGAAATGGAAAAACCAAAACAAATCAATTCTTTGTTTTGTATTGAAATCGTTTGGAAAAACAATCGAAAATTTACACATTTCGTGGCGGCTGCGAGTTAATGGAGCTGTTAAGTACAGTAGCACTTGCTTAAAGTTGACCTAGAAA